>CM028355.1:52406382-52990068 GCA_016618105.1 Dendrobium huoshanense | reverse complement strand
TTTTTCCCGAAATTGATAGATTGAATTGATATGTTGCATGATATTGATATGATTTGTTCTAGATTGCTTTAATATGGATTATTGATTGATTATTGATTGATTCTTGAATTGATTATTGAATGACTATTGATACTGAAATACAAGTGGAACCTGGTTGAACGTTGGTTGGAGATTGATTGACCTGTACAGGATGGTGGGCCGACGGGCTTTCCTTTAAACCATTGATTATTGATATAACGATTGGGAGTCATAAGGGTTTATAGATATGCCGACGGGCGGCCGACGGGCAATAGAGTGACGACTCTTTTTATTGAAACCAACGTATGGATATCTACAACAGCAATATGGATTCTACAACAGCAACATAGCCAGTTGTTTGTACTTGTTCAGTATTATAGTATTGAAATGCATGTTTACAGTATGGACGTACGAATTTAGTGTTTTATCGAGATTTCTGCTTTATTGATTTGATCGGATTTACTGTTTTGTACGGATTTATAGACTTCATTGATTGATCTTTGAGCATGGATAATCTTGATTATTGATCATTGATATTGATATGGATAGAATGGACATAGATATTGTATAGATTCATTGATGCTATAGATATTGGTTTTGCCTATAGATTGATTCTGCATTGTACTGATTTGACTTGCTACATTAGATTTATTGATAGTATAGATTGAGATTTATCGTATTGCTTTTCCGATTGATTTTATCGACTTGATAGATTAGATTTGGTTTGATTTGATTGATTGATTTGATGGATTGATTTGACGGACGGATTGACTGATTTGACGGATCGATTGATTTTCTACTGTGTACGGATTTCTTCGAGATTGACGTGTATTGATTGCGTTGATTTATCGATCTGCCTGCCGCTGCATTGACTGGTTTTATTGACTATGGATTTCCGTATTCCACAGATTCATTGACCATTGACTGATATGATTTGATTGACTAACATGCATATTGATAGCGTCGCCGTGCTTTGATTTCAGTTATAGGTATTAGGTGACCTGCTGGGCTTTGTAAAGCTCATTATATGTGGTTGATATTTTCAGGTCAGGGCTTGGGAGCAGGAGATAGGAATTGATCCAGATCTTCAGGTTTTGGTTCTTTTGGTCGATTAGGGATTCTTTTGTACTCAGGTCAGGATAGATTTCAGTACTGGTGATTGTAGTGTAGTTCCTGAGTATTGTACAAGATCTTTTGAGATATGAATCGACTTGTATATTAATGTTTTAAATTTTATAGATGTTTGTTAGATTGTTTAATCGAAGGTTTTAGATAACTCTGGTAAATTGTTTGAGAAATTGATTGACATTCTTTCCAAGTTAGATCTTGGGGCATCACAGCTTCATCATTGTCCAGGAAAGGCTTAAATGCGGGTCATAACGGATGGCCATATAACGGGACAGAACTAGCAAACCAGCAATAGCAGCCGCAGCCTCAAAGATACCAAATGTCCAGAAATTCCAAAGAGCGCAATGAATCAGAGGAAACCAGTCCAGATAAAAACAGAAGGGATAGGAATTACAACAGAAATTCCTTAAAACGGTCCATCAGCTTGTCATAAGCTTTCCATTTACCAATTTTAGCACGAATAGCAGCAGTAATAACTGTTTTGACATAATCCGGACTGTTCCACAAGTTAGTGAATCTCCTAACATTCTGTTCCCTCCAGATGTAGTATACAACCACAGAAATGGCCAGAAAACAACAGTCTTTTTCTAAAACATTGAAGTTGGCATTACAGTTGAAGAAATCATAAACCTGGTAAAGATTAGGCCTAAAATAGAAGCATTTGAGGGCAGGCAGCAAGGAAGAGATGACAGTGAAAGTAAAATCACAACTAAAGAAGATGTGAGAGTGAGACTCATTATGCCCTCTACAAAAGTCACAAATAGGAGAAGCCGGAATGCCCCTCAAAATAAGCTTATCAGCACATTTAAGCTTTACATTGATTACCATCCAAGAGTAACAAGCATACCTCAAAGCATTCTTTTTATGCCAAATGAACTTAAACCAGCACACATCCTCCATATTATCAAAAAAATGGGAAGTAAAAAGAAGGCTTAGAAATACCAGCCCAGTCCACACCAGAAACATCTCCAACCGAAATGGTAAGAATTTTTGTTTTATATCCACCGGCCACCAATCAGGTAAAGTCCAAGCCCCATTAGAAATAAAATCCCTAACCTCACAGCCAACCAGAGCAGCATCATAGAAATGATTACCCGGAGAATCACCGCAAAACCAAGGGTCCCAAAGCATTGAGAAATTGCAAGCACCAGCCACGTTAAAACCAAAAAAATCTTTGGTTTGAATAGTAGTATTATTATTGTCTGTGTCCCCAAATTTTCCCAAAAAAAAAAAAATTTATTGTCTGTGAATTACATTCATGATATAGACTCACAGTATGATAGTGTTCACCTTATTTTGTATGTTTCTGCAGTCACATCCTCATCCTTACTAACAAAAAGACATCTTAGCCTCAGCCACTCTCTCACAAAAAAAATATATATATATTCATTGCATTGGAGCCCTCTCTCTCTCTCTCTCTCTCTCTCTCTCTCTCTCTCTCTCTGCCGACGACCCCAGCTACAAAAAATAATCAGAAATGGGGATAGATATGCTATATATATATATATATATAATTATCAAGTATGATAAATGATAAATTGAATTTTTTAAATTTATTTAAATGAAAAATTTGTATGTATACATATGATATATTAAGCGAGCATATTTGATTTCAATTTCAATTTGAGATAAATTGAAATTAGAGAAATTGTCAAAAACATAACAATCAGCCCTACAATAATGATGAAATAGTCCAAAGTTATTTGATGTTCTATACCAACCAACCAAGTCATAGAATTATATATACTATTGGATTCACATGACTTGTACAATAATTGTCAAACCAAACCAATGGAAAAGCATAACATCACCCTTAATGAGAGCAACATCCATATAATGATGGAGGCTTATATATATAATTTATACCTTACTATTTGGTTGATAGTATAAGGTGATAACATATTGCATTTCATTTTCATGCTTTTTTATTTTTTCTAAGTGTGCAAGTTAAATGAATTCCTAATCATATGCACCTCCCCTCACTAGATCCTCCTACCACCTCACCACAACCCTCGCTTATCGACGAAACACCCGTATTGCACATCATTTAATCCCATTGTGCCACCTCTCTTGTTACTCTTCCCTCCCTTCCCAACCCCCTCCATGGAGAAATTATTATGTGCAGATTCCGAACATAAGATACGTCCATATTTTATGAGGTTGCATAATAAATACATAACAAATACACAATTTTATTTTTTTTCTGTGTATTTACTGTGTAATTTCACAAAATTCAGGCGCAACTCATCCAATCTCTGCGCATAATAATCTTTCCACATCAAAGGATTATGGAGATCTATTACGTTGTTTCACAAACAACAACAATAACATTCACCATGTAAACTTTGCATCTTATCAAAAAATTTCAAATAGATAAAATACATTTCTTTTACTTATAATCCTATTATGCTTGCATTCAAAAATGCATCTTCTTACACCGATTGCAAAGAGCACCTTAGACAAACACCTGTAGCTGCTAATCAACCACAAAATGATTCAATAAAATATTCTAATCTATAACATTCAGCAAAATCCTTGATATTCTACTAATGCACTTTATACATAATCGAAACCCCTTTACTTCATTTGGGTGACAATTTAACTTAAAATCAGAGCACAAAGGGACAATAATCTCTTTAAATTTAGTAATTTACAGCATTCTGGGTGCTTAAAATAACCACTAAATGCATGCCAACATTGCAAGACTCCCAAGGGTTTATATATAAATCCTTGCATTGCAAAAGGACTCTTTAACCCTACCAAGAAAATGCAAGAATTTATCAGGTTAAGCAGTTACCCTATCGAATACTATCGGTTTGTTTGTGACAACTTTCTTAATGCTTTTTAAACAGTATTTTAGTTAAAAATTTCTTGAATTAGAAATTTTTGTACTAAAAAATCGTTTTAGAAAGTAATAAAAAAGTTGTCACAAACGAAGCCTAAACCTTCATTGTATCAGTTTGACCAGGTTTATTCATCACTCAGCCTCAAGTTCTGAAGCAAACTGCTCCAATCTCTCAGCTTCGGCATCGAAATCTCGAATGCGAGAATGATTAATTGTACCATCATCTTCACTTGCACGTATTTGCTTTCCTCCAAACCTAGGAAATTATACAAAGAACAAGAATTTTACTGTAGCGTTACAGAAGATAAAATGAAACAGGCAGGAGCAACTACAGTACTGGGTGGAAGAGGAAAAGGAAAAAAATGCTATGTGGTTCTACTATTAAAATGGATAGAACAGTACGAACATCTAATAAAATTAGAAATTTTGAGAAAAAAAAAACAAATTAAAGAGTTCAGATACGCACCATCTTCCATTCATCAGCTCAATGCACTTCAGGGCATCCTTCCGATCCTTGAATCTAACCAAGACAACACCTTGTGGATGATTCTCACAGACCTGCATATAACAAGTATATTAGAATGAAGATAAACTTAATTATTTTTAGCTAATTGTAGCAAGAAGCTATTGAGTCCGAATCCAATGCAAAATTTATTAATCCAGGTTCTTAAAATTGCCTACCTTGAGAAATTATTAATTGTGGTATATTGCAAGGCAAAACTTTAAAATTAACAGGTCTCAATGCTTAAATGCCTTGTAATTATATAAAAAAAAATTATAACTTTGATCATTTTTGTAGAATTAATGTTATTAGGTAATTATTTGTTCAAGAGCCTAATTTGGGAAATATCTCGAAGTGAGGGCTTTTGGATTGATGCAGTGACCAACCCTTAAGAGTGTTTGAGGTAGATAATTTGTACAAAAAAAATAGAAATCATCCTTGTTAGCAAGGGGACCTCCATATCTTGCTGATGCATAAGATGTGTTGGCATGCGGTTCATTTACCTTAAACTGTACTTACACTATTTACTTCTTTACCTGTATTTGCTTATTTAAAAGCTCTCTGTATCATCACTTGAATGAATAGAATTCCTTTTCCTAAATTCTCTTCGTCTCTGTTCTGTCTCGTCTCAGCCCAAGCCTTCTTTGGCAGTTCTTTCAAGATGTTTATATTACAATAGTACAGTTGTTCGAGGCCTGGTAGATTTATCCTCTCCATAGCCTGATATCAAAGGACGTCTTATTTTTTTTTTTGGTGATATGATCTAAGTATACTAATATTAGGAAGTCGTTTGCTTTGAGAGTTATATTTCATAAACCACGTGCATTAAAAATTGCATTGTTAGAAATTCTTTCAAAGTCTACTTCTCGTTGTAGATATAAACATAGAACGGAGATAACCACAGCCACTTTTATCTTGTTGTATAACTTATTCATCTTCTTAGATGAGAAAGTCAATTTTAGATTGACTCAGTTTTCTAAACATTGATCATGGTAATCATATGAATTACTTGGTGGGAGCAAGGAGAGAAATTGTAGGAGCGCCACCACAATGACGGCCAGATTGGATTGTCATGAAAATCTTATTCATCTTGTTGAGAAATTCAACATAAGATTTGGTCTTATATTCCAAAAATTGATTGTTACCACAGTATGCGGCATCAACATCTAGATGCACCACTGGAACCAACAAAACTCAGTGAAGGATTAGAGACAAGGTTAACTCGCCTCAAAGAAGCTCCACACCAAGAGAGCCACTCACCTTAGAGGACCCAACCAAGAGAGGCACTCACCTCAAAGAGCACAACCAAGAGAGACACCTCAAAAGTGCACTTGATAGGTCACTCATCATAGGAAGGATGAACCCCAAAAAAATTTGCCCTCGTGAGGGTGCACACCTCTAGAGGATCACTTGACCTCTCAGCAAGAGATGCTCATCTTTTCCAACTCAAAAATAGTGACTAAACCAACCTAGCTGAAACCTAGCCTAAGAAATTATTCGGCAGAGGCCCTCGTTGAAGACACTAGTCAGAGGCACTTGCCCGGGTCCCCCAAGGCTGCATCAGATATGATTGTCCATGTGTGCCCACTTGTTTCAATCCAAGTGTTTGTAAAAGACAAATCTTAAACTACTTTATTATTTTCCTAGGTGTAACTTCTCCTGTAACCTTCTCAACCTTATAAATGTGGGGTTTAAAGGAATTTTTTATATTTATGTTATTCTTATTTATCACAGAGACTAACTAAATTCCATATATATTCTCTTTTCCCATCTCTCCTTTCTCTTGTCATGACATTATAGTTAACTTTACGAAAAGAGTAAAAATATCATCTACAAGCAAATTTGAATCCAACATCTGAAAAGATGTGATGAGCGTGGACTGATGCTATTGACCAGAAACCGAACACTACATACGCATGACATCACGATAAGGAGACATCAATGAATATGGAGAACCAAAACTTTACAACTCACCATAATTTGATGGAAATGAAGGAGACAGACACAAGGATGATTCAAGTAGCAATGGAGCGAATTCAAAGGGAGGCTCGAAAGGTGAACACATCAGGAGGATCCCTGGAGTCGGTGATTTGAAGGGTGCGACCTAGGCAATTGGCATCAATGAGGCTTACTACTCCATAACTGAAGAAAATCCACCCCCCCCCCCCCCCCCCCCCCCAAACAAAAAGGATAAAGTGAGGGAGGAATGACCCACAGTAGACAAATGCATTTGTCAGAGAGATCACATGAGCCAAGCTGGAAGCAAAATTCAAAATGTCTCACTTGGTGTCGCATAAAATAAGGTCAGATTTTGTCGACTGCATAACATAATTTTGAGTCGGCCACTTCACTACTAAACATAATACAAAAACAAACAAAGATGTGCTAAAATACTAGGTATTTCTCACCACCTTTAACGAATCAGCCCTCTGATTGTTCTTGCACAATCGCACCTCCCATTAAAAATTATCACGTCCTTTGTCAAATTCAAGAGGATGTTTAAGTGTCCAAAAATCGTTTAAGAGCTTGCAAGCTCACCTGAGGATGAGACAAGAATCCGATAAGTCCTTGAGAAAGTTCATTGTGAAGTTCCATAAGGAAAAGCTGAAAGCGAAGGATCTAGAGTCGACTGTCGCTCAGACGACTTTAACCCAGGGCCTGAGAAAAGGGCGACTTAAGTATGAGCTCAGCTTACAACTGCCATAAATGCTAGCGGAGTAATTGGAGCTCACCAACAACCACATTAACACCTCACCCACATCCACATAAATATTCTTTCAATACTCACCCCAGAGACCCCCGCAAAGCATGATCATCCTTGGCCCCTTGAACTTGACCAGAGTCATCCATTGGAACATAGGATGGAAAGAAGACTGCATTTCCCGTAGATCCTTCTCTACCACCACCAAAGAATGCCACTACCAGCGAGGCCACTGAGGATCACGAGCCCACCAATAGGGTGAATATATGAGGAACCATTAGCGCCTCACCAGTACTCGGAGGAGAGTCTATCACCCCACAATGTGTATCTATGGCCAAGTTGGTGGAAGCCATTTATAACAAGTTCTTCAAGCATCATGCGGCCATGGGGATGGGAGCGCATGCAAGGGATACCTCTAGGTACTATGCACTGCCTAAGGATCACGAGCACGAGAACAATGAGTGCAGGCACTCGAGAACCTAGTGGAGGATCTAATAAAGCTGAGGAAGTTAAAGGAGCGCATCTTAGCTGACCTGGGAAGGCAAGCAGGGAAGGTGCCCATGGATGGTCAAAAAAATGAGTCAATCTCAACTCAAGCACTTTCACCTAGTTTGAGTGGTGTCAGCCATTCACAGAGGGGACGTAGTGGAGACATCACGCCGGGCAAGTCTCAAACAACCCCCAATTTGGAAAGGTTGACTCGGCAACAATGGCCATAATGCAAATAGTAGAGGATGCCCTAGTCAACTTCATTAAGGAAGATAGATCAATGAGTGGCCATCCTTTTAATGATGCTACAAAGGTCATGAATCTAAACGCCAATATCAAATTGGGAGCATTCTGATTGATATGAGAAGCTCAATCAACATTATCTTTAGATTAGTTTTTGAAAAAATGAATTTAGCTTCTTCTCATCTTATACGCACTTCAGGACTTCTCTATGGATTCTCAAAATGGATAAAGACTGAGGGGATAATTACTTCACCCATCACTTGGGTAGAGGGAAAACATCAATACGTAGTAATGGCTGAGTTCATCATAGTAGATGTGTATTCGCCACTTCCAATGCCATCTTTGGCAATCATTATTGAATACTTTTAAGGCCAAGGTCTCAAACTACCATGTAGCAATTAAGTTCTAGCACTATAAGGGAAACTTGGTGTAGTCGAAGGCCTACAAGTTACAAATGTGTAGGGAAAAAAGTGGTAAGGACTTGAGGTGCAAGAACCTTCTATGCATAAGAGAAGGCCCTACTCATATGTACTTTTATATTGTATTCACCATGCTATCTTAATAAAATATTTCAAAGTCTTTTCATATGAAGAGCCCTTTAGGTGATTTTTGAACTCGTGAAAATGATCCTCTCTTAAAGAAAATTAAAAGAAATAAAGAATAAATATATGTAAAATAATCTGTTGAATATGTTGGGTAACTCACCTCTTCCTTCAAAGTATAATTGAGGAACTCACCCCTTTCTTCTGAGTATACTCAGGGAACTCACCTCTTTTCAATCACACTTAAAAAGTCAAATATCGCTATAGGTTCCATAAAAAGGCATTAATGGCAAATACCCTATTACATTAGCCTTAGAAGAGCTCATTAGAGTTTGGAGTTAGCCAACTTCAAACTTAGGCAAGTGATGAGACACACGTGTGGAATTTTAACTTACAATAATATAACAATAACGACAACATCAAGCTTTTGTCCCACTATGTGGGGTCGGCTATAATGCTTGCTAAAACTAGTTGGCTAATAACTTACAATAATACTTGGCTAAAAATAAATGGGGTAGACTAACTTGAGTCTAAGAGTCAGAGTAATCCTGACTCAAGATCAAGTTAAAAAGTTGCAAGATTGACAAGTTATAGGAGGGCTAAAGCCCCAAGGTGGACTACTATACACTTAACGAGGTCACCTCTTTACTTTAAATAAGTCACCTCTATAAGTAAAAAGGGTTATGTGAACTCTAGAAATATAAACCATTCTCTCAATTTGAAACTTTACACTATAAATGATTAATATTGACCCTATCAATCTCTGCACTCACTCGCCCTTACTATTACTTTTCAAGAGAATCCTACAAATCATCCACAAGACCACTTGAGTTCATCTCGACTGTCACAAAAGGATAACTCATATTGCTAAAAGAAAATTCAAGCAAAAGAAGATGACTCTCCCTTTGCGACCAAGATCACAATTAGTAAAGCACAATTTCCCTATAACTAACTAGTCTAAATGATTACCCTGTAAAGACTCAAGTCTGGCAAAAGGCGAACCCCATCTAAGGTAACAATATTTTATTAATATATGAAATAAAATCTAACCCTTAAAAGAGACTCCCCCATTTGTGGCCAAGCTCACATTTAGTAGAGCGCGAGACCCTTCTAGCCAAGGAGTATGGATGGATACCCTGTCAAAGACTCAAGTCTAATGAAAGGTAAGGCCCTTTAAGCTAACGATATCAAATAAAATCAATCCCAATAAGGCGACTCCCCTCTTTGCGGTCAATCACACATTCAGTAAAGTGCGAGTCCCTTCTAACTAACAAGCCTAAATGGTTACCCCCATGAAGATCAGGTCTAACAAAAGTCAATGCCACTAAAGATCACCAAGATATGGAGAAAAGACCAAGAAGAATCAAAGAAATCACCCCTACAAAGAAAGCCAAAATTCACTCGCACAAAACACCAAAAAAATTCAATTTAATAAAATAAAATGTTAAGATAGAAATGGCTAATGAGTAAGCAAAATTTCATTCATTTCAAAATTAAATTACATGTGCTTCTCTATTTAGAGAGAGAGAGAGAGAGAGAGAGAGAGAGAGAGAGAGAGAGAGAGAGTATAAAAAGAAAGGGGAGACTTCAAACATTAACTGCACTCTCTCCATCATTGTCATCCTCAGACCACTCTGACATCAATATATAGAAGTTTTACCTATCTTCAAACCAACTATTGAACTCCCGACATGCAACAAGTTTCCCCAAGAAGTATGTAATACCTTCATCATATTTGCTTCCAATTAAATCCATGTACTGCTTGAAATCCAAGAAGTTCGTCAATTGGTTCTTCTTTAGGTTGAACTCCTGGCTGATAATTTTACATCATTCACTTGAGCATTAAACAAACATATTAAAGATCAAAAATCTTCTTTGGGCTTCTACAATAAGAGATGCTAAGATGCATCACATCACACCAATATTTTCATTATAAAGACCCTAATCCCTTGCTTTAAAGAGGATCGCATTTGATTTCTGCACATCAAATTTGTTTAAATTTTAAATATGTCAAATTATGATGATTTTGCTCTATCATTAGTGCCTTCTAAATTTACTAGTGTTGCATAACCTTTTTAGAGACTTATTTTATTTAGCTTTGTCTGGATAATGGAAATTTGAGTTGTAGGAAATGAATACAGGGTTGAAAAAAATTAAAAGATGAAATTTCTTTATTAACCTACAAATTATGTAGATTGCATTTTCTTTCCTTCACTTTCGTTTAATTCAACCAAATCCTTATCATTATCAAATGCATGGACAAGAAGAGCATCTTTAGAAGGATTGATGACACCTTAAAAGAAGTAATGTATTAGGCTTGATAAAAGTTCAATCAGAAGGACCATTGTCAAATCCCTAAGTTATTAGTATTACTATGAGTAGGGTAACTTTGATGATGCATTATGTTTAAGGATAAATAATAAGCTTTCTTTAAGAAATAAGGCATTTAAAAATTTAACCTCTCTCTAAAATTTAGGTTTGAATACACCTATGCAGCCTTCTCCAATAATGTGAGGCCATACCTCATTGGGGCCAATGTAGTTTCCTGGATAACTTGGAGGGATGCCAATGCAAAGCCCTATTTTCTCAACCAGTATTGGGTAGCGATAATTGGAACCTCCAACACCACAAATGATGTGGGGAATGTTGCCACCACTAAGGCCCATATTGTTGCCTCCACCTCATGGATAGGAATGCCACATCCACCTTAAAATCAATATATCTTCAGGTAAAAAACAATAACAATGGTTTCTAGATTTCTAGATATTCCATTTTATTGACCAGTATTCCACTTCACTAAAGTTCAAGAATCTTTGCAGATATCTACACTGTAATAATCTTTTGCTCTAAATGGTATCAATGTTTTCAAATTGCTCCATAATGAGTAATTCTTAATATACTAACTGTTTGCATTTTTATAGATTTTCTAAACCTGCTCAAATTTTTTTTGCTTGCTAGAATGTGTGGCACTGAACTTTTTCCTTATTACTTGATTGATGGCTACTTCTTAAAATAAAAATTTTAGATATAAATATATACATATATATATAAGATGTGACTACTGAAAATTCTTAAGGAACACAATAAGGACTAAACAACTTAAACTTGTTTACATATTTGCCTTGTTTGAGATCACAAGTCAATCAACAACCAATCTCTTATGATTGGTGCCTTTGATATAGTCAATGTTTCATTTCTATTCAAGTAGTTAAGGGTGGTTCACCTAGACCAAATTAAAATGGTTATATTGATCCAAATAAGGAATATGATTAATTGAGAATTGATTTAGCGTGCATTAAAAAAATGACGTGTTAAAGGTACATTAAAGTTATTAAATGTTGACCTTCACATACATGACAAATCCAATGCAAGTGGCTTCCATGACACCTAAATCTTTATTAAATCCCTCAAAAGGTAGCAGCTGCCATATCTATCACCCAAAACCTTCTAGTATCCTGCTCAAATCCTGCTGTACCAGCCCCCAAAATCTGCCCTTATCCTGCTCAAATCCTGCTGTACCAGCCCCCAAAATCTGCCCTTATCCTGCTCAAATCCTGCTGTACCAGCAGCCCACATCCTGCCAAAAATCTCTGTCAAATCCATCAAAACTGCAGCTGCCCTGTCAAAATTCTGCTCCATGCCTACAGCAGCTACAGCAGCCACATGTTTTTGTCAGGCAAATGGAAATAAAAATAAATAAAAAAGGGCTTATCATGTGCTTATAACTGATCCCTCTCATCTCTATATATACACACATAAGCCCCCACTCCCATTTGCTTGGTTCCTCCTACTCAACCACATACAACTGCTCCTATTTCATATAGCAGAGCTGAACTCCATACAGCCCTCAACCATGGCTCAATCTCTTGCAACCAAGCAACGTCTCCTCTCTTCCAACTCTACCTCAACTGCTTGAGTTCCCTCACAGCAGCCATCTTCAACATCCAGAAACCGAACAAATCATCTCAAGCGGTCTTCTCCATTTCACGTGAAGACCACTGCCCGCTGTTTCATGTGGAGATCCACAGTGGAAATACACAAGAGTTCCTAAAATCTACAAGCAATTTTCTTGACCCCTTACCCTCAACCGGCTTTTCCACAACAGCTCATTGCCAAGACTCCATATTCTCTACCGTATTGCATACTTAACAGTCCACTTCAAAGCAAATCCAAACAACCTCCTTCACCGTATTCCCTCTCAGCAAATCCGTAGGTGTTTAAAGGTAAAACCCATAGCTCACCACCTCCAACAACATGTGCAAGAAATCTCTTCTTTCTTCACGTGCAAAGCTTCATCCCATAGCCTATTACATGCTTCCCCCCACTCTCCTTCCTCGATGTCCGTGTCGGACCAGCAAACCACCTAAGCACGCCTTTAGTGGCCGTGGTAGGAGGGAACCCGGTGCGACACCTACGACGAGGTAGGCGAGTGACCCCTCGATCCACGTGTCAACCACGACAACCCCGCGGAGGTATGAACTTTTCTAAACTCAAAACCCTACTTCAATATTCGTGGCAAACTGGAGAACTGTCCTAAGCACGCCTTTATTGGCCGTGGTAGGATGGAACCCCGGTGCGGCACGTGTGGCGAAGCGGGGTAACTTTTAACTTTTAAGTACCCCCGGGCGGGGGGGAAATCAAAATTGCTTATCAAAAAATATTTTTTTTAAAAAACCCCAAGCACGCCTTTAGTGCGCGTGGTGGGAGAAAACTAAAAATACAACCGCCGCGGTGT
The DNA here is from genome assembly GCA_016618105.1 of Dendrobium huoshanense. NCBI lineage: Eukaryota > Viridiplantae > Streptophyta > Magnoliopsida > Asparagales > Orchidaceae > Dendrobium > Dendrobium huoshanense. The sequence continues at coordinate 52,976,865 of CM028355.1, read as the reverse complement.
CTCACCAACACCAACCGTGCACGTCTTTATTGACGTGGCGGGTAGGCGGCCTCTTGGTTTTTTTCCCCTAAACGGGGGAGACGCCGGGAGGCTGCCGAAATTTTGTCTGAAATAAGACAAGAACTTGAACCTTTTGGACTTGTGGACTTGATGTAATTGATAAAAGCTCTAAATGAACTTGAATGATAACATAAGCTTGGACTTGAAACAAGAGAACTAAAACTTGTACTCAAACAAGAATAGATGATTCATTTTGAACTCGGACTCAAACAAAGGACTTGTGAACATGTATTTGAACTTGGTTTGAACCAAGTGAGAGTGACTTATGAACTTCAAAATGATATAAAGAGTTTTAATTCAATTTGAACCTAAAAGAAAAATACAAAAGGACATGCTATAATTTGAGCCTCATTTGATCATGATTTGGACAATCATGGGAACTTGTAACTTGAGCAAGAAGGACCTGAATCAAAGCTCAACTAAAAGAATTTCATTCAAGCTTGACCTGAATAATTGAACTCAAGCAAAACTTGGATAGGTCACAAGAACTTTGACATCAAACTCAAATCTTCAATAAACTCAAACGAGCTTTGCTTGGATGCAAATAACAAGGATTTTTGGACCTAATATGGTTGAATAAAAGGAAGCTCAAATCAAACTTGATTTGAATTTGAATATTGATTTGAGCATTAAGTGGATAAGATTTGAACTATGTGAACATGAGCAAGGGAACTTGCAAGAACTTTAGGAGACTTGAATAATCTATAAAGAGAATGAAATGATTGTAACATCCCACATGCAAGTGGAGGGATTTGTCATGCAAGCAAATATACCGGTCTCTTATAAACGTAGGGAAATTGGCACATAAGTGAATGTGGCAAGTGGATGGCTAATACATGTGAAGCAATCAACGACAAACACAATCAATCTGATGGCCAATAACAATCTGCTCATAGACGCATCGACCTCTGATGGATTATCGAAATTCATGAATTCAACGAATCACTAACAAACATGAATAAGAGGGTCGTAGTAAGTTTAACACACCTATGAGTCATTTATATAAGCAGATACATTCAACATGTAATGGATGTTATAACACTCCTACGATCAGCAATAAACCAATGTTAAGCGAATATGCTAGCTCTTTATAAGCAAGAGTATATAGTATATGACAAAGTGCAAATATTTACGAGATTGTATGGGGGTTCATCATATGCACTATATCACATTTACAAGTAAATATTGGATGAAATGTAACAAATGCAAGTATCTACGGACAATTATAGAAGACTCATAGTACATCCATTCTATTGTCCACGAGCAAGACATAAAGTGAATATATCAAGTGCAAGTGCTTATGAGTTGCAGTAGGAAACTCATATCGCATACAACAAGCTATCCACGAACATCCACCAATGCAAGGCAGGAGATTAGTTAGTGCACTATGACCCGCCTACAAAAATCAATAAATAGTGCACGACAGTCTACCTGTACGAAGCAGCGAACAATTCTATTCAGAAGCTGCTACGCCACGCCACCGGATCTGCAACCTCCGTACAAGCAGGCAGAAGGCGTCTATTCCAAGAATACCCCCGCATATGCACTGTAATTTGTATACACATAGGTACACTAAGGGGGAAAATACAATCCAGACCCGCAAGGGCCCCGGCGAACGTGTTATTGGTACACACGTGACGTCTAGGGATGCTGCGCAGGCTGACAAGTGAATTCTTGTTCGAACCTGATCCTCCTATACGGATCAATAGGAGTCGACAAGGCTCGAACTCTCAAACAAATACACGGTTGAGAGGACCAGTATATTTGTTTCAATATATTCATATCAGGCCTCCAAAGCCTTTAATCAAGAGAATTCACTTACAAAGGCTCAAAGCCTACGAAATCCGATCCTCTGTCAACAGTCTGACAGAGTTGACAAGGTTCAATCCATAAAAGTGAAATGACCCCGAACACCCTGATGATGGCCGTGTTGAATGCAGATCTCAACCGGAGGGGTTTCCAAATATTTTCAAATGTCTCCCAAATATCCAAAATCCAAAGCTTCACCCAAATATCCAAAATCCAAAGCTCCACCCAAATATCCAAAATCCACAAATCTCAAAATTCCAAAAATATTTAAAATATTGAAATCTAACTATCAAACACTTAAAGCAAAATCCATCCACCCTCCGCAACAGTCTGTCGGGGTGGACAAATTCAAATAAACTCTAGCTCACAAATAGCCAAATGCCTAGTCGAAAATATCACTAGGATCCATTCTCAAACAATCTTTTGCCAGTAAGGACGAGGTACGTGTCCTCTAACCGGCAGTTTCGCCGCCAAATGGCACTGCAGGTAAACGGTTATGACCCGGGGCCCTCTGAACCGAGTGGTTTTGCCACCAAATGGCACCACGGATAGCGGTTATGGCCAGAGCCAATACGCTCCTTAATGGCGTTAAATCCTTGAGATATGAATCAATAGGATATGATCGATAGGGCACAAAGCCCTCTGTAAGCTAAGGTGGATTCAAATTTGTCCCCTTAGACAAACATTCACCCCCGGTCTACAAGGTCCCCTTGGACGAAGCAACCCATGGCTGCCGACAAGGATCCTTCTGTCAGGTTGGGTCGACTACCTCCTCTGACTAAGTAGACCAGGGACCACGATGGCCCGGGACGACGGAACCATGGGATCTTGATCGGGTCCATCATCCATTCCCCCACCATCCGCTTTAAGTGCACGATGGTGAAATTTCTATTTTTAAATATCAAACCTTCAAATTCCAAATCTTTAAACCTTTCAGATTCTAAACCTTCAAGCATTTCAAATCTCAATACCTATGCTGCTACTATATGCCAGATAACACGTATCTTTATACGTATCTGATCGACGACTAGCCTTAATCGAAAGTTCTCTCTCATGATTGAGAGGGGTAATTAACTATAGGGGCTTGCGCCTATAGGAAACCAGAACTCAGATCATAAAGTCCTCACAAAATGAGGGCGAAATCTCTGGGTAGTGTCCTATCTACAAACCCATCTGCCTTCCAAAATTTACCTCGGAACTTAGTTTGTTAAAACTCCCTCGCCGAATAAGAAAAGCGAGCGGAGGCCGGGGCCGAATTTTTGGAGCCCACAGATTTCTGGCGACTCCGCTGGGGTTTGGTTTCTCTTTCCATCTTTGGCTAGTCGTCTCAGTGCCATAGTAGTAGTTATATCAAATCGTACTCAAAGTTCTGAGTCTTTCAAAATGAGCATTCGAAAAAAGAATTTTTCAATTGAAATAACGTATTTAGCAGTATTTTAGATTTATATTATTTGAACTGCTTTCTAATGTTATTTTCTCTTATTTTTGTGTTCTGTGTAAGTCTCTGCATTTTGAAAGTGCGGGATGGTGTATCAGAATCTGATTACTAACCCTTGCCTTTCATTTATGTAGATGGATCTACAGAACACGCCAATGACCGTCCAGCTGGGACAAGGAGCCAGGATTCAGCTGGCGAATGCTGTTATTGAGACCGGAAATGCCGGAGCTACCATCCAGTTTGGTAGCGTGGACTTCCCGGCGATTGCTGCAAAGAATGCCGCCATTCCTGTGAATGGTAGGAATGTTGAGAGGCCTGCCAGGAGGCCCCATTCTACTGAAGCTGTCACCCGTCGTGTGCATCTGCCAGCACAACGATTTATTACTGAAAATACTCGTGATAGAGTTTCTGTATTCGAGAGGCTATCACAGCCTGAGGCCCTGACCACCAGAAGAATTTTGAATGATGGAAGAGTCTCTGTGGTGACTACAAACACCACACCCCTGCCGACCAGGTTATTTGCGCCTGGAAAATACGATGCTGAGGCCTCCTCATCTGGAGGAAGGCCTACAAGGAGACAAAGGAGAAAGATGAATGCTGAGCTCCGAGCTCAACATCAACAACTCCCTGTTCACCCTTCCAACCTGTCGGCCCAAGAGCCTGAAGTTAATGTTCCCACCAGGAACAAATTTTCTGATCTAAAATGGGTTAAAAGAAATAGCTCTACTGGGGAGCTAAAAAAGTCTTTTTGGGAGCAACGGCCTGAAGCCCCAGCCCCTCCTAGGAGAAGTGAACCTGAGACCATGTCAGCTCGAGTGTATCGAGTTTTGAAGACTGTAAAGGAGAAGGGTCTGAAGAAAAAGAAGTTCCAACAGCCTTTAGTGATAGAGGCCAGAAGAACCCCGCCGAGAGAACGTCTATCTGCTGTGGCAGAAAGAAGAGAAAGAAGACATGTCCCACGCGGTGAACATTGGGGTGTGACACCTGAACCTCAACTTCAGGGATCCACTGCCGAAAGGTCCCGGTGGAAGGGAAAGGAAATCTGGAGATCAAAATCTCGCAGAGAAGAAGAAAGAAGAAGAGAAATAAATCTGGGCGTGACATCCGGTATGGCTTCCCGGAGATCCGCCCCAATTTACAAACAACATCAGAAATGGGCCCCAAAAAGGACCCATAATGATACTCCTCCAAACGGTAGACACCTTGGAGAATCCTCCAGGGGATCCCGTCGTCCTCTATCTCCTCCAAAGAGAGAGACTAACTTCGATCGCAGCCCACTGATCGAAGAAGTCCCCGTGCCTAGTCAGGAACCGGAAATCCAATGGCGTCGTCGCTCGGAGATCCGACTACTGGAAGAAAATATAGATGATCAAAAGCTAGAGGAGGAGGAATTCCTTGAAGAGGACGAAAACATACAAGAATACCTCGAAGGGGAAGAAAACATTGATGAATTTCTAGATGAAAATTTAGAAGAAGAAATTCAAGAAACAAATAATACTCTGGACATGGAAGTTGTTTATATGGTGAGACACACCAATGTTAATGAGGAAACCTATTATGATGAGGGTGAAGATGAAGACGATCAACAACCCCCGATTAGGCGAGTTTATCACCGTCGTCGTGAAGCTGGGTCCACCACTGGCAGAGGTGGTCACTCCCAAGCAGAAGAAGAAGGAGAAGAAGCCGAGGAGAATCCCTTTGCTGATGAGAATGTCACGCTTGCAGACATGCAGAGACATATGAAGCGACAGATGAGAGCCAAAGATAGAGAAATCTCTCAGTTAAATGAGAAAATGACTGAGATGATGGCTCAGATGGGGGCAATGATGCAAATGATGCAGAGAACTGTTGCTGTTGGTGCCATGCCCAATCCTCCTCCGGATCCTCCAAACTTTCAAATGCCTCAAGTCTCAGGAGTACGGGGCACTCCTGAAGATGGTCACGAGGCTCATAATGTGATCCGTCAGCCCACTCCACAAAATGTTGCAAGTACTTCTGAACCTGTGACCGCTGCACAATTGGAAGGGATTATCACAGAAAGGATCAAGGCTATCATAGCTGTTGATCAGGCAGAGAAACTAGTGGGCAAAGGTCGTCCGTATCCTGCTGAATACGACCAAGTACCATACCCGAAAGGGTATTCTGTACCAAAGTTCAACACTTTCAATGGTAATAACAACCCCAGGCAGCACCTGGCACAGTTTAAAGCCACCTGTGGGAACACAGGAGGAAATGACGCCCTACTCTTCCGACAATTCGTCAGCAGTTTGACAGCAACTGCTTTCGAATGGTATGCTGAACTGCCGAATGATTCTGTGAAGACCTTCGCAGAATTGGAAAATATGTTCGTAAAGAGATTCGCTAGTGCAACTGAAAAGATTACGATCGCTGACCTCGCTCTGGATAAGAGAAAAAGAGAAGAATCAGTGACTAAATATATCACTCGCTGGCGAAATTTGAGCATGAAATGTGAACAGCAGTTAGAAGAAGAGCATGCCGTACAGTTGTTAATGGGCAACATTGATGACAAGATGCAACCCTTCCTGTGCATGGCTACGATAAACACATTTCAAGACTTGCTCGACAGAGTGGCCAAATTTGAGAAACTGAATTTGTCCAAATCAGAAAATCACTCTGATAAGCCCAAGAAGGCTAAGGCCCCGGGTGCTAGAAGGGGTGATGCCGACTCTACGTTCTTCTCCAGAGCTGATAGAGAAAGGCAAGTGATTTACAATGTAGACAAAGGCAAACAACCGATGCAATATCAAGAAAAGCCTAAGCAAGTCTACAACCCCAACCCCCAACCGAAGCTGATATTAGGGGGAAATGATAAGCCACGAACTTATCAAGGTGGTGGAGAACGTCCGAGACAAGCAATAGGAACTGGTGATAAAACGTTTCAATCCCTCAAAGATAAAATGAATAAAGAATATTCATTCAAGAGGGAGTGCGTCGCCAAATTATTTCGACAAGTGTTGAAATCGGGTTTAGAACTGCCTGAATGCAAGAGACCCGAAGAGTCGAAGCACACTGGTGACCCAAATTATTGCCCATATCATCGGGTACTCAGCCATCCTATTGAAGATTGCTACATCTTCAAGGATTGGCTTGAAAGAAAATATCAGAAGGGAGAGATCACATTGTCTGATAATGTATTGTCACACCCTAGAAAGGAATCAACTCGGGTGATCACGTCCTCTTCCGTACCCCTGGTTGAAGAAAGAAGAAATGAAAAGAAGTCAGCTCAAGAAGAACGGTGGGAGACTGCGGTCTCTAAGAAGACTGTGAAAATGTTGAAGCAGCTTGAAGGAGTTTCAGGTGTAAAGTGGAAGTCTCCTATTGAGCCAATGATAGATTTGAAGGCACTGCCGATGGTACGAGCTTCTACTTTTAAACAGTTTTCAACCCAAATTGGCACTTCAAAGTCTGGAAGGGTGAAATCCTCCAAGAAGAAGACTAAACTGAAGAAGCCTAAGGAGAAAAAGACCGCAACTCAAAGGGTTATTGACAGTTTGGATGAGTACTACCAGACTGTGAGGCGACCTATCAAGCTTGCTGACTTCATGACAGAGCTTAACATTGAGGAAGCCGGAGAAGATGGTGAGAATTCTCTTCCAAGAGAAGTATGTCGGGTCATCTCGGTGGCGCCGAGTTCCTGGACAAAAGAAGAATATGCTGAAGAAGTACCCTCCGAATCCTGTATGATGGTGTTGCCAATGGATTACAGCTCAGAGGAGGATTTGTACTTTCCAGAGGAAGATGGGTCGGACCCCGATATAACATCGCAAATGGGACATATAAATCTGGGTGGTGACTCTGAATCAACAGATGAATCCCTGGACGCAACAATGGCCGACTCTGAAGAAAATATCCCAGTAAAAAAACTTAAACCAGAAGAAGTTGACCAAGTGCAACTTAGGAGTGGTAAGATATTGCCGCCTCCACCAAAGAAAGGGGCTCCTAACAAAGATAAGGGAAAAGAGATAATTATCAACGATGACATTATCCTTGAAGATCCCAAGAAAAAGAATAATTCAACCACCGGGGTGGATTATAATATCTTATCCCATCTGAGAAAAATTCCGGCGCAACTCAGCATATATGATGCCTTAGTAATGTCTAAAGACCTTAGGGAAACTCTGATTCAGGCTCTCAAAGATCCTGAAAGATATGAGGCTTATTTTGCTGAACGTAATATGATAGAGGTTTTGCAAGCTCGTAATGAGCCGTTCATCACCTTTTCCGAAGAAGACATGATGCTCGGAACGGCGGATCATAACCGTCCTTTGTATGTTACTGCAGAAAGTGATGGGATGATGATTAGTCGAATTTTAATCGATCCAGGATCATCTATAAATCTAATGAGCTTGAAAGCACTAAGATCACTATGCCTCGATGTGGAGCATCTTGGATCAGATAAATTAATGGTACATGGCTTCAATGAGAAGGGGCAGAGGACCCTAGGATCATTTACACTCTCCCTCACATTTGGAGAGCTTCATACAGATGCCAAATTCCATGTGATTGATGCAGATACTGCCTTTAAAGCACTCCTTGGCCGCCCTTGGATGCATGAGTACGGCATCGTCCCATCCACACTACACCAATGCATGAAGTACCTCAGGGATGGAGAGGAATTCAGGATCTCTGGTGACATCCAACCCTTCGCAGTTCATGAAGTAAAAATATATGAAGATGCAAAGTACTTCATTCCAAAGAAGTTGAAGCCATCGGGCTCTCTCAATGCCCAAGCATCAGATCCAAAAGTTGCAAGGCAACCTGAACAAGAGAACAAGAAGAAGCAGGTGGGGAGAAAGAAGGCAACGCCGACTCTTCCCAAAGCATCCTCCATCTCAAAAGAAAGGAAATATATACCTCATTTGGGGAGTGACACGGATGAAAGTGATGCTACCCCTACAAAATCCAAGAGGATACGTCAGTTAACGACCAAAAGGAGTATGGAGGTCGAATATTCAAATGATGATTATGACTACGATTCTATCTACATGAACACAGTACAGGATGTGTTCTCCAGAAGAATAGACAGCCTGTCAATCTCAGATAGTATACTCGTTGTCACACGTATCCCCTTGCAACACTTCAAAGAAGTAACTCCGCGAGAAATACAATATGTTGAAGAACTCGTGACATTCTACGTACCTCCCCTAAAAGAAAAAGGTGGACCAGCGAGTCTATTTTATTCAACCGGGAAACTCGAAGAGGAGATAAATCGAGATTGGTTTCGTACATTCGTGGATTCCGGGGAATTAGTACCTACGAGATTTCCCAGGTACAATACTAGAAATATTCAAAGAATGTTGAGAAAGCGAGGTAAAACCCGTTCCTCTAAACAGCAAGTTCGTTTCTGCTTGAGCCTCTGGTATCGAAGAAATCCCCACTCAATAAAGAAGAAGGATATTTTTGCAAAGAAGGGGCTAGGATTTATTGTACGAAAGTACCCCAGAAACGAAATTTGCCAAGCAATCACATGCATGGAGATTGAATCCGATGATGGTGATGCTGAAGAGACATACGAGGCTGAAGATTATGATGAGCAGCCTGTAGAAGCTGAGCCTGCACCAGAAGAGCTTGAAGATGGTGGACAGGCAGCCACTATGGATGAACTAAAAGAAGTCAACTTGGGGACTGAGGAGGATCCTCACCCAACCTTCATTAGTTCTCTTCTACCCGAAGACCAAATAGAAGAAATAAAAGAACTTCTCTGTGAATTCAGGGATTGCTTTGCCTGGACATATGCTGAGATGCCCGGCTTATCCCCTGACGTAGCAGTTCATAGATTAGCAATCAAACCGGATGTAGCACCCGTCAAGCAAGCTCCAAGGAGAATGAGATTGGAGATTGAAGAACAGGTGATCGCAGAAACGAAGAAACTAATAGAGGCAGGCTTCATCCGAGAAGAAAAGTATGCTGATTGGATTGCCAATATCGTCCCAGTAAAGAAGAAAAACGGGCAAATTCGTGTTTGTATCGACTTCAGGGACCTCAATAAAGCATGTCCAAAAGATGATTTCCCACTCCCTGTATCCGAACTCCTGGTGGACAGTACGTCCAACTACGACATGTTCTCCTTCATGGATGGATCGTCAGGATACAATCAAATCAAGATGGCGCCCGAGGATGAAAAGCATACATCGTTCAGAACGCCCATCGGCATATTCTGTTACACGGTCATGCCCTTTGGCCTGAAGAACGCTGGTGCCACCTACCAACGGGCAATGACTCACATATTTGATGATTTGATACATCAAAAGGTTGAGTGCTATGTAGATGACCTTGTTGTCAAAAGTCTTGGCCGAAATGATCACTTAAAAGATCTCAGAATCGTATTAGAGAGAATCAGAAAATTTGATCTGAAGATGAATCCTCTCAAATGCGCTTTTGGGGTCTCCTCCGGCAAATTCCTGGGGTATGTTGTCCGTCATCGAGGTATAGAGATCGACCCCAACAAAATTAAGGCAATAACGGAGATGCCACCGCCAAGGAACCTTCGACAGCTTCGCTCGCTGCAAGGACAACTGGCTTTCATTCGGAGATTCATATCAAATCTATCGGGTAGATGTCAGCCTTTTTCAAAGCTAATGAAGAAAGATGTCCGTTTCAAATGGGATGCAGAATGTCAGGAGGCGTTTGATAGCATCAAGAGATACCTGTTGAATCCGCCCATTCTTGCAGCACCAATTCCGGGGAAGCCTCTTATACTGTATACAGCCGCACTAGAAGAGTCCCTCGGAGCATTATTGGCCCAGAATAATGAAGATGGAAAAGAAAATGCGCTCTACTATATCAGTCGGAGGTTGATTGGAGCAGAAAGCCGTTATTCCCCAATTGAAAAGCATTGTCTGGCGCTGATTTTTGCAGTTCAGAAACTCCGCCACTATATGCTATCCCATAAAATCACACTGATATCAAAGATCGATCCGCTGAAGTTCTTGATGACAAGACCAGCGTTGACAGGTCGTCTAGCCAGGTGGGCAGTACTGTTATTGCAGTTTGAAATCATATACATGCCACAGAAGGCGGTGAAAGGACAGGCCTTGGCAGATTTCCTCGCTGCACATCCGATCCCGGCCGATTCTCCACTAAATGATGATTTGCCCGATGAACAAATAATGCAGGTCGAGGAGGATGAAAAGCTACCGTTCTGGGAGATGTACTTTGATGGGGCATCATCTATCAGACCTGTCCGACCTCCAAATATTGCAAGAGCCCGAGCTGGAATTGGCCTCATTTTCGTAGCACCCGAGGGAGGCATAATGAGATTTTCTTTCAGTTTGACTGAACCTCGGACCAATAACGAAGCCGAATACGAAGCTCTATTAGCAGGGTTGGAGATTGCGATCGATGTCAGAATCCAACATCTCCAAATCTTCGGTGATTCTCAGCTCGTGATAAATCAGGTCCTCGGCATTTATAAGGTTGGCAAAGTCGAATTGGCCCACTATCACCGGCGAGCCCTCGAGCTTCTGAAACAAGTACCAAATGTCAAAATGGCTCGAGTTCCTCGAGGACAGAATGCTAAAGCAGATTGTCTGGCCAAATTAGCCAAAGAAATGGCGAACATCAACGAGGAGAAGCCTATATTCATTGGAGTTTACACTCGTAGGGTCTTGGAGCCCGCTCTATTACAATTCCCGAGGGCAGAAGGAATTCCATATTCAAGTCAGCAGGATGAAACTCCAGGTGACCCTCAGCCTCTCCATCAGATCGTTATGGAGAATTATCCAGAAGAATATCACGTGGCCAAGAGACATAAAGCTAGTCAAGCTTCAGAATCGTGGTGGCATTGTTTAGATATTGAAGTCGAAAATGATTGGAGACAGTCATTCATTGACTACTTCAAAGAAAACAAACTCCCGACAGAAAAGTCTATGGCCGCACAAATTCGAAAAAGGGCTTTGCGATATGCATTTGTCAATGACATGTTGTACAGACGAGCCTTTGATCAAATGTGGCTAAGGTGCCTAGGGACCAGAGAAGCTGATAAAGTGGTAGCAGAAGTCCACGAAGGGCTTTGTGGAGCACATCAGTCAGGTCCTAAGATGGCTGCTAAAATCAAAAGAATGGGTTACTATTGGACAACTATGGTCAGAGATTGTATTGACCACGCTAAGAGGTGCCACGAGTGTCAAATCCACGGTGATGTTATACATCAGCCTCCAAATCCACTGCACCCAACAATAGCATCCTGGCCATTCGAATGCTGGGGCACTGATATAATCGGGCCAATAGATCCGCCGTCATCAGCGGGGCACCGTTTCATTCTAGCAGCTACAGACTACTTTTCCAAATGGGCAGAAGCGGCTCCATTCAGAGAGGTCACATCGGAGCATGTGATCAATTTCTTCACCCACAATGTAGTCTACAGATTTGGTGTACCACGCCGTATAATTTCAGACAACGGTACTGCATTTAAGAGTACGAAAATTTACAAGTTCGTTGATCGGCACAAAATCGATTGGCGGTATTCATCCATATACAATCCAAGGGCAAATGGCTTAGCTGAAGCCTTCAACAAGACGCTGGTAAAATTGTTGAAGAAGATCCTCACCAAGAACAAAAGAGAGTGGCATACGAAGATGACAGAAGCTCTATGGGCCTATCGTACGACCTACAAAACACCAACAAAAGCAACTCCTTACTCTTTGGTATTCGGAGTTGAAGCCGTATTACCGTTGGAGATTGAACTACCGTCACTCCGGGTAGCAATTCAGAATGATCTCACTCAAGAGCAAAATGCCCGCCTCAGAATGGAAGAGCTCGACGCACTTGATGAACTCAGGTTACAAGCTCAACAAAACTTGGAAATCTACCGAGGAAGAATGGCAAAGTCCTTTGATCGAATGGTGCGTCCTCGATCATTTCAAGAAGGGGAATTGGTCCTGGTGCTGAGAAGACCAATCATTCCACACCGAAAAATTGGTGGCAAATTCGTATCCAATTGGGAAGGTCCCTTTGTCATCGAGAAGGTGTACCAAGGAGGAGCATATCAGTTGATCGATCTGAACGGTCAGAGGCCTATGCCACCTATCAACGGACGACATTTAAAGAAGTATCATGCATAAAATATTATGTCTAATGTATTTTGTGATGATCAAAGTGTTATATGCATATTTATTAATGCATGTTTACTCACATTTTGAAATTCTCTTGTATAGCAAGAATGCATTTCAAAATCCCCCATCAGATTGGGGGCATTTTAAATATTTATTTGGGTCGACATCGCGTTGCGTGCCGAGATCCCCAAATAAATATTTAAAATTTCAAAGATACAAAGCCTATCCAAAATGTCCCTGCGAGACAGGGGGCATTTTAAATATTCATTTGGATCGACATCGTGCTATACGCCGAGATCCCCAAATGAATATTTAAAATCTTATATTCCAAATCTATTCCATTCTGAAATATCCCTGCGAGACAGGGGGCATTTTAAATATTTTATTTGGGTCGGCAACACTACGTGCCGAGATCCCCGAATAAATATTTAAAATTATTAATCCAGATATTCTTTTGTGCTAAAGAATACAAATATTTGTTTTCCAAAGTATATGTAGGTGATCTTTCAAGAGTTAGAGACAACACCTTCTACAACAAACCAAGACTCAAAAGTCAAGAAAGAGACTTGTAACTACACACTACTACAAAATTGAGTCGAAGAAGCTTGAAGTCTTTCGACAGCCTGAAGCTTAAGGTTCGAATGGGTGTAAAAGGTTGGATCCAACACGCCTAAATATGGCCGGATCGCTGGCAGCTCTGTCTACTCAACAAGCCATGAGAAAGGCCGTAGTAGCGGAACCCCCACTTCGTCAACCCGTCAGTAGGGACTGTAGGAAGTACGAAAGCTAATTTGACTCGACCAGTTCAAGTGATCGTAGTCTACAAAATTCTCCTAAATGACTGAAGAATTAAAGTTCCAGTGGAAGGATGAGTCTCGAACAACCACTGAATGTTCGTAGGCTCTAAAATCTACAACCATAAAAGATGACTCGAAATCTACCAACTTCAGCAAAATCAGTATTGGGGAGCGCAATTCCCATAGCTCAAGTCTGAAGCCTGAATGGGTGTAAGAGGTCGGATCCAATAAGCCCAAATATGGCTGGATCGCTGGCAGCTCCATCTACTCAACAAGCCATAAGAAAAGCCACAGTAGAGGAATCCCCATCTCAGCAACCAGAGGACAAAGAGCTATCAAATTATAGCTCTTCCGATCTGATGAACTCAAGTGATTCAGATTAAAGTCTTCTCAAGTGGTTAATGATCAAGATACTACCTACGTTCGGTACTATCAATTGTTTCCAGAACCTGCAAATCCTTCAATAAATCCGTAAAGCACAAAGCGAGGATCGAAGGAATTTTTCTTCAACAAGTCCGCCAAAGCACAAAGCAAAGGACCGAAGAAAATCATCCCAAAGTTCGTGAAAAGCCTATGGCTGAACTAAGTGGATTCTGTCATCAACAAGTTCGTTATGCAAAAAGCTCTGGACCAATGACTTTTCGCCACCGACTTAATACAAACCTAAGAGTTTAGGTCACTGGCATCTACTCCTTCAACAAGCCCGTCGAAGCAAGTAGCATAGGGCCGAAGGAACACAAACCATCTAACAAGTCAATAAAGACAAATCATACAATTCTCCATCAATGTTCGTAGCACAAAGTACATGGCAAAATAAATCAGTATCTCAATCTATTATGGATACACCTGAAAGAGCAATGAGGAAAGAGAGCTAGTGTGACATCCAAACTAGATTTGGAGATCCACTAAAGGAAAATCTCAGTGTGACATCCAAGAAAATTCTTGGAGATCCACTCAAAGGAAACCCTATTATGACATCTAGAACAAGTAACTAGAGATCCATAGGGTCAATTAGCATACAACAAACGTGACTCGCTCTGGTCGCGTACCACATTTGTTGGGGGGCATTTGTTGACCTTCACATACATGACAAATCCAATGCAAGTGGCTTCCATGACACCTAAATCTTTATTAAATCCCTCAAAAGGTAGCAGCTGCCATATCTATCACCCAAAACCTTCTAGTATCCTGCTCAAATCCTGCTGTACCAGCCCCCAAAATCTGCCCTTATCCTGCTCAAATCCTGCTGTACCAGCCCCCAAAATCTGCCCTTATCCTGCTCAAATCCTGCTGTACCAGCAGCCCACATCCTGCCAAAAATCTCTGTCAAATCCATCAAAACTGCAGCTGCCCTGTCAAAATTCTGCTCCATGCCTACAGCAGCTACAGCAGCCACATGTTTTTGTCAGGCAAATGGAAATAAAAATAAATAAAAAAGGGCTTATCATGTGCTTATAACTGATCCCTCTCATCTCTATATATACACACATAAGCCCCCACTCCCATTTGCTTGGTTCCTCCTACTCAACCACATACAACTGCTCCTATTTCATATAGCAGAGCTGAACTCCATACAGCCCTCAACCATGGCTCAATCTCTTGCAACCAAGCAACGTCTCCTCTCTTCCAACTCTACCTCAACTGCTTGAGTTCCCTCACAGCAGCCATCTTCAACATCCAGAAACCGAACAAATCATCTCAAGCGGTCTTCTCCATTTCACGTGAAGACCACTGCCCGCTGTTTCATGTGGAGATCCACAGTGGAAATACACAAGAGTTCCTAAAATCTACAAGCAATTTTCTTGACCCCTTACCCTCAACCGGCTTTTCCACAACAGCTCATTGCCAAGACTCCATATTCTCTACCGTATTGCATACTTAACAGTCCACTTCAAAGCAAATCCAAACAACCTCCTTCACCGTATTCCCTCTCAGCAAATCCGTAGGTGTTTAAAGGTAAAACCCATAGCTCACCACCTCCAACAACATGTGCAAGAAATCTCTTCTTTCTTCACGTGCAAAGCTTCATCCCATAGCCTATTACATGCTTCCCCCCACTCTCCTTCCTCGATGTCCGTGTCGGACCAGCAAACCACCTAAGCACGCCTTTAGTGGCCGTGGTAGGAGGGAACCCGGTGCGACACCTACGACGAGGTAGGCGAGTGACCCCTCGATCCACGTGTCAACCACGACAACCCCGCGGAGGTATGAACTTTTCTAAACTCAAAACCCTACTTCAATATTCGTGGCAAACTGGAGAACTGTCCTAAGCACGCCTTTATTGGCCGTGGTAGGATGGAACCCCGGTGCGGCACGTGTGGCGAAGCGGGGTAACTTTTAACTTTTAAGTACCCCGGGCGGGGGGGAAATCAAAATTGCTTATCAAAAAATATTTTTTTTAAAAAACCCCAAGCACGCCTTTAGTGCGCGTGGTGGGAGAAAACTAAAAATACAACCGCCGCGGTGTCTCACCAACACCAACCGTGCACGTCTTTATTGACGTGGCGGGTAGGCGGCCTCTTGGTTTTTTTTCCCTAAACGGGGGAGACGCCGGGAGGCTGCCGAAATTTTGTCTGAAATAAGACAAGAACTTGAACCTTTTGGACTTGTGGACTTGATGTAATTGATAAAAGCTCTAAATGAACTTGAATGATAACATAAGCTTGGACTTGAAACAAGAGAACTAAAACTTGTACTCAAACAAGAATAGATGATTCATTTTGAACTCGGACTCAAACAAAGGACTTGTGAACATGTATTTGAACTTGGTTTGAACCAAGTGAGAGTGACTTATGAACTTCAAAATGATATAAAGAGTTTTAATTCAATTTGAACCTAAAAGAAAAATACAAAAGGACATGCTATAATTTGAGCCTCATTTGATCATGATTTGGACAATCATGGGAACTTGTAACTTGAGCAAGAAGGACCTGAATCAAAGCTCAACTAAAAGAATTTCATTCAAGCTTGACCTGAATAATTGAACTCAAGCAAAACTTGGATAGGTCACAAGAACTTTGACATCAAACTCAAATCTTCAATAAACTCAAACGAGCTTTGCTTGGATGCAAATAACAAGGATTTTTGGACCTAATATGGTTGAATAAAAGGAAGCTCAAATCAAACTTGATTTGAATTTGAATATTGATTTGAGCATTAAGTGGATAAGATTTGAACTATGTGAACATGAGCAAGGGAACTTGCAAGAACTTTAGGAGACTTGAATAATCTATAAAGAGAATGAAATGATTGTAACATCCCACATGCAAGTGGAGGGATTTGTCATGCAAGCAAATATACCGGTCTCTTATAAACGTAGGGAAATTGGCACATAAGTGAATGTGGCAAGTGGATGGCTAATACATGTGAAGCAATCAACGACAAACACAATCAATCTGATGGCCAATAACAATCTGCTCATAGACGCATCGACCTCTGATGGATTATCGAAATTCATGAATTCAACGAATCACTAACAAACATGAATAAGAGGGTCGTAGTAAGTTTAACACACCTATGAGTCATTTATATAAGCAGATACATTCAACATGTAATGGATGTTATAACACTCCTACGATCAGCAATAAACCAATGTTAAGCGAATATGCTAGCTCTTTATAAGCAAGAGTATATAGTATATGACAAAGTGCAAATATTTACGAGATTGTATGGGGGTTCATCATATGCACTATATCACATTTACAAGTAAATATTGGATGAAATGTAACAAATGCAAGTATCTACGGACAATTATAGAAGACTCATAGTACATCCATTCTATTGTCCACGAGCAAGACATAAAGTGAATATATCAAGTGCAAGTGCTTATGAGTTGCAGTAGGAAACTCATATCGCATACAACAAGCTATCCACGAACATCCACCAATGCAAGGCAGGAGATTAGTTAGTGCACTATGACCCGCCTACAAAAATCAATAAATAGTGCACGACAGTCTACCTGTACGAAGCAGCGAACAATTCTATTCAGAAGCTGCTACGCCACGCCACCGGATCTGCAACCTCCGTACAAGCAGGCAGAAGGCGTCTATTCCAAGAATACCCCCGCATATGCACTGTAATTTGTATACACATAGGTACACTAAGGGGGAAAATACAATCCAGACCCGCAAGGGCCCCGGCGAACGTGTTATTGGTACACACGTGACGTCTAGGGATGCTGCGCAGGCTGACAAGTGAATTCTTGTTCGAACCTGATCCTCCTATACGGATCAATAGGAGTCGACAAGGCTCGAACTCTCAAACAAATACACGGTTGAGAGGACCAGTATATTTGTTTCAATATATTCATATCAGGCCTCCAAAGCCTTTAATCAAGAGAATTCACTTACAAAGGCTCAAAGCCTACGAAATCCGATCCTCTGTCAACAGTCTGACAGAGTTGACAAGGTTCAATCCATAAAAGTGAAATGACCCCGAACACCCTGATGATGGCCGTGTTGAATGCAGATCTCAACCGGAGGGGTTTCCAAATATTTTCAAATGTCTCCCAAATATCCAAAATCCAAAGCTTCACCCAAATATCCAAAATCCAAAGCTCCACCCAAATATCCAAAATCCACAAATCTCAAAATTCCAAAAATATTTAAAATATTGAAATCTAACTATCAAACACTTAAAGCAAAATCCATCCACCCTCCGCAACAGTCTGTCGGGGTGGACAAATTCAAATAAACTCTAGCTCACAAATAGCCAAATGCCTAGTCGAAAATATCACTAGGATCCATTCTCAAACAATCTTTTGCCAGTAAGGACGAGGTACGTGTCCTCTAACCGGCAGTTTCGCCGCCAAATGGCACTGCAGGTAAACGGTTATGACCCGGGGCCCTCTGAACCGAGTGGTTTTGCCACCAAATGGCACCACGGATAGCGGTTATGGCCAGAGCCAATACGCTCCTTAATGGCGTTAAATCCTTGAGATATGAATCAATAGGATATGATCGATAGGGCACAAAGCCCTCTGTAAGCTAAGGTGGATTCAAATTTGTCCCCTTAGACAAACATTCACCCCCGGTCTACAAGGTCCCCTTGGACGAAGCAACCCATGGCTGCCGACAAGGATCCTTCTGTCAGGTTGGGTCGACTACCTCCTCTGACTAAGTAGACCAGGGACCACGATGGCCCGGGACGACGGAACCATGGGATCTTGATCGGGTCCATCATCCATTCCCCCACCATCCGCTTTAAGTGCACGATGGTGAAATTTCTATTTTTAAATATCAAACCTTCAAATTCCAAATCTTTAAACCTTTCAGATTCTAAACCTTCAAGCATTTCAAATCTCAATACCTATGCTGCTACTATATGCCAGATAACACGTATCTTTATACGTATCTGATCGACGACTAGCCTTAATCGAAAGTTCTCTCTCATGATTGAGAGGGGTAATTAACTATAGGGGCTTGCGCCTATAGGAAACCAGAACTCAGATCATAAAGTCCTCACAAAATGAGGGCGAAATCTCTGGGTAGTGTCCTATCTACAAACCCATCTGCCTTCCAAAATTTACCTCGGAACTTAGTTTGTTAAAACTCCCTCGCCGAATAAGAAAAGCGAGCGGAGGCCGGGGCCGAATTTTTGGAGCCCACATTAAAGATATCTGTGACAGGTATTAACTAGCATTAGAATTAATCGTTGAGTAATGGAGGGGAAAAGAGGAATACATTCACGTACACAACATAGGTCTAGAGAGCTTCATTCAATCATCAATCAATAATATTTGTTCAAAACTCAAAAACACATCATGGACCTCTAATAATAGAAATGGATTTATAAGAATTAGACCAACTAATTAAATGCAAGTCTAATCCTATCAAATCCCAACAAACATTCAAATTTAAAATCTATCTTATCCAAAAAAAAAAGATTAAACAACAACAACATCAAGTCTTTATCCCACTACGTGGGGTCGGCTACATGAATCTTTTTTCTCCATTGTGTCATATTAAAAGTCAAATTCTCGTTTAAATCTAATAAAGAAAAGTCATTCCTAATATTTTCTAACCAAGTCTTTTTAGGTCTACCCCTACCTTTCTTAACACAAGTCAAATCTAATACCTCTACTCTCCTAACCGGGTCATCGGAAGGCCGCCTTTTTATGTGCCCAAACCATCTAAGGCGACTCTCTCTAATCTTATCTTCTACTGAAGCTATTCTAACCTTTTCACGTATATGCTCATTTCGTATCATATCTCTAAGGGTAAAACCACTCATCCACCTGACCATCCTCATCTCTGCCACACTTAACTTAGTATTATGCTTCTCTTTTAATGGCCAACATTCGGCACCATAAAGCATTACAGGCCTCACTACCATCTTATAGAATTTTCCCTCAAGTTTGAGGGGTAGACATAACAAGCCCGATGCATTCCTCCACTTCAACCATCCAACTTGAATTCTGCCGATAATATCCCCATCAATTTCACCATCACTCTGAACAATAGATCCAAGATATCTAAAACGTGTACTCTTATTAATGACTTGATCGCCCAAAGTCACAATCCCCTCACTAGGTCTATTACTACTAAAATTACACTCCATATATTCTGTTTTAGATATACTCAAGCGAAAACCTTTAGACTCTAAGGTTGACCTCCATAATTCAAGTTTACCTTCAACTCCCTCTCTAGTCTTATCAACAAGAAGAATATCATTAGCAAAAAGCATACACTAAGGTACATCCTCTTGCAAATGTCTAGTGAGAACATCCATGACTAAAGCAAAAATATATGGGCTTAAGGCTGATCCTTGATGTAACCCAACAGAAATAGGAAAATACTTGGTCAATCCACCTTGTGTTTGAACACAAGTAATGGCTCCTGCATACATATCTTTAATGATTTGACTATAAGCATTATTGACTCCTTTCTTTTCAAGAACTCTCCATAGCACTTCTCTTGGAACTTTATCATATGTTTTTTCTAAATCAAAAAATATCATATGTAGATCCTCCTTATTTTCTCTATATTTCTTCATCAAACCTCTTAATAAATGTATGGCTTCCATAGTCAACCTACCCGGCATGAATCCAAATTGATTTTGAGAAACACTAGTATCACGCCGCAACCTATGCTCCATAACTCGCTCCCATAGTTTTAAAGTATGACACATTAACTTAATACCTCTATAATTCTTACAATATTGTGCATCACCTTTATTCTTAAAAATATGAATTAACATACTCATTCTCCACTCATCTGGCATATTTTTAGTCTTCAAAATAGTATTAAAAAGTTTAGTATGCTAAGAAATCCCTTCATCTCCTAAGCATTTCCACACCTCAATTGGAATATCATCAGGTCCAACAGCTTTTCCATCCTTCATTTTCTTTAAAGCCTCTCTAACTTCAGTTTTACTAATACGCCGATAAAAATAGAAATTTTTATTTTCATTTAGGGTGCTAAGGTCACTATAGCCAATCTTATTTTCACAATCTTCATTAAAAAGTTTAGCAAAATATCTCATCCACTTTTATTGAATATCATCTTCTAAGAAAAGTATTTTTTTGATCTTCATCCTTAATACACTGCACTTGAACTAAATCCTTACTACTCCTATCTCTTTGTTTGACTAATTTATACATATATCTTTCTCCCTCCTTAGTATTTAATCTATTATATAAATCACTAAAAGCTAATGTCTTTGCATCGCATATTGTTTTCTTAGAATCCTTACGAGCCACTTTATATATTTCCCAATTATCATAATTTTTAAAATTAAACCAATTTTTATAACAAATCTTCTTATTTTTAATCTTTTCTTGCACATTTGAATTCCACCACCAACTATTTTTACTACTAGGAGCTTTTCCCTTTGATACTTCAAGCACCTCTTTTGCAATATTCTTAATATCACTAGTCACTTTTTCCCACATAACATTAGCATCCTCATGCACAAACAAAATCTTAAGATCTAAAATCTTACTCTCAAAAATATTTTTGTTAATATTCTTTAAATGCACCCATCTAATCCTAGAAAAATATTTTACTTTAGTTTTTATTTTATGCCCATTTATCTTGAAGTCCAAAACTAATAATCGATGTTTTGGTACATAAATTTTCACTCGAAATAACTTTACAATCTTTGCAATCTAAACGATTTAATTTTCTAATAAGAAAATAGTCAATCTGGGTTGTACTATATCCATTTTTATAAGTGATGAGATGCTCATTCTTTTTCTTAAATAAGATATTAGCAATTGAAAAATCATAAGCTAAACAAAAATCTAAAATGGTCTTGCCACCTTCATTCGTCGTTCCAAATCCATGGCCACCATAAATGCTTTTAAAATCATCTACCTCTCTACCAACATGTCCATTTAAATCTCCTCCAATAAAAACTCTTTCTTCAAGATGTATCTTTTGTATTAATTATTCTAAGTCATTCCAAAAATTTAATTTAGAACTCATATCCAAACCTACTTGAGGAGCATAAGCACTTATAATATTAACAATCTTATCATCAACAACAATCTTTAAAGCTATAATTCTATCTCTAATCCTATTAATTTTTATAATATTATACTTTAAACTCTTATCTATAATAACACATACACCATTTCTAGTACGACACCTACCCGAATACCAAAGTTTAAATCCTAAACTATCAATTTCCTTAGCCTTCTCTCCAACCCACTAGTTTCCTGAATGCACAAAATATTCAACTTCCTATGAATCATAATATCTATTAATTCCATTAATTTTCCTGTAAGGGAACCAATATTCCAAGTTCTTATCCTAATTTCAGTTTCATGGACTAGCTTCTTTGCCCACATCCGTCCTTGATGTGGGAACCCTTGCCTATTTAACACTGCACCCGGGCGCCGGTGCAGCGGCCCTTGCACACTTGTCACTGTATTCAGGCCATACAGCGCGTAGCTTCCAGGGGACGCTCTAGCATTAACACAATTTCTTAAAGGATTCATGTCATTATTGTTCGACAATTTTTACGCTCACTACCGACTACCTAACGCAACCCTCCACTTTTCTCATCCAGGATTAAACCAAATAAAAAAAAAATTTATGAAAAATAAAATACTTTAATTATAAATAAAAATGGGCCTTAAAATGCTTGAAATGGGGTTGATTCATCTCTATTATGCCCTAATTTAACTTTATGGAAATTGACTTTGCCTATTTAATGTATAAAATTAATATAAGTAAATTTCCTCTAATGCAATGAATTCTATCCTTAGATGTTATATTTTGATATAACTCATTGAATATTAAGACTGAGATGCACTCGATTTGATAAGAACAATTGGCTAATTGGAATGTTTATGATTGAAATTTGTTCAACGCATCCCAACAAGAACAATGAGTCCAATGATGATGTGACAACCACATCCAAATGATGGCTTCAGATGGGCAAACCTAAAGATTGCTAATATCCAAAGATGGATTTAGTTCTGTGAATAATTGATATCTACTTAATAGAATTATAGGCATATAATGAATTTTGAACTATAACATATTATAGACTTCTATGGGAAATGATTTAATATTGACTCATTTAATAAAAATGGTATCGCTTGCTGATCCTAGATACCTTAATTCTTAAAGACATTTTCAATGATCGCTAGTCATTGCTTGATACTGATTCATGCATCCTTTTGTACACAATGTCTGTTATCATCTTATTCCATTTATTTCACGTAGCTTGATATTGGCTTACTAGTTCTCATCATCAATTATGTTGATTATATAAATGGCATAGTTACACTCAAGGTCGTTATATTGCTACCCCTAATGTGAATTATATTTGATTTTTCGAAATAGAAAGCATTGCTGAATTTATACTAGTCGTACTCTTTAAATTCCTACAATTACTACATTTAAATTAGTTCAGTTAATAAATTTTAAATACAATTAGAACTATTCAGCAATGCTTACATGATATATGTGCTTCAAAATTGCAAGCAATCGTGTATAGGCCCCTCAATC
Organism: Dendrobium huoshanense; assembly: GCA_016618105.1. Lineage (NCBI taxonomy): Eukaryota > Viridiplantae > Streptophyta > Magnoliopsida > Asparagales > Orchidaceae > Dendrobium > Dendrobium huoshanense. Next base: position 52,953,728 of record CM028355.1, on the reverse strand, counting down.
CTATTGCTTATATTTGACAAGAAGTTTACCTAGTGAATTTATGTTTGCAACGCATGCTTGCTTCATAGTTTCGGAGTCTCCAGGAGCGAAATGTGAATATCATGCATTTTGTATTCTGGGAAAGCAGTATTGCTGACCGATGATTATTAGTGGATTCAACATAATGCAATGGATTAGTTATTGTTGTGTTCTAATTATATATTATAGTAATGAGTTTAAAACTCTAGCAATGAATGCATGTGATAGATAATATTCATTCTTGTGATAGATATACTGCCAGGATATTTTGGAAGATATTATAGCCTGACTTTTGAATTTGATGGATATAGCAAGACAATGCGGCCATAGGTAAATTATAAGTCTGAAAATGATGCAGGACTGAATGATCAAGTCCTGCAAAGAGAGATTTCTTGCTAGAATTAATTAAAACGCAGCAACATAAACTTTGCAAAACAATAAGAATGGTAGGCTAGTTGAATTAGAAATATACGAAGTTACTTGAACACTTGCATGTAATGGCTTGACATTGCAAAGGATAAGATAATTGAGACATAACTCATTTAAATCGGCACAAGCACAACATTCAACAAAGGACAATGCAAATGAGATCCTTTCTCTCAAATTTAAGTAGAACTAAGAGTGGGTAAAATAACAAACTTGCAACGATGTTACCAAGAAGGAAGGCTAACCAAGTATCTAGCTAAGAGGAGAATAAATAAGGAACATAGTTGGGCTCCTTGATGGCTATCTTCATATACTTGCTTCTCTTACAAAATGCTCTCAGATTTCTATGGGATTCCCCCTTGATGCTGGCTGAATTTAAATGTGAATGCTCACAGTTTTCTAATTTGAGTGTGGCTGATATGGGAGAGAAAAATAGTCACTTTGAGAAGAAATGAAGTGGAAGAGGGAAGGGGAAGTGGTCGACCAACTTGGGAAAGGGGAAGGTAGTCAAGGTGGCATTAAGTGGAGCTTAGGGAATTACTCGGGGAATTAATGGCAACACATGGGAAGAGGAGTGGGTAGGCTAGGAATTAGGGAAAAACAATTAAGGGAAGTTTGACAAATTAATTACAAGCTTTGAATTGTAATTAATTGTGCATGAGTAAGTGGGGAATTAATGTTTGGCATTGGCAGGGGAAAAGTTGAAACTTAATGAGGGTTGCTTGGGAATATGGAAAAGTGGTTTGGAATCCCACAAATTAAATGAAAATCCGAATTGATTTCCATATTAATTATGCTTGGGAATAAGGGTTCAAGTGCATTTAATGTCGAAATATTAAGGGTCACAAAAGAAGATGAAATGGCATTTGTTGTTGGTGGTGAGACAGAATTTTGTGGACTGTAGGGGTTGCCAGTGGAGGTGGGAGACGCTCAGCTGGAGCAGGAGATGGGGGTTAGGCGTTCGGCTAGATAAAAACCAAGAGCCCAAAGGCTGTTGGATGACGCTTTGCCTTCTCCAAGGACTTTTCACGCTCAGACTCTCAATTCTCCAAGAGAACAAGATCACACAAAATCAAAATTTAATAACATAAACATCAAAACATTACATGGGGTGGAGCCATATATATAGGCCCAAATAAAGCGATAACCAAAAGACAACAATGCTCATGACACATCACATAAGTAGAGGGTAAAACAGGAAACAAACTAATAACATAAATAAGTCTCATACAAACAACAAAAACTAGAAATATAATGACTCAATCACGGCCGTGGATCATCGGCCTCTCCTATAGTAGACTCTCTATGTTCCGATGTCCTCATCAGAAAAAGCCTACCCTCTTGACGTTATACAACCAAAATTTGGGGTTTCGTTTAGTGCATTGTATTCAAAATGATGTATCATAATTTAATGCTATCTCAGGTCAAATATTTATTGGGAATTCTAGCGAACCTGTTGGTGGATTACATTCGCAAGACAGACAACTAACTAAAGTTGATGGTCATACACACTAATTTTCAATTACAGCAGTACAAAGATTACACACATTTATGTAACACACCTTACAGCAGCTGTAATAATGAAACAGAGACCAGAAAGTTTTATATCAACATCATCATGGATTATTGATGAGGAAATATTGAATCCAGAGACAGTAACTACAAATCCTCTTTAGTCAACAAGTGAAAACAATTTCCAGCGCATTAAGAAAATTATAATGCAACTTTTACAGCAGGAAAATCCACATATATGATGCAATATTGAAGTTTGAATAAAAGAGATTCAACAAGGTCAATGAAAATACTTGGTACTTGTCCTACCTTAACAGAATCAACTGGACCAAGATTTACACATTCTTCTCGAACATCTGCTTCAAGATCTGGAAGGAGACTCTCGTCCGCCTGTAGAAATTAACAAAGCCATTCAAATTGGACAAAAAATGGTTCAACAATTTCAAGATGGTCAATGGGTGGGAAACATTCCACAATAACTTGGTAGGAGATTTCATGACTTACCCTTAATTCAGCAGGAGAGAACATATTCCATAGTATAACAGTTGCGGGAATCAAGAGTTTTGCATCATCACGGCCACCTTAGCGCATTTACATTAGTAATATTAGGCTGGGGGTAGACATTTTGCAAGAAAAAACCAGCGAAAATCACAGCAAATCAAAAATAAAATGACTTGTACGTTCCTATCGAACATTGCAAAAGAGAATGATTAAAACAGAAAAACTGCTTGATACTACAAAAGAAACTCTGAGAGCCTAAAGCTACCGTAAACATGTCACTGTTGCAGATTCTAAACCAAGTATAATCTAAAAATAGTATAAAGCCAACTTTCAAACTATTAATTTTTCAAATATGTTAAAAGGCATGCCAACAATTGGAGACTGCGTGACTCAAACATTCTCAAAGCAGAAAAATATTTATTGCAGAATATAATGAATTCAACCACAAATAACTTAATCAACTCTCAGAACAATGTGAAAACTAAGTAGCAGAACTAGCTTTTGCCCACATGCACACTGTAAATTCATTCCTAGTTGTTTACTAAGAGATGCATTTCCATTACATATCAACGTCCATCATAACTTCAAACCAGTCATAAAGGATATTAAGGTGTTATGTCTCAAATGCAGGGACCATAACAGACACTTAAATATCTTGAGAATTTCAAGTCATAAGCAAATGGTAACACTCTCACAGGACCAATCACCATGGCAGCAGTCTTTGTGGCATGAAAAGGTAATACTTACCCCACCCAAGCATCTTATCTTCAACCTTCTTCAGCTTCTTTTTCTTGTTCTTATCTACTTGCTTCGTAACAAATTTATCTCCTGTGAAAAAAAAAATGTTGAAAGATCCTGAATATAAAATAACAACATAAATTTATATACAGAAGGTAGATGCTTGAAGAAATTACCTTTTTGCTCAAACTTAGCCTGTGTTACCGACATAGGGATCTTCCCATCACTCCGGAAAGGTGCACCATCCAAAATTTGGGTTGCTAATGCAACAGAAGGTTCCTTGTACATAGAAATTTTTTCTTCGTAAAAGTTATAACATAAATAGCAATTTGATTTCTGTGAAGGCCATCTCACAATTGACTTGATATAGAAAATAGTAAAGGATCAAAAATAACTGGTAAATTTATGACCTGTACCTTCATATATGTGACAAGTGCATCGCCTTTTACTTTTCCAGATTCTCTGTCTAAATATATCTTCACCCGAGGCTTTTTGGTGTCAGGATCCTAAATACGAGAGTTTCAACAAAGTAGAAAGCAACCAGATTATCAAAATAGAAGTTGTGCAACCCAACAAAAAATTGCCCCCAAATCCCCGCCCTTCTCAAAAATAGCCTAACCTTCACTCGACCTAATTCAAGCCAAGGTTGGCTCAGATTGGGTTTGATCGCTAAGAACCAAGGTTATTATCCATAAATCAAGATTATGAAAGCTTTATAACAATGCCATCTTTAAGCCTGATTATTCAAAAGAGCTATATAAACTACGTATCAACAAATGGCAATAACAATGACATATATACATGTAATCAAATTTCGATAATACTCGTTTAAAAAAGTGTAATAAAATATCTAGTTTTTCTAAGCTGATTGCATGCATGAGAGTAATTCTAGCAAGCGTATCTACAGTAAAATGCAATGCAATTTAATTAAATTTACAAATATGAAAATCAATCCTTCGTCAACAAAGGGACTGATATAGGGCTATTTCCAAAAAATTTGAATTTATTCCGATAAGGGCGAAAAAAACTGATTAAATTAAAATATGTAATCCTAATTAGAAATAAAAGAAAGATTATATTTTTCTTAAGAGCGATCAATTTGATCTATTAATACCAATGTTAAGCACTGTGTGATATACAAGCATTTCTTTTTGCTTAAATGTGCAAAAGCATAACACAACGCGAAGCTTTAATTAATTAGCGTGCTATTAATGTGCTTTTAATAAATGTGCTATTAACTTATATATATATATATATTATGTGCATAAGATAGATATTTATTTAATCAAACTTAACATATCAAATAATAATTTTCAATAAATAAAATGATACATTCAATAATAATTATAAACATGAATTATTTAATAAATGATCTGTATTTTGATGTAATATAATCCAAATGAGAAAACAAAAGGTAATAAGATGACCAAATAAGAAGTTTTAAGATAGAAAATCCATCTTTCATTAAGATAATTTACAATTGCTTGCAAAAAGAAGTTAATAACTTCACGACTTCATGTAAATTCAGATGCACAAATTTCTTCATTACAAATGTTTTAATGGTTAAAAAAACCTATGGCAACATTGGTTATAATCCAAATAATGGAAGACTAGACATATCAATCTAGGTGAGCACTTTTTTTTTTTTTTTTTAATCTAGGTGAGCACTTGAGTTTCAACAATTTCTGTTTAGGAGTCCCAACAATAATCAATAATAACCCATATTTTCACCATTAGAAATCTAATGGTAGCAATCTTCTAAAAATTAAAAAAAAACCCTTTTTCCATGAGGTTGAATCCTAACCTAACATGAAAAAGTACAAATTATAGATCTTATAGCTCATATTATAAGTTCTAATGATACTTCCCATAAATCTCAAAAGAGGCTGAAATTCATAGACCATTTCAGAGTGTACACCCAGAAAAATACGATCCTATTAAACCCTGACACCGATTATGAGAACAATCCACCCTTACTCTCAAGCTTAGACACCTGCGTGCATCAAAAGACAACTCAAGCTAACCTTGGACATAACTGAAAATATGTTAAAATTACACACAATAAGACTTTCAAATCCATCAATAAGGTGGTGGATAAGATGGTAGAATTTGAAATGTATGAAAATACTAATCTTTCAAGATAGGTTGCTAAGAGATAAATTGAATTTTTTAATTCAAAACTAATGTGGATGGCCTTCTTAAAAGGATTATTGTAAATTTTAGTAGTATAGAAATAGCTCATACATTAGTAATGAGACTTGGTGATAGAGGGAGAAAATACAAAGGGTTATTAAAGATAAAATACACCTTTAAAGCCAACTGAATGCTATTGACGAACGAGCATAAGTGATGTAGGCAAGCTTTGGGTGTGCTAGCTTCTTGGGTTCTTTTGGTTTTTGGGCTGCTTGTTGCCTCTCGGGTTGGGCCTTGGTTGCTCTCGGTTTGGGCCTTGAATGCTTTGGTTTTGAGCTAAATTCTTGGGAGCTACTTAATTCTAGCTCATTATTGCTTGAGCTGATATTTTAGCTCATTATTTGGTGGAGTTATTGCACATGAAAGCACATTATGTGGAGTTGGAACCTTACCTTTTCCCCTCCCTTTGTGTCTCCTCGGTTTCTTCCTGTGTTGTTTCCCATGGCTATTTTTTCTCCTTTGTTGGGTGCTGGTTCCGGTCCCCTTTGTGCCCCTTAGGTTTCTCCCCTGGCTGCTGTCCAGATTCCCTATGTTGCCCCTTCGGTTCCTCCCTTGACTGGTTGTCCCATGGCTGCTTTTCTCTGGTTTATGTGTGACTGTTCAGGTGTTGTTTTGGAATAAATTTTGGCCTCTTTGGGTGCTGTTCTAGACTGATTGCTGGTTGGCAGTTTTGGGTGGTTGAAGTTCTCCTTTGGGCTCTCTTTTGGTGGATGTTTGGCTCCCCTTTCTTTACCTATATATAGATGTTTGTGGCTGTTTTAGAGAGTTTTTAGTGAGTTATGTGTCTGGTTTTTGCAGCCTAAACAGGGTTTCTTCGTGGAAAAGCTTGCGAGCTTGTTCCATTCCTCTCTTCTTCTAGGAAAGCTTGCGAGCTTCTCCTCCTTCGTCTTAGCTTCTTATCTCTTTCTTCTCTCTGCAAGTTTCCTTCCACTTGTATCTTTTTTCTCAAGCAATGAACATGCAATTTTAGGTTGTTTATGTTTATGTTTGTGAGTGTCAAGAGTTGTAAGGTGTTTGTTTTATTTTCATAAGTCTGTAAGCATCATTTTTATTTTATAAAAGTTGTAATTTGTCTAATTTTTAGTATTTTGTATAATTTTCTATTTCTTAGGAAGCTTTTGTTTTTGCTTGCAAAAATTAGGGGCTTTTTTCCTAATTTTTGCATGCATCAATTTGATATCAGAGAAGGTTAGCAAATCCTAGGTTTATGAGTCGTGTTGTCAGTTGAGTCTTGGTATCGAGTGAATTTAAGTTTTGTTGCGTCTTCTTTTCTTTGTTTAGAAATATGGAAAATCAAAAGCAGCCAAGTAATCCAATGGACAATCTTCCAACATCAAAATGGATGCCTCATCATGAAGATTCTTCAGATCCTTTACAATTTGAGTTTTTAAAGATTCAAGAGCAACTACGTTTAAGTGCCGAAAGATTCGAAGTTAAAAAACTTCAACTCCTGTCTGAATTTGAATGAGAAAAGGAATCATCAAACGAAAGTATTACATTCTAATTCAAGAATCTGAAATGCCGAATTACAAAATTTTGAAGACAACTCATCGGGAGATGAGCTTTTTTAACCGGAGGAGAATTGATGTAGGCAAGCTTTGGGTGTGCTAGCTTCTTGGGTTCTTTTGGTCTTTGGGCTGCTTGTTGCCTCTCGGGTTGAGCCTTGGCTGCTTTGGTTTTGAGCTAAATTCTTGGGAGCCACTTAATTCTAGCTCATTATTGCCTGAGCTGATATTTTAGCTCATTATTTGGTGGAGTTTTTAGAGAGTTATGTGATGATTTTTGGAAAGAAACCTGCAGGTTTTCTCTAGCTTGCGAGCTAGCTTCTATCCCCTTCCCCTCTATGACTTTGTCTCGGGCTTCTTATCTATTTCATCTCTCCACAAGTTCCCTTCCACTTGTATCTTTCTTCTCAAGCAATGAACATGCAATTTTAGGTTGTTTATGTTTTGTGTTTATAAGCGTCAAGAGTTGTAAGGTGTTCATTTTATTTTCATAAGTCTGTAAGTGTTTTATTTTATAAAAGTTGTAATTTGTCTAATTTTTAGTATTTCGTGTAATTTTCTATTTCCTAGGAAGCTTTGTTTTTGCTTGCAAAAATTAAGGGTTTTTTTCTAATTTTTGCATGCATCAATAAGAAAGCTGGAAGTCATGCAAAAGGGATAGTAAGTTAAGCAAAAACTACAGTTTTTTCATGATTTACAGAATTATAGTAAAGATATACTAGTAAGAGAGAACAAAATGATATATATAGAATATCTAAAGTATGAGATAAAAGATCTAAGAATAAAGCTAAATGCATTGAAGGAAGGTAATAAGATATTGGTTAAAGAAGAAAATATAAAAGAAAATTACAAAAGTTAATTTAGGAAATTACAAAAAGATATATATATATATATATATAATCCAAAGGAATGAAGTAGAGTTAACTCTAAAAAATGCATAAATTGAAGATTTAGATACAAATGAGACACCAATTGAGATTTGGAATTATGGGGGCATTTTTTTAATAGAATTTTGAAGACTAGGAGAATGTCAAATGATCAGAGAAGAAATTTTTTTGTATTATTTAAGAATAAAGATAATATTCAAGATTGTGCTAACTAAGAGTAATAAAATTTGTAAGCCATACAATGAAGGTATGGGAGCTAGTACTTGTACAAAGGCTTAAATAATTTAAATCAATTTTAGAGAACTGTGAAGAAGATCTACAATAGAAGTTATTTTCATATGAAGAAAATTAATGGAGAGGAATAGTGAATAAAGGAGATTTTCTTATGATTGTTATTAATCTTAAGAATGTATGTATGATCTAGAACCACAAAAATTAATTTGGTGTGCTTTGAGGCATAAAGGTGTGTGAGTCAAAGATATATTGTTATTATTAAAGATATGTGTGATGAAGCACTAACTAATATTAAAAACAGTTAGAGAATAAACTGAAAGTTCTCAATTACTACATGTTTACATCAATGATCAGCATTAAGTCCATATAATTTAAAGTTATTAGATCTAAAACCGCATACATGAAGGGTAATTTTAGTAGTAATAGATCTAATGCGGGGACTGTGACTTTGGGCGATCAAGTCATTAAAAAGAATACACGTTTTAGATATCTCGAATTTATTGTTCAAAGTGACGGTGAAATCGATGGGATATTATTAGTAGAATTCAAGTTGAATGGTTGAAGTGGAAGAATGCATCGAGCCTATTGTGTGATAAAAAAGTACCCCTCAAACTTAAGAGAAAATTCTATCAAATGTTGGTGAGACCTACACTGATTTACGGAGCAAAATGTTGGCCATTAAAAGAGAAGCAAAAAAATAAGTGTTGCAAAAATGAAGATGCTTTAAATTTATAAAAATTGATAAAGCCACTCATCCATAATCTTTTTTTTTTTTAATTATCCTACTTAGTTATATGGATGAGTGGCTTTACTTTTAGAGACAGAATGTGAAATGCCCCCATAATTCCAAATCTCAATTCGTGAGGTTGGAGTAGCTCTAGTAGCAAAAAAGATTAGAGCGAGTCACCTTAGATGGTTTGGTCACATAAATCGTCGACCTTCCAATAACCCGGTTAGGAGAATAGGTGCATTAGATTTGACCTTTGTTAAGATAGGTAGAGATAGACCTAAAAAGACTTAGAAAGTATTAGAAATGATTTTTTTAATTAGATTTAAATGAAAATTTGGCTCTTAACCAAACACAATGGACAAAATGGATTTACATAGCTTACCCCACATAGTGGGATAAGGCCTTGATATTGTTGTTGTTGTATGGAGATACTTACAAAGAACATTCTAAGCGAGGTGCGTCGGTTTATACTTTTTGCAAATGATATATTTTTAATTGGTGAGATATCCATTGAAGTTGATAAACATTTTGAGTGAATGAAAAATTTAGAATTTTTTGACAAAATGGATTTACGTAAGCTTACCCCACATAGTGGGATAAAGGCTTGATATTGTTGTTGTTGTATGGTTACAAAGAACATTCTAAGCGAGGTGCGTCGGTTTATACTTTTTGCAAATGATATATTTTTAATTGGTGAAACATCCATTGAAGTTGATAAACATTTTGATTGAATGAAAAATTTAGAATATATATATATATATATATATATATATATATATATATATATATATATATATATATATATATATATATAACTTCTAAAATTAAAATTGAGTGGCTAGAATGAAGAGATGCCTAAGAAACTTTGTATAATAAAATAATATCACAAAAGCTTAAAGTTAAATTTTTTAAAACTACAATTAGGTCGGCAATATCATATGGATCTAAATCTTGGGATATTTAAAAAATTATTGATATCTAAATTGAGTGTGGCATAAAAGATAATGTCAAGATGGATGTGTATCAAAACTAAGTAGGATAAATGTAAAAAAAAAAAAAAAAAGATTATATCAGAAAAAAAGTTGGAGTAATATTTAACAACGGTATGGTAACATAAATAGACCTAAGTGGTTTAGACAAATACAATGAAGGATAGAAAATATGATTGACAGAAAAGTTGATAATCAATTATCAAAAAATAAAGGGGGTATGCCTGAGGTTAAATGGATTGCAAAGAAAAGGTTTGGCAACATATAAACCGCTCAATAGTAATAAACGAAAAATGAAGATTCATAGCACTAACCACAAATATTTGGGATAAGGCTATGATGATAATAAATTTTAACTCCTCCCACCAATCTTCTCTTCAGCCTATAACTAGCTTCAGTTGAAAAGCGTGAAACAAGTAAAGAATTCCAATGACTTACACTACAAAATTTGGTAATCAAAACAAAGGCATGTTTTGTAGTTCTTTAAAAAAATATATTTCAAACCTAACACTTCGTAATTCTGTATCCATCAAAATTTGAGCATAATCATTAAAGCCTTAATATCATGAACTTATCACCCTCATAGTTGAAAATGTAGGTAGGACAGTGGTGAGACAACAGCCTATATACTCAAATCATTGAATTACTAGTAAATTCATAATATGTAATTTAAGACACATATTTTGTACAATAAAACAAATAAGGTTAGCAGAAATTACCTAGATTAATGATCAAATATCCTCAGTATCATCTAAATTCCCAGCAAAATTAACCTGGCTCACTAGAGACTAAATCTGAGCCCAACTTAATATAAAATTAGAAAGAAAAATTTTTTGAAGAAAAAAATAATTTTCAATAATGGGAAAAGTTCGGTTTCAGTTCTCCTGATGATTAAATAAATTGAAATAAAGACTCATACATAGCATATAAGTGAAGATAGAAACAATCAGCACAACCAAATGTCATGAGTTAAGATGAATTTTACATATATTAGATGTTTTCAGCAGCATGTTACAGAGTGGAAAAAGAAAGAAAAAAAAAAGGACAAAGTCATTTACCACTTTAATGTATCCACACTTGGAAAACACTTCAGCAACCTGGAAAACATATTCCAAAAGTCAGTTCAATCCTATACATAAGTCAAAGAATGTAACATAATTTTGAGTAGTCATGGAGTTATGGTTGCAATACATTAGCAAAAAACTGTTTTATTAAGCCATGCATAGACAAGTTGGCCTCAAATGACTTAACAAAACTGATTAAAACCATGTTTTATTCTATACATTTAAAAGGATGGTCACTCCAACTTACTTCCTCAGCCGTAACATCATCTGGTAAACCAGTAACATAAACATGTGTGTTGACCTTTAAGTCGAACCAACTATCTGGAACTTTATTTGATTCCTGTTGATATGGCATGAAGAACTATTATGGACAGCCTCCTATTTTCAATAATCACTATCAATCTATGTGAGTTTGTTGAAAAGAACGGACTTACACTCCTCTATCATCCAAGACATTTAACAAGTAAAATAAATGGTAGAGGCAACAAGCTACTGATCAAGAAGAAATAGGTCGAGCATAAGACAGTCAAGTAAAGAACCTTCTTTTGAGTGGAATTATCAGGCAACTTCCTCTTTCCATCAGACTTCTTTTCAGGTTCGGATTTATTCTCTGCTTCAGGCTTCTTTTCAGCATCTGACTTGTTCTCTGCTTCAGATATCTTCTCAGTTTTGGACTTCTTTTCTTCTTTCTCAGCATCAGCAGCACTCCCTTCAACTACAGGGACATCTGCAGTGCCAAATGTTGGTAATACTTCCTCATCATATAAGAAAGTCATCTCTTCAGTTCCATATTCTTCCTTTGCAATTAAATTATCCTTAAGAAGAAGAAGATCATATCATATTTTGCTTCTCTCTTAAATAACTCAAAACAAAAATAAAGAACCAGGAACTAAGGAAAAAAGATATAAAACAATGCAGGCTGCAAGAGAGATGCAATATTCGTAGGATTCTTAAGTATTGATGAAAGACAGCATCATGTAGCACATAACTAAAAAGCTTCACAGCATATGAAGTAGCAAGTTGCTAGAAAAATGCAACAATATGATGGAAGCAGAAAAGAAATGATTCAGCAGGCAGAAAACCATAAGCAATAGTTGTGAAGTACCAACGTTTCTGGTAAAATAAATTTTATAGAAAATAGATGAAAAATAATTTTCTTTGTTATTTAAAAAAATGATTATTGCAATAATACTAAGCCATATATTTACTTGAGGAACCCATGCTCTTAGACCACGATCCCATTTGTACATAGTCCCATCATCATCAGTGAATTCCTCCTCTTCCTCTGGCGGAGTCCCTGGCCTATCTTCGAGATTGGTCTCTACTCCTTTCTGTATTTCCCCGCTATCACCATCTCCATGGTCGCCAGTTTCCCTTCCAGGTTTCAAATCCTTTGCTCCTGCCTCAGCCTCACTGATCTCTTTTTGCCATTTTGCAAAATCATCCACACTATCTGGCATTCCTGCAGAACATGCATCAGAGGGAATACTAAACAGTAGCTAAACATATGAAAAGGAGATAGTACCTTCACCTGCAGTAGGATAATCATAACTATGGATAGGCATGTTTGCAAAGAGCTCAGGAATTGAAGACAGTGGCATCCAATCACTCCTCCCTTCGGACCATAGCAAGGTGCTCTCTAAAATGTACCCATTTGCATAATGCTCTGCCCAGTTCAACAAATAAAGCTAAGTGGGCTGCACAACAGTATATAAACTGTGTGAGCAACTTTATTCATGTATGTGGAATTGTGAGTGGATATCTACCATCCATTTCAGTGGCATGTCAAGGTATGAAAGAAAAGGCAATTTATCATAAGGAAAAGGATATAGAAGTTACAGCAACTATGGTTTTAACAGCAAAAAGGCATCAATGGTTGACAAGAAGAATTAAACAATTCAACAAATTATCCCAAGTTCGCTATACATCTATAATTACGATAAGCTAAAAGCCAAGACATTTAAAATTTCCAAGCTCACTCACCTTGTAACTCTGAAAAAGCATAAGGTCCTAGTTGCTCTTGATTTGGCCCGAGAACATACCAACCCACTTCTGTGAGAACTGTAGCATCTCCAGTATTGCCATCCTCCATACTTAAATTCAAACCTGATTACAAAGGAAGCTCATAATCATAAAAATATTCTTATAGTTGGCACCCTACTAGATTATGATAAAAACATAGGAAACCTAAATTCACCATGCCATTACCTATTAGAAGGGGAAAAAGCCTGAATTAAAATATACACTTGAAGATACCACTAAGAATAGGACTGAACTAATCACATAGGATTCAAGTTTTTGTGACGAAAAAAAAAATCATGAGCCTTTTATTTTGCATGGTGGAAAAAGATTATCTTGATTGGAAAGCAAGAAGGAAAATATTGGAGGAGAAAAAAAAAAGCAGTTTGGTGCCCTTTGTAACCTGAAAACTGACCAATACTGATACTATCTCTCTCTTGGTGTTCTATATGAGGTGTTGGGTAGTCGAAATTCAAAGGAAAAGGACCCTACACCTTGTCATTAATATTGGTTATTTTTAACTATATGATAGTTGGAAGTTGATCAGTTTCAATAAAAGATATTGGCTAGCTCTTGAAAGTGTTAAATGTCATAAAAAGGTACGGAGCCAAGATTTCTTTCATGTAGGGGCATAAATTATTAAATTTAGAAATACCTTAACCTTTGTCATCCAGGCTAGAGATCCACATTGATAGTTTTAATCCGGGATCTCTAGGGATATCAACAAAATTTATTTCTACACAAATTTATTTGAGATATATATTTATATCATCACATAAATTTTCATGTTCATCTCCTTCAGCTTTTTTTAAATACCTTTTTTATCCAATTTGAATGAAAAAAGTAATTAACAACCTTATAACAAATCATTTAATTTTTGTCTCAATGAAAGATATTAAAGTGAAAAAATTAATATGAATTTCTTAACTTGTTTCGAGACTTTTCAATCTTCTCACAAATGTAGATGGTTCCAAATTATTGAAGCCAAAAAAAAAATTTAATACATTTATTTAAACTAGCTGCTATTTTTAAACCATCTCATGTTTTAACACAAAAATAAAATCAAGGAACTTCAAATCTGGTTTGATATGGGATAGGGGAGTGAGAGAGATGATGGAAAGAAAAACTAAGTCGCTGGAGGGGCAGGATGCAAAGGATGAAGAAGGAAGGAAATAATTAACCTAATATAATTTTACTATTACCGCATATATAATAGTATTCAGTCGGTAACTAGCAGGCCCTCCCCTCGGGCCCCACCTTAAATCCGCTAATGGTCATACACATTAATACTACACAACAACAACAACATCAAGCCTTTATCCCACTATGTGGGGTCGGCTACATGAATCTTTTTTCTCCATTGTGTTCTATTAAAAGTCAAATTCTCATTTAAATCTAATAAAGAAAGATCATTTCTAATATTTTCTAACCAGGTCTTTTTAGGTATGCCTCTATTTTTCTTAACATACAAACAACAACAACATCAAGCCTTTATCCCACTACGTGGGGTCGGCTACATGAAACCTTTTTCTCCATTGTGTCCTATTAAAAGTCAAATTCTCGTTTAAATCTAATAAAGAAAGGTCATTCCTAATATTTTCTAACCAAGTCTTTTTAGGTCTACCCCTACCTTTCTTAACATAAGTCAAATCTAATACCTCTACTCTCCTAACCGGGTCATCGGAAGGCTGCCGTTTTATGTGATCAAACCATCTAAGGCGACTCTCTCTAATCTTATCTTCTACTGGAGCTACTCCAACCTTTTCACGTATATGCTCATTTCGTATCCTATCTCTAAGGGTAAAGCCACTCATCCACCTGAGCATCCTCATCTCTGCCACACTTAACTTAGTATTATGCTTCTCTTTTAATGGCCAACATTCGGCACCATAAAGCATTGCAGGCCTCACTACCATCTTATAGAATTTTCCCTCAAGTTTGAGGGGAGCATTCCTCCACTTCAACCATCCAACTTGAATTCTGCTGATAATATCCCCATCTATTTCACCATCACTCTGAACAATAGATCCAAGATATCTAAAACGTGTACTCTTATTAATGACTTGATCGCCCAAAGTCACAATCCCCTCACTAGGTCTATTACTACTAAAATTACACTCCATATATTCCGTTTTAGATCTACTCAAGCGAAAACCTTTAGACTCTAAGGTTAACCTCCATAATTCAAGTTTACCTTCAACTCCCTCTCTAGTCTTATCAACAAGAAGAATATCATCAGCAAAAAGCATACACCAAGGTACATCCTCTTGCAAATGTCTAGTGAGAACATCCATGACTAAAGCAAAAAGATATGGGCTTAAAGCTGATCCTTAATGTAACCCAACCGAAATAGAGAAATACTTGGTCAATCCACCTTGTGTTTGAACACAAGTAATAGCTCCTGCATACATATCTTTAATGATTTGAATATAAGCATTATTGACTCCTTTCTTTTCAAGAACTCTCCATAGCACTTCTCTTGGAACTTTATCATAAGCTTTTTCTAAATCAATAAATATCATATGTAGATCCTCCTTATTTTCTCTATATTTCTCCATCAAACCTCTTAATAAATGTATGGCTTCCATAGTCGACCTACCCGGCATGAATCCAAATTGATTATGAGAAACATTAGTATCACGCCGCAACCTATGCTCCATAACTCGCTCCCAAAGTTTTAAAGTATGACACATTAACTTAATACCTCTATAATTCGCACAATCTTGTGCATCACCTTTATTCTTAAAAATAGGAATTAACACGCTCATTCTCCACTCATCTGGCATCTTTTTAGTCTTCAAAATAGTATTAAAAAGTTTAGTAAGCCATGAAATTCCTTCATCTCCTAAGCATTTCCACACCTCTATTGGAATATCATCAGGTCCAACAGCTTTTCCACCCTTCATTTTCTTTAAAGCCTCTCTAACTTCAGTTTTACTAATACGCCGATAAAAACAGAAATCTTTATTTTCATTTAGGGTGCTAAGGTCATTATAGTCAATCTTATTTTCATAATCTTCATTAAAAAGTTTAGCAAAATATCTAATCCATCTTTGTTGAATATCATCTTCTAAGAAAAATATTTTTTGATCTTCATCTTTAATACAATTCACTTGAACTAAATCCTTACTACTCCTATCTCTTTGTTTGGCTAACTTATACATATATCTTTATCGCTCTTTAGTATCTAATCTATTATATAAATCACTAAAAGTTAATGTCTTTGCATCGCATATTGCTCTCTTAGTATCCTTACGAGCCACTTTATATATTTCCCAATTATCAGAATTTTTAAAATTAAACCAATTTTTATAACAAAGCTTCTTATTTTTAATCTTTTCTTGCACATTTGGATTCCACCACCAACTACTTTTACTATTATGAGATTTTCCCTTTGATACTCCAAGGATATCTTTTGCAATATTCTTAATATCACTAGCCACTTTTTCCCACATAATATTAGCATCCTCATGCACAGACAAAATCTTAAGATCTAAAATCTTATTTCCAAAAATATTTTTGTTAATATTCTTTAAATGCCCCCATCTAATCCCAGAAAATTGTTTTACTTTTTTTTTTATTTTATGCCCTTTATCTTAAAGTCCAAAACTAATAATCGATGTTGGATACATAAATTTTCACTCGGAATAACTTTACAATCTTTGCAATCTAAACGATTTAGTTTTCTAATAAGAAAATAGTCAATCTGTGTTGTACTATATCCATTTTTATATAAGTGATGAGATGCTCATTTCTTTTCTTAAATAAGGTATTAGCAATTGAAAAATCATAAGCTAAACAAAAATCCAATATGGTCTTGCCACCTTCATTCGTCGTTCCAAATCCATGGCCACCATGAATGCTTTTAAATCATCTACCTCTCTACCAACATGTCCATTTAAATCTCCTCCAATAAAAACTCTTTCTTCAAGAGGTATCTTTTGTATTAATTCTTCTAAGTCATTCCAAAAATTTAATTTAGAACTCATATTCAAACCTACTTGAGGAGCATAAGCACTTATAATATTAACAATCTTATCATCAACAACAATCTTTAAAGCTATAATTCTATCTTCAATCCTATTAATTTTTATAACATAAATCAAATATAATATCTTTACTTTCCTAATTGGGTCATCGGAAGCCTGCCGTTTTATGTGACCAAACCATCTAAGGTGACTTTCTCTAATATTATCTTCTACTAGAGCTACTCCAACCTTTTCACGTATATGTTCATTTCATATCCTATCTCTAAAGTTAAAGCCACTCATCCACCTGAGCATCCTCATCTCTGCCACGCTTAACTTGGTATTATGCTTCTCTTTTAATGGCCAACATTCGACACCATAAAGCATTGCATGCCTCACCACCATCTTATAGAATTTTCCCTTAAGTTTGAGGGGTACTTTTTTATCACACAACAAGCCTGATGCATTCCTCCACTTCAACCATCCAACTTGAATTTTGTTGATAATATCCCCATCTATTTCACCATCACGCTAAACAATAGATCCAAGATATCTAAAAAATGTACTCTTATTAACGACTTGATCGCCTAAAGTCACAATCCCATCACTAGGTCTATTACTACTAAAATTACACTCCATATATTATGTTTTAGATCTACTCAAGCAAAAACCTTTAGACTCTAAGGTTGACCTCCATAATTCTTTTTAGGTCATAAACATTAATACTATTGTTAAAAAATATTCATTGAATTTTAACCCTTGAAAATGAATCAACCGTCACTATTTTATGTTTGCATATTTTATTTCATTGCATCAACATCCTATATTAACTTTTCAAGTGTCTTTTTCTTCAATTCCTAAAAAAATAAATAATGAACTAATCATTTCCATTGTTTATAGAAATAGACTTATTAAATATATAATTAATAAGCAGCCAAATAACTTGTTATTTTTATCATTTTTATTTTTCATATGAATTTTTTCGCAAAAAAAAATAATCTTCTTTTAACCGAAAAAAAAAATCCAATGAAATTATTGACTTAACCACATATATCTATCTAATATTTAATCTGACTTAACCACATATATCTATCTAATATTTAATCGAAATATGCATATCAAAACCTAACAAATAATGTAGTTGGTGTGAGATATATGACATTATTTGAGGCAGCTATGCTTTTTTGCATTTGTTGTCAAAGCTTTAAAAATACTACTTTCTAAACCATAGTTTCTATCTTGTTTTCCAAAATTTATCTTTTCTAAAGCAAAATTTGGTAAAAACATACGCAAGATAAAAAAGTTGCTTAGTTCTTTTCATCAAAATATAAACTACTTTTTTTTGGTTACTTATTCTTCCAAAAAGAAGTCAAAAAATGTCCCAAAGAAGCCACTGCACAAATGGAATATAATTTCTATGTCTGAAAAATTGCTGTCATTTTATGCCATTCTAGCCTGAATGCTTGGTCAATTAATGTAAAGTATTCATTATTTATGAGGCACAGAGGCATGCCCTTGCTTTCTCTTGACTTAATTTTCCATAATTATTTGTTTCCATCAAATTTTTTGTTTTATCAAGTATATTTTTTAAAATTAAAAAGCATTTGTAAAAGTGCAACCAATAGTGCATTATAAGCTTACAAAGAAAAGGGATGGGTAAGCCCTCCACAATGTCATTCAAAATAGAGTTTTAGAAGGGATTGAAGTTAGTCTCTTTGTACAATGGAAAGACCAGTACATTACTACACATTTTTACTAGCTTTTACAAATTCTGAAACAAATTTTTATTGTCTTTCAAGCTACAAAAAAAAAAAAAAATACGGTGCTAGGAACCCTACAGTAAAGCATTCGTGCCAATAGCTAAAATGAATGGAACAATCGTCCCCTAGAAGTTTTTAATGCGCAAAAGTAATGAACAACAATACTTAAGTATCAATGTCAGAATACACAGAAATAGGGGAACAAAATCATTATCATAAATTATTCCATAAATCCATGCTTTTAGCACTAATTATTTGACTAAATTATTGTAAGAAAGGAACTCAATTTAGATTAAGATATTTCAGGTAAAGTTTAACACATACTTATGTTAGATTATATATGATGACCACCAAAATCAGATTCATAATGATAAATAATGTTTATATAATTTACTCCTAAATTTCATTGAGCAGGATTGAAATCAACCTGTGTGGCATTCACTTACTTATGACACGGTGGGAAGGGAAAAAGGGGCCGAACAGCAAAGATGCAGCGATGGACAAGTTTGATGACGACACTACTGCAAGAACGAAAAAAACGGATAATAAGATTGCAAAGATGTCAAAGGAGGCAAGGAAGCCGACTGTGGCTTAGATAAATGCCGGTATTTTAGGCAAAAATAAGATATGAAGAAGAAGACGACGATACCGGTCAAAAGCGTATGTCCGACGACGTTAGTAGATGCGGCGGGCGCCAAGTCACGGCGGTGAGATAGGCCCCGGACTCAACTGCAGGGTGTGTGTGCGTGGAGGGAGATCACCAGCGAGCTCCCGTTCTTTCTTCCGATCAAAATGTGGTAACTTCCGATCCGACAGCAAGGGAAAGTCGTCGAAGGAGCCGAAGAAGCGATGCATGCAATCTCTACACCTCTGCAAAGCAACGAAGCCGAACAGCAACGAAAAAGAGAAGATGAAAGGCAAAACCCTTGACGCCTCTAAGGTATTATTGACTAACTTAATTAATATAATTTATATTATTAATAATTAAGTAAATTAATTAAATAAATAAATGTATAGTATAATAGTGTATAAATTAATTATTTAATTTAACTTAATTGTATAATTAGTAATTAAATATTAATATAATTATCTTAATTAATATAACTTTAATATACATTATTAAATATATAATTAATAATGTAAATAATAATTAACGAGTAATTTGTACTTAACATGTTATTAAATTCATAACATATTAATTTTTATTTTTATTTATATATTTATCTTTTAATCTATAATTATATTCTTCACATTTAAATACCTAACTGTCATAAATCTAGAAATATGTTACCAAACACTTTATCAGAATTTAACAGGATCCTGGCCAATCTCTCACTTCGTCTATCTTGCCTTGACCTAGAATCATTTAATCATATAAAATAAGCTCAAGAGGCCAGCGAATAACCAAATCCTACAACTTAACTAAATGCACAACAAAGAAGCAATATGTATGTCATCAATCAAATCACAGCAATAGTATTCACATTATCATGAATTAGTGTAAAAACAGTAAGGCTCACATGCAGTAGTACTATAATCTGTAAACAGTAAAATAGTACGATATATAAGACAAAAAAACAGTACAATGGGGAAATCAATAAACCAATATGGATGCGTAATAAATAAAATTGTCATCATATTAGTACTATCAATTAGTAAATCAATCATATAAAATGGTAAAACCAAAGTATCATTAAAGAACTATCGAACTCATTATGAGTTGGACTTGATTGCATTCATGTAGCTCGCTCTATCACATTTCATTCAATTATTTATGATATGTTATGTCATTCAATCATTCAAATAAATTTCTTACTAGTAAAACTTTCATTTTATTGTCGATCTTCCAAATGTTGCAAGTTGTACACACATGACATCATTGGAGTATGTGTAGTTTATCATGGTGCAACAATCTCTCTATGACTACCACTAACAGCTCTACCATCCTCCATGTTGCTTTATCTTTCATTGTATGCTCTGGACCCTACAGTGTTTTTTCCTTCAGTCTATCTGGACTATCACTAGAATTAGTCCTTCCTTTAAATTCTCTTTAAGGACAATTTGTTACATAGTGTCCTTGTTGTCCATACTAAAAATATTGCCTAGTCAAGACATAGCATTGACTTGAATGCCTCATTCTATAATGAATACACTCGATGTAGCTGTCAATAAATGCTACCAATATAGATCCCCTCAAATCACTATACCTGCTCTTCTTATCATTGTCTCTCTTTCTCTGCTTGGTTCATCTCTACCACTTCTCCTACTAACATTGTATATAGAGCTCACCTCATACATGAATGCTGGTGTTATCAAATCAATTTCTATCAGTTTGGCCCTCTTTACTAACTCAGAAAACTTTTAAATCAATAAAGGTACTAGCGAATGTCTCAACTCCCTGTTCATCTCTTATAAAAATTTGTAACACTTTTCCTCAACAAGTAGGAATCAAGTGATGAGCATACCTAGCGAGAGTTGTAAAATTGGCTTCATATTGTATCAATGTCTTGCGTCTTTGCTCTAATTAACTTGATAAAAGCTTTTTGAATATGTCATTGGGCTAAGGGAGGTGCAAACCACATCCTAAATACTGTAGTGAACTCATCCCAAGTGATCCCATAATTAGTCTTTCCCTGTAATTTCTCTCTTTTTTTTCCAACCCACCATCTCTATACATCTCCTTCAAACAAGAACACAGCTAATTATACCTTCAAACTCTCCGAATATTGCATGTTGTCAAAAATCTTTTGTATCCATAGTAATTAATCTTTTACAGCCTGAGATCCTACAGCTCCTTTAAACAATGGAGGCTTCAACTTATGAAATGTCTTCAAATACTTATCTTCCTATTCTTCTTTGCTCTCAACTAACTTACTCTACGCATCCCCCATTGCCTGTGCTATAATAGTGGCCATGTGCATAATATTGTCTGATGGCACTGGAGTTGCATTATGTCTCTCATTTAGTGCATATTTCTCTGTTAGGTCCATTTTAATTGTTCACTTTACATAATTCTATATGATCTAAATAATTTACACATGCAATTAATTATATATACAAAATAATACACCTTAATCTACCTAATTTATTTGACTCATAATCAATTACTATAGCTCTAGTAACAATCAATTCTTCTAACAACATTACTCTAATACCAATTGTTATGCCTCATATTCTAATTTAAAAGAATTAATCTTTTATATTTTTATTTACATACCCAGAGCTACCTATTTTCTTTTATCAATATAAATAACAACAAAAATAAAACCATCGATCAAAATATTAATATATACATTTGTATTCATTTCCAAAAAAAAAATCAAATACACTTATACACTACTCGAGATCTATACAATCATACTACAATTAATCTATTTTGATTACAAAAGAATAGCTACAATAGTAAGAATTTGAACCTGAAGAATCTTAATCAATCTTTCACTCCCGTTCTCTTGCTTTGACCAGAAAATATTTAACTACATATAATAAGTTAAAGAGTGAAAATTTTATTTGGCATGATCAAAATACAGGCTATTACAAAATATATGGGCCTAAAGTTGATTATTGATGTAATCTAACTAAAAAATAAATAATAATTGTTCAAACCACCTTGTGTTTGAGCACTTGTAATAGCTCATGTATATATATCCTTAATAACTTGAACATAAGCATTATTAACACTTTGTTTTTTGTAGAATCTTCAAAGCACTTCTCTTAGAATCTTGTCATATGCTTTCTGTAAATCAATAAATATAATATGTAGATCCTCCTTACTCTCTCAATACTTCTCCATCAAAGCTCTCAGCAAATGTATATTTTATTTATTTTATATATAAAAAAAATTTAAAGAAAGTGTTTAGACAGATTGTGAAGCTTAAAATGCCTATGCTACTATCTAATTATATCTAATTATAGGAGAATGTAAGGAATTAATTTATTAACTTTTTTAAATATCAATTTTAATTTTAAGTCGTTATCTACCTGCATTTCCATATTTTTATGAAGAATCTCAATTCATTATTCATGGCACTCATGTTGGTTCTGTTATTTAATTATAGATTATAGAATATGAGAATATATAACCATTTTATTTTATCGTTTCAAAAATAGATTTAATCAAACATGAATCTCGATGAATATCTATTAATAAACTATTTGGAATTAAAATTTGAATCATTCAAACTCTGATTTCAACAAAAATTATATATAGTTAAAATGAACATATAGATGAGAAGAAACCATCAACAACTAAAATCAACTAATTCGATTTCAAATGAGCCTAAGTAAAGCAATTGAAGCGTGATTAGAAATTTAAAGACTTTAATTGGATAATTAAATCATCTCCAAATTTTACATGCTTATAGTCAAGAAGAGCTTATCGATGGGAAGAATTCATTGAGCCCAAAATCATCTAATTCTAACATCGCTAAGGCACTTAACTGAAAGATAGTTTCTGATTGAGGAAATAAATATGGGTTCTCTAATAGAGTGCTTGGTGAGTTTAGCTATATTTATGAAGTATGTCTCTCTAAAAGATTTAGAAATTTATCCTCACACATAAAAGGTGGAGTACCTTGGCTTGAAATGCAAGAAAGCTCGATGGATCTAAGAATATCAGAGTTCCAGTCAAAATTCTAAAAATCAGATCGGATATATAACTGGAAGAATGAGATGTTCAAGACTCAATGGTTCTATTAGGGTTGAACCGGATGAATAAATAAATATTAAAATTATTTAAATAACATATAAATAATATAATAATAATGTAATAATTACAAAATAATATAAAATCTATGACTATAAATAAATAAAATTACACAAATAGTATATTTATACTTTTAAATTTAAATCGATTCAATCATTAAATTTAATTCATATTTAATATAAATATAATTACATTATAAGTTTGTAAATTTAATATAAATCGTTGCTAATTTATATTATTTTTTATATAAAATTCATACCTATAAATTATATACTAAATTTACATTATAAAATTGCATCTATAAATTCATAGTAGATCATTTCTAATTAAAATATTGATAAAAATTAATTTGTTTACATTATATAAATAAATTAATTAAATGGATAAAATTTAAATATTATTATCCATAAAATAAATATTATTCACATTATAAAAGAATTAATTAAAAAATATACATAAAAATATATAATATATGTGTGTTGTGAATTTATTAATTTCTTTTTAGTTCTTTAGTCACACATCACTTGAAAACCTTGCCTTAATATTGTTTACCTAGCTTTTTTTTTTGTGTGTGAGTTAGAAAGTCAAATGCTATCATGCCATGTGAAAATCACAGGTTGGTGTTTGTTTAACAAATGATTATTAAATTAATGCTTTTTTAAAAATCAAAATATATTATATTTAAATTAATATGTTAAATTTAATATTTTATATTAAATTAGTTAAACTAATTCATTAAAGTATTTAAATGAGATGTAATTGAACTAGCCTTTTCTAATAAATTGGATCCAATTCGACAATTCACTATTAAATCGATGGTTTTCAAAACAACCATTTCTAAATTTCAAAACAAAGGTTTCACTCGAGCATCACTATGGCACTATTGAGCCATCGTCCAAGAGTCGTCATCAAATCACCGCCGAACTATTGCTCAACAGTCGCCGTTGTACCAATACCTTTGCCAACATTGTCAAATCATAATTGTCTAATTATGATCATTTAACTACAATTGTCCAATAATGATAATCGACAACTGTAATCTCACTATCGTTCTCTAACCTTCGTCGTAGAACTACAATCCTCCGATCAATGTCGCGCAACTCCATCCCTCTAACCATTGTCATTCAATAGTGGTCTTCTGACCTCCGTCGGTTAACTACAAGCCTCTGACCATCGTCACCCAATCACAATCCACAAAGCATGGTCGTCCAATTATGGTCATCCGATCTCTATTGTCTTACTGCAATCTTTTGACCTTCGCTGTCTGACAACGAACCTCTAACATCTATCTCTCAACTATGGTTCTTCAACCACCATCACTCAATAATGATCTTTCGATCGATGTTGCTTGAATTTAGTCCTTCAACCCATCGATGTCAATTGACTTTGCCACCTACCATTGCTAACAATATCAACATATGCTATTGTTCATAAGATTGATGTATGTCATCGGCACCGACCAACTCTGATTTTGTACATCAATAGCAGGATATATGTCAATCTTCTTGGTCATTGGCGCCCTCACCTCCTCAAAAGACTACAAACTAAAAAATATTCAAACCATATATTAAAGATAGCTCACATGCCATAGGGCTTTTCCAACTTCCACCATGCATTACATTCAATGCATTGTATGTTTATTGCATTACATCGACACTTTCCATCAATACCTTCCCATGAGGAATAACATGTAAATACTAATATAATCATTTCAACTAGACCATATTCCATGACTTTTTTTTCTTTTCTAAGTTTTTCATATAAACATTTTAGTATCACTTGCAACTGTTCTCTTATCTGTGTATATGACGAATCTTCGTACAACTCTCACTCTAGCTTTGCAAATGTTATAGAGCTCAATAATATATATCATAATTTTTTTATTTTTACTCCAACTTAAAAAGTTCTACAATATTATTACCTTGTCAAATATAAGTGGATACTTGAAGGTGCTTTCAACACGTCAAGTTCATGGAAATTGAAGCATCATTTGATGATTTTGTATCATGGTGAATAAAATGATAAATATTTTTCATTAATGGATATAAATTGCTCCAAAGTGGTGTTTGTTCATGTTTAGGGTTAATGGGATCAACATATCATAATGTTCTTCACATGTTTCTCCTATAATTAAATTTTATAATATGCAAAGCAAAAAATAAAAATAAAAAACTACAACTTTTGAAAATTATGAAAAACTAACTATAATAGAAGAAGAAGAAGATATTTCATTTCCTGCAAAAAAAAAAAAAAAGTTATATTTATGATTGAGCACATAGAAAATTTTAATAGTATTCTTACTGACTATAATTATATATTGTGTGCTAAAATTAGTGATGAATATATGTCATTATTGTTATTAAAATATATGAATTAAACATATTGTCAAAGACTATTATATAGTACAAATAAGGCTAAAATTAATCATGTTTTTAATGATTTGATGAATAATGAATATCGAATGAGGGATCAAGTTGAATACAATATATCATACAAAATCAGCACCAACGATATCTGAAATAAGGACAAATAATATAAACTATGAAAACTCATCAAACAAGATAAATGTCACACAAATTAAAAAGAAGACTCATTATGGAGACATTTTGTGAATGTCGAATGTGTCTATTATAACTAAAAAGATCAATAAAAGAAAAATTCTTTGAAAAATAATAGAATATAGAAGGCTAAATTTTGATGATGAAGGGAATACAAGTTAAATCCAATTTAAAATATTTATTAAATAAATGGATAATCAAATTTTATAATAGACTAGGTATATCATAATAAAATGAGGTGGTAAAATGAACAAATAGTACCTTAATTGATAAGGTTTTATGTATTTTATATAATCAAATCAAGCTTGGCATTTTAGGCAGAAGTCTTGTCATATGCCACTTATACTATCAATAGAATCATTATAGTAGCACTATATGAAAAATCTCTAAATAATGAATGGTTTAAAAAAGCTCATATCTAATTGATATATTATTAAAAAATTCATCCAATCAAGCATGCATCTTGATATAAATATATAAGTAAAAAAAAGTTTCGAGATTGACTTTGGATAATTTGATGAGAAGAATCCAAAAACATCGAAAGTGTTTTGATCCGAATCAATTTAGACCTAAATCTATCACTCAAATGTATAATGGGAAACCTCACAATGCCCTTTAAGGAACCAAATTATCTTTGAATTTGATATTCTTATACTAAAAAAGAGCATCATAAAAAGACGAACTCAATGTGTCGAAGATTGCCTAGTTTTGATATGGTTAAGGTGTTAAAATATCAAAAACATATTGTATAATTAAGATAATCAACACTAACTATTTTATGGAATGTTATGAATTTTAGAAAAAATCAGAATATCACTTAAAAATCAATAAATAACAACTCATTCTAGGACACATAAATTAGAGAGAGCTTGCGAAAATGAATAAATCCTAGTACCATCATCTGATGGCTTTTAGCTGAAGACCATCATCATCATATCACAATTATTAAATCATTGTTGTCAAATCATTATCGTTTGACCACCATCATCTGATTAATGCCATATTTTGCCAGCTGGCATTAACATCTCAACAATCTGACCATCTTGCCCACTGTTACCTAAAGCCAACAATCTTTCTACCCCGATTTCCTTTATCAACTTTTTATCAATGCAGTCGTCCATCACCTCTCCTTATTTCTGGATTATTTCAGTTGGATCAAGCACCTCTTAGTTTTTCTCTTCTTAGATTTTTCAAGTAAAAATTGTCTGCATCTCTTGTGAGCTTTCTTAATCTATATGCTTGATAGATTTTTATGCAATGTTAGTATATAAAAAATACTATAAAACATAGCATTAATTATAATTGCTTGCATATATTTGAGTGTTATACTTATTTCCATGTCAAGGACTTAGAATTATATTATATACCTACAAAAGCTATCTTCATGAATTTTATTAAAGTGATTAAGCCATTTTGTTTATGAAAACCTAAGTCAGAGAAGATCGTACTAAGCTGTAATTTCACATTTGAATCACTCTGCCAAAAGGCATAAAAGCTCATTCCATTTGTCAGGACTTATGTAGGATTATTAGCTCTGTCAGTGCTAATTATGTATGATAATTATCTTAATTTAGTGATGGCTTCCTCTCTAATCACTCATTAATCTTTCATTCATAGGAGATTGGTAGAACTATTACATGCTAGAAAATTTATGATTGTGAGTATGTGTTTAATATTTTAACTTTAGACAAAGATTCAATACACATAGGTAAAAGCTATAATATACTAAAAATTTTTACTTAGAAAATCTAAGAATGAGAAAAATCACGTGACTCGGCTCAATTGCAATAATCCATTATATACTATTAAATACAAAAATCCTCCCTTACAATTGAAGAAATTGGATTATTGGAGAATAATTGTTTGATTCTCTTTGTAGGGATTATATAAATCAAGTGTCCAGAACAAGCAGTTAAAGTCCAACAACATTTTATAAGTTAATGGCAAAATGACAATAGTTAAATGACAGAAGTTGGACGATGGTGCTGGCAATTATTGATGGTAATCGTCGATGATGATTTCAGAAATTGCAATTGAGTTCTTTAATTCTCTCAACTCTTGACCCCCCCAATATAGAGAATGAGATCCTATTTATAGTAATTTTGAGTGAGTCATTTTGATAAATTTTAGCATAATTAAAAAAAATAACTCCATTATACGAGCCATATCGATCCCTTTGATTGTTGATATTCTATCATATTTCTTATTGCCTTAATGATGTCAGAATCGAATGATCTTGAACTCGTTAAATTGTTGTCGAGTTGCTCAATTTGGTTATAAAAATTCAATATATGGAGAATGTTTGGTCCCTCAATTAATGTTTAGAAGTTTTCAAATATGCTTCGTGTACTAGATTGGAGCTCATTTAAAGTTAAATCAAATCATTTATGCTGTCGATGGATTCATCACGTCAATACATTTATTTCAACTTTAAATTTGCTGAAAGCAGAGTTCTTATGATCGTAGATTCAATTTTGAAAGTTTTCAATTCTAATATTATTTCAAGATTTGTGTCAATCAACCAAAATTTCTAGAGATGTATCAAGAATAATTGCTTTTAACGATTGGAAGTAATCTATATATGAATTGATATGCTTTGACAAGAACATGCATGCATGTCTTTTTAAAAAATAATTTTACCATCAAATTTTAGGGGATGATTACCAAATATTATAATCTTCTGAAGGATACAATTTGTAGTAAAACACCAAAATTTAGAATAATCTAATTATGTTCATAATCTTAGATATGTCACATTTATTAGGTTGGCTTCACAAAAGTCATTCAATTTTGAGGCACATTGACTCAAATACTTCAGAAAAACATGCCATACATGACTAATAGTAAAACATTAGTTTATAAATTTCTAAAATATTATATTCATTAATGTAATATATTTATAGGGGAATATTTTGTTCAATAAAATAAAATTTCCCTCTAAACTAATGGAAATAGAGCCTTAGCTATAACTTAGGCTTCGTTTGGGACAACTTTCTTACAACTTTTTAAAGCAGTTTTGTAGTATAAAAAATTTTAATTTAAGAAATTTTTTAACAAAAAAGCTGTTCTAGAAAGCAACAAGAAAGCTGTCCCAAACGAAGCTTTAGACTGAAATGTGTTTGCATTATAGACTCCTATTTGTATACTTTTATGAAATTATATTTACTTAAAAAAAATAAAGAAAAAATTGTCTTAAACGTGGTTGACTTTTTTTAAGATCAAAGTCAAATTAAAATAAAAAGATTTATCTAACTCAATTTGAGCATAGAAGACACCAAAATACAGCTAGATTTAAAAGATGGGATCTTTCACAACTCTGCTTGTCTCCATCTGAAAATATTCTATTTGATCCAATAGCTTTATTTCTGATATTTTAAGAGCAAGTGCACTAAACTGAATTCCCCAATGATTTGACTTTTGATTTCTTTTTTTGGGAAGGATTTTAGATAAATGCCGAATAAATGTTCTAAAGTCGGATCTATTATTATTGAATTGAAAGCTCTCAAGACTTCCATAAAAAAATGATTTTGGTTTCAGACGGATTTGAGCTTTGTAGCTATTGGGATCTAACTTTTCGATAAAATACTCATTGGTTTTGTCTGCGAAGAAATAAAGAGCCATTCAGACTACAGAATGAAAGCCATATTCCAATTTCCATCGCTACCTTGTCCAAAATTTGATCTTTCTTCTTCCACCTACCACTGTTTCAGAGCAAATTGCCTGCTTTCTTCTCTACATTCATACTTATAAACTCAGACTCTCTCTCTCTCTCTCTCTCTCTCTCTCTCTCTCTCTCTCTCTCTCTCTCTCTCTCTCTCTCTCTCTCTCTCTCTCTCTCTCTCCACATAACAAACCTCAATTTTTTAATGCATATGTGTTTAGGGGTATAATATTTCTCTCAATCATATATACTTTTAGACATATCACATTTCTCCATTTTATCTTTAACACCTAAATCTAGTTTCAAGTTCTCATTTTTCTCTCATTTTGTTCTCCTTTTATTAATCCACTTAGATGTACAGCACCCACAAAAACATTGTCTGACTTCAAGTTCATTCTTTTTTATATAAGCATAGTCAAAGTTGATAAACCTGTTGCTTTCTTCTTCCTCCTCGTCTTGCTTGTATCATTAAGCCCGCTTCATTCCTTTCATGGGGATGATAGCTCAGATGATGGGATCTCTTCTGCACAAAAGTCTCTTCTCCTTCTTCTTCCTTCTGTTTCTTCTACACAGCTCTTCTTCCTTCCCTTTGTGTACAAATTCCAGTGGGTTTCTTCTGGTCTTTTAATATTGTTGTTTTTGTTATTGTGTTAAGGTTTCTAATTTTGTTTGTGGTTTCTTGTGTGTTTTGTTTGAATAGGGGCACCCATAAGACTAAATACGCCGTTGGCCTTCTGCTCTTATAATGGAAGTAGCTGCTGCAATGCCACTGATGATGCTGAGTTGCAGAAGCAATTCAGTTCTATGAACATTTCAGATTCAGCTTGTGGTTCCGTTGTTAAGTTGATCCTCTGCACGGTAAAGAACATATTTTGACTAATTTGGAGTTGGAAATCCTTTTTGTTTACAGTAAAATTTGTTTGTCATCTCTCATTGATTCTTAGTTTGCAAGAGGTGAAACAAATTACTTCAAGAGGAGATTCTGACCCATTTTTTGCATTATGAGTTCAACATCACTGATCAAAACTGAATGATATTTATTAAAAAATACATGAACTTTGTAAGAAAATTGTTTTGTACTAAAAATGACATTTATGCAGAAATGTGATCCCTATTCATCAGACCTCTTCACGGTTGAAACAAAAGCTCGCAAGGTTCCTATTTTGTGTAGCAATGAAAAGTCCAACGAAGCTTCAATGGACTTCTGCAACAAGGTTTGGAATACTTGCAAAAATGAAAAAATTCAGAACTCTCTCTTTTCAGCAGCAGCTTCAGCTTCAGAGCAAATTTCTTCTTCCAAACTTACAGATCATTGGAAATCTTCAACTGAATTCTGCAAGGCATTGGGAGGGTCAGCTGATACTGAATCAATCTGTTTCAATGGCACATCTGTTTCATTTAAAAATACAGTTGATCTGAGTCCTCCACAAGGTATCTGTGTTGAGAAGATAGGAAATGGATCATACTTGAGCATGGAGCCTCATCCAGATGGATCAAACCGGGTTTTCCTGTCGGATCAAGCCGGTTTGATTTGGCTTGCAAGTGTTCCAACTCAAGATTCAGGAGGAACTTTGGATTTGAATGAATCAAATATTTTCCTTGATTTGACTGATATGGTTCATGCAGATACTGAATTTGGAGTAATGGGTCTTGCATTTCATCCAAATTTTACTAAAAATGGACGTTTCTTTGTTTCATTTAATTGTGATAAAGTACAAGTAGCAAGCTGCACTGGAAGGTGCTCTTGTAACTCTGAAGCGGGTTGTGATCCTTCTAAGCTTGATTTAGTTGATGGTGATCAACTTTGCAGATATCAAAGTGTTGTTTCAGAGTTTACCGCTAACAGCTCCTCATCAACACCTTCAAAGGTGCACATTCAACTTCCATGTCTTAACTTTTAAAATCTATTCCAGAAACTGAGTAGTTCACCAAATGTTATGCTGTTAGTTAGGAGTGTCAATATTTAACATGACCCGAAAATCCGACACGAATCTGACCCGAAAATTCCTGGTTACGATCAACCCGGATCCGAAATGGGTCGGGTTCAAGTTCAACAAAACGACAAATTTCAAAAATCAGGTTGGGTTTGAGTTGATCCAGAAATCTAAAATTGACCCATTTTTTACCCGAAAACTTATTATTGACCCTGAAACCTGAGATTGCCCTGTTTCCGACCTTTTTTTACCCGAAAATCGGAGATTGACTCGTTTTTTTACCCGAAAACAGTTATTTTTGGTCGGCCCCGGATCATTCGGGTCGTGTCGGGTTGACCCGAACCCGAAGTAGTCAGGTTCGGGTCCGAAAAACCGACCCGTTTACAAAAAAAGGTCGGATTCGGGTTGACCTTAATAGTGTCGGGTCAGTTTCGGGTTTGACCCGAATCCAACCCATAACCTGAAATTGACACCCGTACTATCAGCTACTGTATTTCGATGACATTTTATCATACAAACTGATTAGTTCACCAAATGTTATGCTGTCACGTACTGTATTTTGCTGACATTTTATCATACAAATGACATTTTTTCCCTCTGTTATTAGGCAACATCTGCTATTCCCTCTGAAGTGAGAAGGATATTCACCATGGGGCTTCCATATACAGGTCATCATGCAGGTCAAATTCTTTTTGGACCTGAAGATGGGTATTTATATTTTATGATGGGAGATGGTGGAAATAAAGGGGACCCCTTCAATTTTGCACAGAATAAGAAATCTGTGCTGGGCAAAATTATGCGGCTTGATGTGAATAAAATACCAAGTGAGTTTTAATGAAAACTGATACCTAAAACTTTCTTCAATAAGAATTATTTCAGATTGCACAGATGCTTTAATAACAAGCAACATTGCCTATTACTTTCTTTTGTTCTCCATCATCTGAAAGGTTTTTATTTGATCAATTTCTTTCAAGGTTCAAGTGAGATAAATGATCTCGGTCTCTGGGGAAACTACTCAATTCCAAAAGACAACCCTTCTATTATTGATGACAGTGAATTGCTACCAGAGATTTGGGCTTTGGGTCTAAGAAATCCATGGCGCTGCAGCTTTGATTCCAAAAGGCCATCTTATTTCTTCTGTGGAGATGTTGGCGAGGTATTCTACAATGAAAAATTTTATTTATCTTCTTGTTGCTTAAGGATTTGTTCAACTTGGTAGCTTATTACTTGAACTCCATTCAAATGAAACAAATCACTTATTTTATGACCTCTTATAGTGTTTTATGATTTTATCCTTCATAATGAGTAATATCAACATTATTTTGGCTTTATGATGCTCTCTCTCCATTCATTCCTACAAGAGATTTTAGCCCTATTTCCTGCCATTTTTTGTAAATCACTTAAAAGATTCATATAGTATAATTGATCTCATTAGAGTTTTGCTGAATTTCTACTTATGCTTGAAATATTCATTTCATTGATGAAATCGATTTGATACCTGATAGGAAATACTTGAGTTCGCAAGTAACCATAAGGGTAATACTTGAGTTCGCAAGCAAACCTATCACCAATTGGTGAAAAAACAGCGAGAATAATGCGAAATCTGGGTGAAAACAGCACCAAAACAGTATATTGCGGTAGGAAAATCAAAGCCAAACAATAAGAAAAACAAGATACAAGAAATCCTCAATTCGAGAGGAGGATCGTCTCTTCCAAATCTCTAGACAAGAGAGTTTAGAGCCCAAGTCGCCAAGAAATCCTAATTGAGAACAAATCAAAACATATCCCTCCCTAAACATCTCATGCTCTTTAATACAAAAACTTTCATAATCTAATTTTCCTCCGAAGCTCTAGCCACCCCCTCCTTTTCAATTTGAATTCAAGTGGACTAGTGTGGCCCTCAATATGGGCGGGCAAGACCAAGGGAGGCGGACAATTTCCGCCTCCTGTAATAGATCTGGGCCGGCTGGGCCGGTTTAGGGTAAACCGGCCTAACAATACCTTAATCTACATTCTTTGTTTACTTGTAAAGATCAAGCAACTCATCTCAAAATTTACTTCTATAGAGTTTTGAGCCTTCTTTTGCTTCCACTATATGTGAGTATTCTTCATAAACAAAGCATCCTACAGCTACTGCTATAAGTAATCTCTTTTGACAACAAATTAATATTGTAGGATACATATGAAGAAATCAACTTGATTTCAAAAGGAGGAAACTATGGATGGAGACTTTATGAAGGCCCTCATATCTTCCAACCATCATGGACTCCTGGAGGAATCACCTCCCTCAACTCTATAAATCAAATATTTCCTGTCATGGGCTACAATCATTCTTCAGTAAATAACAAAGAGGGATCAGCTTCAATTACTGGTGGCTATGTCTATAGGTCCAACACTGATCCTTGTTTGAATGGAAGGTAAATGACTCCTCTATCTATTTCTAGTAGAATTGCAAAATCTGTTACATAATTTCTATTCATTTTAGCTTTAGGCTTCGTTTAGGACAGCTTTCTTCCTGCTTCTTAAAGCGACTTTCAAGAAGCAATTACCATTTTAACAGTCAGTTATCAATTTGCAAAACTGAAACTGCAAATCATATGCTGAGAAGTCTTAGATTGAAAACTTTAATTCATCATTAGCCTTCTTTTCATGAATCAAAATGTTCTACTTGGCCAGGTTTGTTTATGCAGACCTCTATGGAGAAGCAATGTGGGCAGGTATTGAGAACCCAAAACTCAGTGGAATCTACAACAGCACCAACTTGTCATTTGCCTGTGCCAAAGACACTCCAGTTGCTTGTGAAACTATTGCAGGTAGTTCCCTCCCATCAATGGGCATTGTGTACTCATTTGCCGAAGACAACGACGGCGAAATCTATATCTTGGCCAGCAAAGGTGTCTTCAGGATTGTCCGGCCGAGCCGGTGCAACTACAGTTGTGCTTCAGAAAGCCATACAGATACTGCAAGTCTACCACCAGGCACATCCTCCTCAACAGCTAAATTTACAAATATCCACTTGAAGCTGATGCTTTTTCTCAGTAGCTTCATCATTTTGTTCAATTCCTTATAAATTTTGTATGATTATGTTATTTGAAAGTTGAAACGCCAAATCTTTGTAGATTGTAATAGTTTAGAGGTTTTTTTTTTTTGTTTTTTTTGTTTTTCATTCACTGAATCTGAGCTTGAGAATTTAGGTGTAATCCATGTCCAAACTCAACTTGAATGGACTAACCCAATTCTATGATTAGACTCAATAAAAATTTACTGAAGTAATTAGTTCTATTATCATCCATGAATTATATGTGAAGATTATTCGACAAGTTTTATACTTTTTTTGCTCAAAATTTTTAAAATGTTTGAACTAAAAAACTGTTTTAAGAAGTAATAAGAAAGGCTTCTCGAACGATAAATTATTCAAATTACTTAATTACAACTAAATGATAAAATTTATAAATTATGATTTTAATTTTTAACTTGACAATTAGTAGATTTGGTGGGGCTATTGTCTAATAATGCCAATTAATTATCTGTTTGTCCTCTATCATTATTAATTTTATTTTATTTTATCAAATTCAATATAGCACCACAAGTTTTTAATAATTATACCATATATTATCTAAATTATTTTCATTTATTCCCAACTTCCCATAAAATATCCAAAATAAGGAAAGTAAGACATTTTTTCTATCAAATGCCTAAAATATTTGGAACAACTTTTTTTATTATTATTATTTTTATGTTAAAAAATATTATTCAATAAAAAATAAATTTATTTGATGAACCATTTTTTTTCTATTTCAAAATCTATTTTACAAAGTTATTATTAAAAAGAAATTTTTTTGTCATTCTAATGTATAAGCTGAATTAACTTTAGATTGGATCAAGATTGATTAAAATAGTTCTTAAGTCAATTTTAAGGAGCAAATAAACTTTTTTTTTTAGATTTGAAAAATCACAATTTTACAATATTTCAAATTTTAATCACATAATTCTTAATATCTCAATCGCATAATAACGGAGATGCAACACATTTTGATTCGATAAATTTTGAACGAAAATAAAAAATATGATTGCCCCCCATTGTTTACAATAATTGTTAATTAGATTCAGGCTTAGTTTGAGATGACTTTCTTACTGCTTCTTAAAGAAGCTTTTTAGTACAAAAATTATTAGAAAGTTGTTTTAAAAAGCAGTACGAAATCTGTCCAAAACGAATCATCAAACATATTAAAGTTTTTAACTTTTGATCCAATCAATTATAATTGTAAGAAAATCTTTTGCTAATTAATTAAAAAAAACAAATCATAATCATCATCAAATTATAAACCCATATTCTATGTAGTTTACATATAAAATAATTCATTTTTCACATAAATTTATACAACACAAAGTAAAAAACAAAAATTGAAATAATTTCATATAAAATCTAATTATTTTTCAAAAAATTATTATGAAGGAAATATAAATAGTTCAATTATATATTTTTTAAATATAAATAGTTTTAGATCTAAATTACTTGAAAGTTGAAACCAAATCTACTATAAAATTTCCTGTTCACGATAATTGCAATGTTGCTCACCAAACTTAATTTTCCTCATAAAATATTGGAAGCTCAACAAATCCGTTAACAAATATATACCTAATTCAATTTCTCTTTAATGGCTTCTTGATTGAATCATCAAGTACGAAAGAAACTCCTCTTCCGAAAAAAACAAAAAAAAAACTCCTTTTTCCCTTAATTTCTCGGAGAAAAACGGTGACAGATTACCTTGCTGTAGATCGAGTGCTAAAGATGAGATCTTCGGCCACCATCAACCTCCGCTCTATTGTATCAGACCGCAGACGGATTCTCCCATTCGCAATTCCTCTTTATTAATCGCTTTCACTTAATCCCCACATCCAAGTAACTCTCTTTCATTCATTCCCGAGAGAGCTGCGCTTCAGAGTTCGAGAGGAACGAAGAAGCCTAAGCCGAAAGATGAAATTTTCGAGCTCCTTCCTCCTCCGCCCCCCAGCTTTAGACCGCAGATGGATCCTCCCTATTGCCATCGGCTCTTCCTTCTCTCTCCTCCTCCTCTTCTTCACCACACTTTCTTCCCCCGTAAATGCCTCCGCTCTCCTCCCCTTCTCCTTCATCTTCTCCCTCCTCTCCTCCTCCCGTGTATCTTCTTCCTTCTTCACCCCCTCCTTCGTCGAATCAAAGCTGCAATATTTATCCTCTTCCTCTTCTTCTTCGTCTCTCCCACTTCCCCCACGTCTTGCCTACCTCATCTCCGGCTCAGCCGGCGACGGCTCCATGATCAAGCGTACGCTTCAAGCTCTCTACCATCCTTCGAACCGTTACATTGTTCATCTCGAAGCCGCTGCATCTCCGGAGGAAAGGAATAATCTCCGAGACTTTGTCGCCGGTCACCCTGTCTTCAAGGAGGTCGGAAATGTCAGGATGATCGCAAAAGCCAATCTTGTGACCTACCGTGGGCCCACCATGGTCGCCAATACCCTCCACGCCGCCGCTTTGCTGCTTCGGGAAGGTGGCGACTGGGACTGGTTTATTAATCTGAGTGCATCAGATTATCCTCTTGTAACGCAGGATGGTAACAAGTTTGCTTCTTGACTTTTCTTGCTTCTCTTTTATTGAGGAAATTTAATTTTTTTGATTGGTTTGATCTTGATCTTATTGTAGATTTGTTGCATACCTTCTCGTATCTGCCGCGGAATCTGAACTTTCTTGATCATACGAGTAATATTGGGTGGAAGGAGTATGTTGGAACTAAGATTTTGAGCTTTGTTAGTGTTGAGTTGGAGCTAAAGATTGATTTTTTTTTTTCTTGCAGGTTTCAAAGGGCAAAACCAATAATTATTGACCCAGGACTATATATGTCAGAGAAGCAGGATGTTTTCTGGATACCCCAGAGAAGAAGTGTGCCAACTGCCTTCAAGCTTTTTACAGGTAAAGAAATCCTAGCCTTGTAAAATGCTTGTTGTTTTGCCTTTTTCTGTTTTGTTACAAGTATTATTTAAGTCAACTAGGATTTAACAAGTTATGTAAATTCATATTGTATTAGAAAATCCTAAATGTTTTGAATCTTTAAAATTATTTGGCATGGTAGATATTAAATCTGATTAAACACTAGTAAATTATTCGATAGATATTTTCAAGATTTATAATTTAAATGAAGGAGAAGAAGACTCACAATGAGGATAAGTGATGTAATCTCTTAAACTCGAATTCCCCAGGATCTACCGATTTACTAAATCCATAATTTAATCTCCAACTGAAGTAAAATGTGGTTTAGAAGTTAGTAGTATTTGTTTGGCTCAAAAAATGATTCGCAAGATTTAACTCAGATCAAGCGAAATCTTGCAACCAAGCAGCCCTCAAGTTATTTATGGGACTGCCAATCTGTTATGCAAGTCTTTTCAATTGAGTTGTAGATTCATAGTTTGTTTCAATCATTATTGGAGACAATATTGCTTGTTTATATTTGTTGGTAGATCCCTTGAACTGATATAAACTTTGGATAATGATTATGATGAAGCATAATTATATAGATGAATATGGTGTTTTGCTAAGAAAATTCAATGATGCACTACCCTAGAGTGTGATACACTTGTCTGTTACGTTTTTTTTTTTCTCATGTCAATATTGAATGTTAAGATGAATGTATTGAAAATTATGAATGATGAATTCAAAAATGATTATAATAAAATAATTGCAGGAGTAGCTATTTGTTGAAGATAAAGTAGAGGAAGATACACTTAGGTGGTTTGGACATATACAATGAAGGATAGAAAATGTTGTATAAGAGCAAAAATACAAGTTACAATTCAGTAAATTAAACTACTAAATTTATTTGATAAGTTATCATAATATTTATAAAATATATACAATAAAAATGAGTTTAGAAATTTTATTACCTAGTCTTGCACAAGTACTATCCTTTAGTAGTATTTCCACCCCGAAAAAATATGTCTCGGTGCAAAGGTCACTCGTAGTAGCCCTCTAGGATAAGATGACTCTTGTTATGTGTAGTGCACTCACCATTGAGGATCCTAAGAAAAACCTTCTTTTGATGCAAAAAAGTACTTGCATGAGCTCTGAAAACCAGATCATATCTGATCTTACCTGTAGTACTTTGCAAATTTGGGGAGATGGGAGAAGAATGTGACAAAGATAATATCTCAGTGCAAATTTGCTGATGGAGAGATAAAAAACCTTAAGATTTTCTATAAGCTCACTCTCAAGCACTCATGTACAAGTTGTTGGAGAGTTCTAACATGAAACTCCATTTTTTTATAGAGATGAATATGGCAAAAATTGGTGAAACACTTGAGGAATTTATGAATAGAGTTTCCAATGTCATAAGATTGAGTCTTAACGATAACATAGACACTAGTGTCTTTTGGATTATAAACTATTGCATAGAATCACTAAAAACTTATACACAAGAACTTGATAAACTATGTTTCTATGAACTATTGTGTGAATAAAAATCTTATCGCTCACATTGCATTATCAAAGAAGGTCGTTCATTGCAATTTGATAAATTATGGCCTTACGTCAATCCTATATTCATGATTGCTCTAGAAAGTTTAGCTTATATTTCATAAAAAGAGACTCACTTTCACAATTGTATTGATGACTTCATCAAGTGCGCATTGCAACCAAAGACAGCATCTAAAATCTTAAGAGCATAGCTCAACTTCTTCCATTATGTTTCTACACAATCCAATACCATTGGATGGACAAATTTAGTTCATTTAGGGATAATTCCTGACCAAGTTTATCAAATACTTATTGAAACCAGATGAACCTATTTCCTTGGATCACCATTCAATTTTGTTGGTTTAACTCTTGTACTAGGCATAAGTCTCATTCCCCTTGTTGCAATTTTCATTAATTTTATGTGGTTCTGTCAGAGTATTTGCTAGGTTTATCAATGATCCTAAAAAATTAAAGAATTATACGCCATTATTCAACCTAATCGTTGTACATCTTGCATCAAATCAGTATTAAGGCTTACGTTGTATTAAAATGCCACATGGAAGTGGGGCAAACTATCAGTGTAACTTAAAAGATCATAAAAGCCATGGAATCTCACTAACTTTGCAAACTTATTTGATGAACAATGGAGTAAGCAAAATCAAAATTGTTATGATATTAATTTGTTAAAAAAATAATTTATAATTTGGAAGCCAATCAAGTTCATGTTTGTGATCTTGAAGTGAATTCTAATCACAATGATGAATCAATTCATTTGAATGTTAATTCTGATGGGAGACAAATAAATGATCTTGATAGCATATTTAGGGTATTTAATAGCTTATGAAAATTATAAATGTCAAAATTTTTGCATAGATGATGACATAACCATAGAAATTAGAGTTGAAATGTCTACCTATGCCGCTAAAATTAAGCCTAAATTTTTACCAATTTATTATTGGTGTTAGATAAAATTTTGAATGTCAAACCGTGTATGATGTACAATAAGCGCCATTTATAAAAATGAAATTAACTTTTTCTGAAATTTATTTCAGTAAAAGTTTTCTTGCAAAGACAGATAGTTCTCTTTAAAAAGTTCTTTTATTTCAAAAAATTTTAAATATTTGTCTTTGTGATGTCATGATTGATTACTTATTAATTTGATTCACTAAAATAAGGCACTAAGATTGTGATTTATATGAATATATTTGAGAAATTATTGTTGTATTTTGAGGTAGTTGAAGATGAAAAAGATCACATTATTTAGATTTATGTCTGATTTGAAATCTAATGTCAAAAGATAGAAGACATCATCACATTCTATCACTTGGTTATGTTTTTCAACTTGCACGAACTTGAAAAAAATTTAATATTTTATGTGTCTAAGAAGGTTACTATGTATATGGGGACTATATAATTTCATCGAAGTAATTTAGTTTAGTCTGTTGCACCTACTACATCTAAGGGTAGTAACTAGAACTAATTAGGTCATTAAGGAAAAATTAACTACATTTACTTTGAGGTCTAAGATTTTTGCAAAAGTATGTTTTAAGTATCATCAAACTGATCATTATGCTAGCGAGTGTCCCAGTAAAAATTTACATATAAATGTGAAGAAGAATAAATCTGAAATAATGATTCTAATGATGTTCATTAGTTTGATAAAGAGATTTTTGTGGATGCTTTAGTTAATAATTTTCTGATTGTCATTCGTTTTATCATACTTTCTCCTTAGGTTAAATCTGATTGAAAGAGAATTGCAATTTTTTAATCTATTTCAAACATGGGGAGATGTTTTGCAAACTTATTATTATTAGTGAGAGTGGTATGAATGTTTTATCTATATCTACCATAGATCACATGAATTATGTTGTTAATGTCATTCTATGTAGATCATGGTTGTATAAGTTATATGTTACTCATTTTGAGAGATCTATTACTTACACTTTCAAGACTATTAGGAAAGGAGTAGATTTGAAACATAAAATCCTAAGTTTAAATCTAAATATATGCAAGAAACTAGTGGTTCTAATGAAGTGAATAATCCTTGAACATTCTAAGTAAATATGCAATCGAGAGGGAGTGTGGGCAAGGGAGTGATATATGCTTTCTTAGTTGTGAAATTTATTAATGTGTTGTATGATGCTGTGACTTCTCTTGATAATGTTAAATAAGGGTTGGTTGATTTTAAAGGTTTTTTTCATAATGAATTTTTTAGTGAATTACCACCTTTAAGAGATCTACATGTTATTGATTTAATTCCTTAATCTTCATTGCTTAATTTTTCTCATTTTGTGGTAGATCCAACATTGAAAGATGAGTCTAATAGACAAGTTAACAATTACATAAGAATGGATTTATCAGGAAAAGCATGAGTCATTATATTTTAGATGTTTTCCAATACCAGAAGTCTTATTCCTTGCAGCAAGTGGAGAGCAAGACTTTTTTCAAGTGGAAGACATGGAGAGAAAATAGGAAATGTGGATGAATATTCTCTAACTTCATGGGAGTGTTGAAATACCAAGTCTACTTAGATGTTATAAAATATAATTAACTGAAAATACACTCATAAATATGTATTTAATATAGATAACATTTACATCTTAATATAATACCATTGAATCGAACACTTACAGGATTTGACATATAACATTAACATCTTAATAACATTGAACCAAAAATCACCTAAATTTATAAGTTTTCTTTACAATATCAGCAGCCTCATAACATTATCTTATTGCAACTGTATATTTGAGTAGTATTCTCTTTATTTTCAAGTAGCAGGCTTGTTTTTTATTCACCGAATATATATAAACATCATACTTTACATAACACTTGGTATGATAATAATAACTCCATAGTGAAGGACACTTTGATCATCTTCTGTTTCTTTAGCTATGGACTCATAAATAATTCCCTCTGTACCTGAAGATAGCTGAAGGTGGATATCTTTGGGCTCCTTTAGTCAGGGTTCTCCTTCAAATAATTTGAGAGCTAGAAATTGTTGTGGAAAAAACTGCTTTATGAATCCTTTTCAAAACTCCATTGTAAAAGTAATTTTCTTAAAGCAAATATCTTAAAAAATAAGTCAACTATTGTAACCCAAATGAGATTCATCTGCTTTCGATTGCTTTATCAACACAAAGCACATGAACCGCACACAACATCAATAACTTCATCAGGGGTGGAACCAAGCATAATTTTCAGGGGAACAAACTTATAAGTAATTGTAGGCAGATATGTCGGGGATCCAAGGGAGCAGCGCCCCCTGGCGGGATTCGACCTGGGGGCAATTGCCTAACAAATTTTGATTTACTATTTCTCTTTGTATTTGGTTCATCATTCCCTAACAATAACACCTTTAACATATTTAATTATACTGGGGGCAAAGACAATTTACCTAAATAATCATATAATGAAAAAAAAAAGGGGGGGGGGGGGGGGGGGGGGTGGGGTGGTGGAGGTGTTGCCCTCCCTAGGCTCAAAGGGGTTTCACCCATGAACTTCATCATGTTACTTGGACTGCCACATGTTCAAAACTCTCAATGGACTATGCCAATTTGGATTTACTATTTGAATTTACAACAGGATCTGCTTGGATGGCGCTCTCCCGCTCTTTCATCGACTACTGCATATGGGGCTACGACAACCTCCCTCGAACAGTCCTCATGTACTATGCCAATTTCCTTTCATCACCTGAGGGCTACTTCCACACTGTGATTTGCAATGCTAAAGAATTCACTAACACTACTGTCAACAATGACCTGCATTTCATATCATGGGATAATCCTCCTAAGCAACACCCACATTACCTCAACTTGAAGGATATGGAGGTTATGGTCAATAGTAATGCGCCATTTGCGAGGAAGTTTCGAAGACATGACCCGGTTCTCGACAAGATTGATGCCGAACTCTTGTTCCGTAGGCCCGAAAGGCTTGTTCCAGGGGGATGGTGTGTAGGGAGCAAAGATAATGAGAGTGATCCATGTCTCGTCGTGGGAAACGGTTCTGTTCTTCGTCCCGGCCCGGGCGCAGTCAGATTGCAAAAGCTTATGGAGAGGCTTTTATCAAAAGAAAACTTCAGGTCAAGGCAGTGCAAGTGATCACTGCAGCAGGATTTACTATAAAAATTGTAGGAAATGCAGTAGTTGTTGACCAGTGTTCTTTTTTTTTTTTCTTAGATTGATGAAAGAATGGAGGAATGTTCATTTATCGTTCCCTGTGTAGGCGCTTTTTTGGATTAATGCATAGAGTTAAATAGCCAACAGGATTTAGTTGATGATGCTTTGTTTTTTAATCTAATGTAAGGAGAAGTGTCTGGAAGTTACATCTATTTACATAACAAATGTGCATATTTTGTAATCAGAGACCTGCATTGCTTCATAAAATGATACTTTTCATGTTTATATTGGAATATAATCGAGTCAGATATCAATCAAATATTACATTGCATTTGTTTACGGCTTTATTTGGGATAGCTTTTTTACTGCTTTTTAAAATAGCTTTCTAGTAAAAAATGTGTAATTAAAGAAATTTTTGTATTAGAAAGCTGCTTTAGAAAACAACAAAAAAAAGTTGTTCCAAACAAAGCCTAAGGCTTTATTTGGGAAGGCTTTTTTAATGCTTCTTAAAGCAACTTTTGAGTACAAAAATTTTAACATTTGTACTAAAAAGCCGTTTTAAGAAGCAGTAAGAAAGCTATCCTAACTGAAGCCTAAGACTCATATTGAGCCTATTTATGTTCCATGAAAGTTAATACTCAGTAAAGTTTTTTCTTTTTTGGATTGAGGGGTGGGAAACATTTTGTGTGTAGATGTCAATGGAATTTGGTTCAGGCTGTTTTCAAAGTTTGATGAATTTGTTTACATGCTTGTAAACAAAACTTGCATGTAGTATAAGATGGGTTTAAAATGTATCAAAGTCAACACTTTTACAGTCTAATAGGCTGTTTGTTTTGTTGAAAAAGAAATATAGAGCATAAAGAACAATTTAAAGTAAACCCAATGTTTTTTTTTTTGAGTTGTTTGATTAAGTAAACTATCAACACGAGATTTTGATTTGACGGAAAATTAATTTAGATTTCGTTTGAGATAGTTTTATTATTGCTTTGTAAAGCATTTTTTTTTAGTTAAAAAAAAGTTTCTATTAAAAAATTATTTTAAGAACAGTACGAAAGCCATTGCAAACGAAGCCTTGGTGTGGCTTTGACAGCAATGTGGTGGTGGGCAATTGTCGATAGCGGTTGATAGCGTTTCGCACGGGCGGTACATGTGGAATGTGGCTCAAATCGGGCAAATTTCAAATTTATTGCAAATAAAGTGGATAGAAAATTTTAAAAGCATCTTTTTTTTCTTCCAACCAAGTATTAGGAATTTCGAAAATAGTGCATTTAGGTTATTTTATTCTAGTATTACTCGCATCCAAATTATCCGTAAGGCTTCGTTTGGGGCAGCTTTTTATTGCTTTTTAAAACAGCTTTTTAGTATAAAATTTTTATTTTTTAAAGTAGAAAGCTGTTTTAAAAAGCAATAAAAACTATTCCAAACGAAACCTAATTAGTTTGAAAATCTTTCTTTAAAAAATAGA
This sequence comes from Dendrobium huoshanense, assembly GCA_016618105.1. NCBI lineage: Eukaryota > Viridiplantae > Streptophyta > Magnoliopsida > Asparagales > Orchidaceae > Dendrobium > Dendrobium huoshanense. The sequence continues at coordinate 52,909,257 of CM028355.1, read as the reverse complement.
AATAGCTAATCCATGATAACTTAATTATATAATTTGATTTTTAACTATCCACTAATTGTAAAAAAATGACTAATTTTATTTTATTTTATTTTGACATTATTTTTTATCTTCAAGCAATCAAATAAGCTCTTATTCAGCTAAGAAGCTGATTATTGTTAAGAAAATATAAGAACTCCCTTCTGGCTTTTACTGATGTTCTTCTTAGTGTTGTTAAATGTCTCATGCATCATATTTTTATTATTTAAAATTTTGTATATTTATTAACTTATATTGAGCTATTATGAGAAAAATAATTTTTTAAAAAGTTGCTTTAAATATTAGCCAAATAAAACTTTGGTTACGGCCTTATAAATAAAGTAATGAAAAAGATGTCCCAAATAAACCCTAAAACTTAAATTAACTAATGTATATCCTATTTTGCATTCAAAAAATTAACTATGCGGTAGGGGTGTCAATTCGGGTCAACGGGTCAGGTTCAGGTCAAATTCGGAACTGACTCGGCACTATTCGGGTCAACCCGAACCCAACCCGTTTTAAAAAACGGGTCAGGTTTTCGGACCCGAACCCTACCCGACACGAATGACCCGAAGTTGACCTAAAATTGTTACTTTTCGGGTCAAAATCAAGTCAATCTTCGATTTTTGGGTCAAAATCAGGTAAAAAACTGGTCAATCTCGGGTTTCCGGGTCAAATAGGAGTTTTCCTGTCAATTTCGGATCAATTTCGGGTTGTTGGGTCAACCCAAACCCGACCCGATTTTTAAAATGGGTTGATTTGTTGAACCCGAACCCAAATTTTTCCGGGTTGTGTCAAAAATTGACACCCCTACTATACGGATTACTTCTACATCTGATTTTCAATATTTAACTATATATAAATAATGTTGAAAATCTTTAGAAAAAAAAATCAGATATTACATTTAAGATTGTATATAAATAATCTAATTACATAATGTAAATTTTTAATTCCGGAAAGCATAAAAATAACAAAAAAGAAATTGTTGTTCAAATTTGAGGAGCTACCAACTCTAATGAAGGCACTTTAAACATCGTTAATTAGTAGCTTGCTGAACGCCCATTTTAAGCGTTCGCCCTCTCTCGAAATTAGTAATTCACAAATCCATTTTCCCAACAACCTCAGAGCCCCCGTTTGGGTTATAAGCTTACACAACAAAGCTCGGCAATGACTTGGTCTTATGCTAGCATAGAAATACATGTAAATTTCTACATTATTTCACGATGTGGGACTAAAGTTATTACAAGTAAGATTTAATCAATGATTAAGGCTATGTTTGGGATAGTATTTTTATTGATTTTTAAAGTAGTTTTTTTTACAAAAATTTTTTGGTAAAAAGATTTTTGTACTAAAAAATTGCTTTAGGAATCAGTAACAAAGATATCTCAAACAAAGCCTAAAGCTAAAGCATATCCTTAATTTTGCTTACGATTAACAAAGCAACGAATCCATTTCCTTTTGACTATAAATAATTCTAAATTATTTGTTATGAATTAATCCAATTTTAGGTTATTTTGTTCCTACATGACATCACATTAAATATTAATATATATAGGCTTCTTTTTTTCTCAACAAAATAAGTTATTTGTTAGTGTATATGAGAGATCCCTGTAGGCTCCAAGATGAATGAATAAAGCTCCCTTCCCTCTTGGGACAGTGCGTCACACGTGAGGTGGGCCGAGTGAATGGGCGGTCTATGCATCGAGGATGTGAGGCACAGGCCCGATGGGACACGCAGCAGCTAGGGCCTGGGCGTGGGATGTGCGGCGGCTAGGGCCTAGGCTCTTGCTCTAGCAAAGAAAGGAGGCACGACTTCAATTGCCAATTTGTTCACACGGAAGAAGAGGTGGTTGCTCGGGACAAGGAGTTGCTCTCGCATGTGGGTGTTCATGATGGAATAGGTCCGACCGCAGGTTGGTTCTCGGCTGACGGATGATTAGACAGTGGTTGGGAGGTGTCGCAGGAGGTGTGAATCATGAACGCAGGCTTGGGGGTTTAGGATTGACATTTGCGAACAGGAGGGCGAAGGGCTATATGCAATCGCAGGTTCCTAATGCAAACGGGTCATTCGATCGCGTGAGACAAGAACCGTTCTTAGAGAGCAGCAATGGAAGGGGAAGATGAGAGTTGGTTTCGTGAACAAGTGTGTGGGCTGGAAGCACACAAGACCAGGTAAAGCACAAGGCACGAGCATGCGGATCACGAGAGGAACAATGACAGGTGCAGGCGCGTGTTGTTTAGAATGAGCTGGAGCGCGAGCTGGAGCTGTGGATCAAACACACAATGAAGGTCGGGCACAAGCGGGATTGGGCTCTGTTTGACAGGTTTGCTCATATAATAAGTTCAGGAAGCCAATCGAATCACATCAGGCGTGGATTCTTGCAAACGGGTTGTTATTTGATATTTGTTTGTAAAACTAGATCAAAGTGAAAATTGTTATGAATTAATACAATTTTAGGAGATAACATCTGATTTACAGTTTATTAGTAGATGAGTCTAATGTAATAAATGCAAAATAATAATGAGGTGTCATTTACCTATTGGTCACTAGTCTAGGCCTAGTCTATATATTCACCTCAACACCTCTGTACAAAAACAAGAAATGAAATACCATTCTCTGCTTTTGCTTTTCTGATTTATTGTACCCTCTTTCCTCTTTCTTGCTAAGTCCTGTCACGCCAAGAAGCACAAGCTTCTACATGGTATCAGAGCAGGTGCTTTCTCTGGGCAATAATGGCGGACGCTTCCTCTTTCTCCCAAATTGACATCCCCGACGGATCTTTGGTTCCAGATACACCAACGCTTTCGTCGACCTTGAAGTTCGTGGTGGCTAATCTCAAAACCATCGTGCAAATCCAGCTTACACCCGAAAACTATTCCATATGGAGATCTAAAATCTCCAAGGTTCTTCGGCCTTTTGGGTTTGTCTCTTATCTTGATTCAACTTCTCCTCATCCTCCCCCTGTGCTTGACCAGTCCGATGGATCATCCACACAAAACCCTGCATACTCTTCTTGGCTACTCACGGACCAAAATTTGGCCGCAGCTATCTGCTCTACAATTTCCTTACTGATTCTTCCCTATATAATCAATCTTGAAACCACTGCCGACATCTGGAACTCTCTTGCTGTCCGGTTTCAATCTACTAATAGTTCCAAGGTTATACAACTAAAGAACGAACTACACCACATCTCGCTCAAGAACTCGACTATGACGCAATATCTTGCTGACGTCAAATCTTTGGTCGATCAAATTGCCTCAGCCGGCTCCAAGCTGGACGTTGAAGACATAGTTCTTCATATCTTGAATGGGCTTCCACCCTCCTATCAATCATTCAAGACCTCCATTCGCTTAATGCTGTCCCCCATTAGTCTTGATAACCTATACGCATTACTGCTTAGTGAGGAAATCAACATTGCTTCCGACTCCGCTCGCATTAATCTCACCGATCAGAACGCAGCTCTATTTTCCAATCGAAGCCGCGGTCGCAGAACCAGAGGACGTGGATCTCACGGACAAAATCTTCCAAACCGAAATCCTCAGAACAAATCGGTTATTTGTCAAATTTGTCTCAAGAAAGGCCACACGGCTCAAACCTGCTGGCATAGACTCAACGAACAATACGTTCCGCAGACCAACAACCACACCAATGCTGCTCTGCTCGCCGGAAACCCAAGATCCTCCACCGAATGGTTTCTTGACTCGGGGGCATCAAAAGACTACTCCGATACATCAAAGGTACGTTAGATTTTGGTTTACCAATTACAAAATCTAATCTCCACCTCATTTCCTTCTCAGATGCGGATTGGGCTGGAGATCCTCTATCTCGGAAATCTACATCAGGATTCTGCTCTTTTCTTGGCGATACCTTGATCTCCTGGACAGTTAAAAAACAGCACACCGTAGCAAGGTCCTCCACTGAATCAGAATATAGAGCGCTTGCAGCTCTATCAGCCGATGTCATCTGGCTTAGAAAACTTCTAACGGAATTCGGCATCTCGCAAATGTCACCCACCGATATATATTGCGACAAAACCTCCGCTATTGCCCTTGCCAACAATCTGGTGTTCCACGCTCGCACGAAGCACATAGAGATCGATCAGTGATTTGTTCGTGATCACATTCAGAACAAGAACATTCGGATTCTCCCGATCTCCACCATTGATCAAGTAACGGATATATTTACCAAATCCTTATCTACACCACGGTTTCAAATGCTTCGACTCAAACTGACAGTTCGCCAGAACCCATCAGTTTGCAGGGGAATATTAGTATATGAGTCTAATGTAATAAATACAAAATAATAATGAGGTGTCATTTACCTATTGGTCACTAGTCTAGGCCTAGTCTATATATTCACCTCAACACCTCTGTACAAAAACAAGAAATGAAATACCATTCTCTGCTTTTGCTTTTCTGATTTACTGTACCCTCTTTCCTCTTTCTTGCTAAGTCCTGTCACGCCAAGAAGCACAAGCTTCTACACAGTTAACATCTAATTATGACTTCATTTGAGATAGCTTTCATACTGCTTTTTAAAATAATTTTTTAGTACAAAAATTTCAAATTTAAGAAATTTTTGTACTGAAATTCAAAAAAATTTTATACTGAAAAGCTGTTTTAAAAAGCAATAAAAATAACCATCCCGAATGAAGCCTAAATATCAAAGCTAATGTTGCTGCTTAATTCTGAGTTCAGCTAACAAAGTTTATTTTTATCAAAAAAGATCATTTGATCAAATATGAATAACAATGCAAATTTACATATCATTAATAAGGATCGAAATATTCAAACAAACAAAATTTGGAGTGGACTTTGAGGTTAGCTTAACTTAATTGTTAATAAACTTAGTCCAAATAACCACCTCCATAAGATGTACCGTGCTCGGTACCGCTCTGTACCGCTCGGTACCGAGTGCTTAACCGGATGGTTTTCCCGTCAGGTATCCGCAAGGAATAATAGCTCCGCTGATAGCAATGAGGTGGTGGGCAATTGTTGATAGTGGCCAACAGCGCTTCACAGCGGTACATATAGAATTGGCTCAAATCGGACAAGTTTCAATTATATTGCAAATGTTAATAAAAAGAATAATAAATCCTATTTTTATTTTAAATGCATCTGCTATTCTTCCAACCAAAGGTTAGGAATTTCGATAATCATGCATTTAGATTACTTTATTCTATCATTAATCACATACAAACAATCCCTAAATTAGTTTGGAACTCTTTCTTTAAAAAATAAGAATAGCTAATCCATGAAAACTTAATTATATAAGTTGATTTTTAATTATATCCACTAATTGTTAAAATATGACAAATTTTATTTAATTTTGTTGAAACAATTTTTTATCTTAGAGCAATCAAATAAGCTCTTATTCAGCTAAGAAGTTGATTATTGTTAAGAAAATAAAAGAAACTATATATATATATATATATATATATATATATATATATATATATAGCAATTCTGATTATAAAAAAGATAATTATAAAAATTTCTTCCTGGAAAACGAAACAATGAGAAAAATGTCCTAAATAAATCCTAAAACTTAAATTAACAAATGCATATCATATTTTTTATTCAAAAAATTAACTATACGGATTACTTCTACATAGGAATGCAACTGAGTCAAGCCAGCTCACAACCTGAGTCGAGCTCGACTCGATAAGAGGCTTGATGAGTCGAGCACAAATTCGAGCTCACTAGACATCTACTCGACTCAATAGCTCGTCAAGCAACTCGCAGAGGCCGGGCGGGAAAACAAATTATTGATTTGGGCGGGCAGGAAAATGAATTGATGGGCAAAGAAGCAGGTCGATGATGGAGGCCAGAAGAGCGACGAAAAATCTCGGGACGAATGACGACTGACCTAAGGAGGCCAACAACAGAGTTAGGGAGGGTGATGACGGAGGATGGGAGGGCGACAACGGAAGACGAAGGGCGACGGCAGTCAACAGAGCTCGAGATGAGTGACAAAGGAGCTAGGTAAGGCGACGAAGGAGGTCAGGACGACAGAGGCCGGATTAGCTCCAGACGTCGGAGGTCGTAGCTACCAACCTGTTCGGGACGGCGCACGACAAGGCGCTCAATGTGAGACGAGTCGAGCTCAAACTCGATATTCGGTAGTCGAGCTCTACTCGTTTGCACCCCTAATTCTACCTCTAATTTTCAATATTTACATATACATAAATAATATTGAAAATTTTTAGAAATAAAAAATCAGATATTACATTTAAAATGTATATAAATAATCTAATTGATTAATATAAGTTTGTAATTCCGAAAAGCATAAAAATAACAAAAAGAAATTGTTGTTCAAATTGAAGGAGCTACCAACTCTAATGAAGGGCAATTCATTAAACTGTTGAGGTGTTTATTAGATATATAATTTGCTGAACGCCCATTTTAAGCGTTCGCCCTCTCTCGAAATTAGTAACTCACAATTCCATTTTCCCAACAACTTCATAGCCCCCGTTTGGGTTATAAGCTTACACAACAAAGCTCGGCAATGACTGGGTCTTATGCTAGCATAGAAAAATATGTAAATTTCTCAATTATTTCACGATGTGGGACTAAAGTTATTACAATTAAGATTTAATCAACGATTAAGGCTACGTTTAGGATAGTATTTTTATTGATTTTTAAAGTAGTTTTTTTTTTTTTTACAAAAATTTTTTTGTAAAAAGATTTTTGTACTAAAAAATTGCTTTAGAAATCAGTAAGAAAGATATCTCAAATAAAGCCTAAAGCTAAAGCATATCCTTAATTTTGCTTACGATTAACACAGCAACGTATCCATTTCCTTTTGGCTATAAATAATTCTAAATTATTTGTTATGAATTAATCCAATTTTAGGTTATTTTGTTACTACATGACATCACATTACATATTAATGTCAAAGCCTATATGTAGACATTGGGGTGACAGGACAGTGGCTTGAATGTATCGCGGGTAGTACAAATCACTAACACATGCTTTGGGGTTTGCGGGTGCCATTTGTGAGCAAGAGCGAGAGAGCGTTGTACTCGGTCACAAGTTATTAAATACAGATAGTTCATTCGATCACGTGTGACAAGGTTTGTTCTTGGTGAACATCGCTGGGAGGGAAAGACGTGAGTTGGTTCCGCGAACCAATGAGGGGGGTGGAGTTGGGACCATGCTTGTTCGGGAGCATACAAGATGTGGAGGTATGGAGCGGGTTCGTTGGTGTATGAAAGGTGGACGGGAAGCCACACCACGGGTGTTGCAGACGATCAAAAGCATGATCATGAACCTCATAGCAGATCTCACAGGATAGATCATATGAGAGGCAATCACATGTAGGAGTGCGCAAGAAATAGGCATTGTGCTCGGGATCAGACTGGTGGCTCGTAAAAAGTCGCATATCTGAACGCACACGGGTGTTCGGGGAAGACGAGTGAGCCGAAGAGTGCTCGATGCTGGAGCATGGGCGTGCCGCGAAAGAAAAAGTGTGTGGGACTGAAGCGCATAGGAGTAGGCAATGCACAAGGCACGAGCATGCATATCACAAGAGAAACAATGACGTTTGCAAGCACGCGTTATTTAGAACGCATAGAAGCGCGAGCTGGAATCGTGGATCAGAATGCTAGGTGACGGTCACGCATGAGCTGGATTTGGCTCAATTTGACGGATTTGCTCATAGAATAAGTGCATGAAGCTAGTCAAATCACAGCAGGCGCGAATTCTTGCGAACAATTTGTTCTTTGATCTTTATTTGTAAAACTAGATCGAGGTGACAATTGTCCCAAATAAATCCTAAAACTTAAATTAACTGATGTATATCCTATTTTTTGCATTCAAAATTTTAACTATGCGGATTATTTCTACATTGATTTTCAATATTACTTATATATAAATAATGTTGTAAATTTTTAGAAAAAAAAAAAAAAAAATCAGAGATTACATTTAATATGTATATAAAAAATCTAATTACATATTGTCAATTTTTAATTCCGGAAAGCATAAAAATAACAAAAAAAAATTGCTGTTCAAATTGAAGGAACTACCAACTCTGTTGATAGTTAGCTAAACGCTCATTTTAAGCGTTTGGCCTCTCTCGAAATTGTTAACTCGCAAATCAATTTTCCCAACAACCTCAGAGCCCCCGCTTGGGTTATAAGCTTACACAACAAAGCTCGGCAATGACTTGGTCTTATGCTAGCATAGAAAAATATGTAAGCTTCTGATTGATTTCATGATGTGGGACTAAAATTGTTAAAATTAAGATTTAATCAACAATAAAGGCTAGGTTTATGATATGATTTTTATTGTTTTTTTTTTTTTTTTTTTTTTTTTTTTTTTTTTTTTTTTTTTTTTTTTTTTTTTACAAAAAATTCTTGTTCAAAACATTTTGTACTAAAAAGCTGTTTTAGAAATCAATAAAAAATATATCTCAAATAAAACCTAAAGCTAATGTATATTCTTAATTTTGCTTACGATTAACAAAGCAACATATTCTTTTCCATTTTGCTATAAATAATTCTAAATTATTTGTTATGAATTGATCTAGATTTAAATTATTTTGTTCCTGCATGACATAACATTAAATATTAATGTTAAAGCCTATATATAGGCATTGTAAGTTGATATATATATATGAGAGACCCAATTAGGCTCCAAGATGAATGAATAAAGCTCTCTTCCCTCTTTTTCTTTCATTTAAAAATTCGTCCAAGATTTATAACAAGTGGTATCAGAGATTTCCTGGAGTTGCTCGCGCAAATGTGGGAGAAGGTTCTTGTCTAAAAAAGGGTTGTCGGACGGTGTGCAATCGGAGTGGCTTCGGGTCTCAAATGCATGGCATCACTGCCCGTCAAGCAGTGGTTCGGCGGAGGTGAGGGCTTCAAGTAATCGTCCGATGGAGCAACGATGTCAGATGGTGATCCGGCGGAGGTGAGGGCTTCAAGAGGTGGTCCGGCGGAGCAACGATGTCAGGCGGTGGTCCGATAGAGGTAATGGTCTATAAGTGGTGGTTCGACGGAGCAACGACGTCATGTGGTGGTCCGGCAGAGGTCAGGGCCTCATGTGGTTGTTCGGCGGAGCAACGACGTCATGCAGTGGTCCGACGACGGAGATGAGGGCCTCAAGTGATGGTCCGGCTGAGCAACGACATCAGGCGGTGGTCCGGCGGAGGTGAGGGCCTCAAGTGGTGGTCCGGCAGAGCAACGACGTCATGTGGTGGTACAACGGTGGTGAGGGCCTCCAGTGATGGTCCGGCGGATGTCTGATGGTAGTCGAGGAGGAGCTTCTTCATTCTCTTTCTTCTCTTCTTCCTTCTGCTCTTCTTGCTTCGGTCTTCCTTTCAAGAGAAATGAGGGGTCTATTTATAGATTTCTGTAGTGGCATGGCCTGTAAATAGATGAGAGATCAAGGGTAAATGGAGAGTGGTTGGATGGACGGTCAATGTTGAATCCCTTGATTGTGGACCATTCGTTAGACAATTGAAAGTATTAATGATTTCAGAATTTGGCGATCTTGGGCTCGTTGGATTTGTCTCGCTGAGCAGCTCTATTCGACTATAAGTACGTCCTGTTTGGAAATTGTTTGGTAACCCAAATTGTGGTTTGAACCTTCCAACAGAATTTCGGGTCCTTCATTTGGATTCATTTTGGCTCGGATTGAGTTGAATTTGGTGTCGTTGGAATTGTATTTTCGAGACGTTCAGTTTGACTGTAAGTTTGCTGAAATTGGAGTTTAGATTGTCCCAATTTTAATTTTGGGAGTTTCCAACTTGATTTTGCATCGAGATTCGTGCCCGATCAAGATAATTTTTTGATGACATATCACTTCTACATCTGTTTTTCAATATTAACCTATATATAAATAATTTTGAAAATTTTTAGCAATAAAAAAATCACATATTACATTTAATGTATGTATAAATAATGCGGTGGTCCGGCGAATGTGAGGGCTTCAAGCGGTGGTCCGGCAAAGCAACGATGTTAGGTGGTCGTCTGATGGAGGTCATGACCCACAAGTGGTGGTTCGACGGAGAAACGACGTCAGGCGGTGGTCCGGCTTAGGTCAGGGCTTCATGTGGTTGTCCGGCGGAGCAACGACGTCAGGCGGTGGTCCGACGGAGGTGAGGGCCTCAAGTGGTGGTCCGGTTCAGCAACGATGTCAGGCGGTGGTCTGGTGGAGGCGATGGCCTCAAGTGGTGGTCCGATGGAGCAACGATGTCAGGTGGTGGTCCGATGGAGGTCATGACCCACAAGTGGTGGTTCGACGGAGCAACGACGTCAGGCTGTGGTCCAGCTTAGGTCAGGGACTCATGTGGTTGTTCGGCAGAGCAACGACGTCAGGCGGTGGTACGATGGAGGTGAGGGCCTCAAGTGGTGGTCCGGCTCAACAACGACGTCACGCGGTGGTCCGGCGGAGGTGAGGGCCTCAAGTGGTGGTCCGGCGGAACAACGACTTCAGGCGGTGTTATAACGGTGGTGAGGGCCTCCAGTGGTGGTCTGGCGAAAGTTCGACGGTAGTCGAGGAGGATCTTCTTCCTTCTCTTCCTTCTCTTCTTCCTTCTGCTCTTCTTGCTTTGATCTCCCTTTCAAGAGAAATGATGGGTCTATTTATAGATTTCTGGAATGGCATGACCCGTAAATAGATGAGAGATCAAGAGTAAATGAGAAGTGGTTGGATGGACGGCCGATGTTGAATCCCTTGATTGTGGACCATTCTTCAGACAATTGAAGGTCTTAATGATTTCGGAATTTGGCGATCTTGGGCTCGTTGGATTCGTCTCCTCGAGCAACTCTAGTCGACTATAAGCACGTCATGTTTGGAAACCGTTTGGTAACCCAAATTGTAGTTTGAACCTTCCAACAAAACTTTGGGTCCTTGATTTGGATTCATTTTGGCTCGGATTGAGTCGAATTTAGTGTCGTTGGGTTCGTATTTCTGAGACATTCAGTTTGACTGTAAGTTTGCTAAAATTGGAGTTCGATTGTCCCAATTTTAATTTTGGGCGTTTCCAACAGCATTTTGCATCGAGATTCGTGCCCGATCAAGATAATTTTTTGATGACATATCACTTCTACATCTGTTTTTCAAATATTAACCTATATATAAATAAATTTGAAAATTTTTAGCAATAAAAAAAATCACATATTACAATTAATGTATGTATAAATAATGCGGTGGTCCGGCGGAGGTGAGGGCTTCAAGCGGTGGTCCGGCGGAGCAACGTTGTCAGACAGTGGTCCAATGGAGGTCATGACCCACAAGTGGTGGTTCGACGGAGCAACGACGTCAGGCGGTTGTCCGTCTTAGGTCAGGGCCTCATGTGGTTGTCCGGCGGAGCAACGACGTCAGGCGGTGGTCCGACGGAGGTGAGGACCTCAAGTGGTGGTCCGGTTCAGCAACGACGTCAGGCGGTGGTCTGGCGGAGGTGAGGACCTCTAGTGGTAGTCCGGCGGAGCAACGATGTCAGGTGGTGGTCCGATGGAGGTCATGAACCACAAGTGGTGGTTCGACGGAGCAACAACGTCAAGCGGTGGTCCGGCTTAGGTCAGGGACTCATGTGGTTATCCGAGGGAGCAACAACGTCAGGCGGTGGTACGACGGAGGTGAGGGCCTCAAGTGGTGGTCCGGCTCAATAACGATGTCAGGCGGTGGTCTGGCAGAGGTGAGGGCCTCAAGTGGTGGTTTGGCGGAGCAACGACTTCAGGCAGTGGTATAACGGTGGTGAGGGCCTCCAGTGGTGGTCCGGCGGAAATCCGACGGTAGTCGAGGAGGAGCTTCTTCCTTCTCTTCCTTCTCTTCTTCCTTATGCTCTTGTTGCTTCGATCTCCCTTTCAAGAGAAATGATGGGTCTATTTATAGATTTCTGGAGTGGCATGGCCCTTAAAAAGATGAGAGATCAAGGGTAAATGGGGAGTGGTTTGATGGACGGCCGATGTTGAATCCCTTGATTGTGGACCGTTCATTAGACAATTGAAGGTCTTAATGATTTCGGAATTTGGCAATCTTGAGCCCGTTGGATTCGTCTCGTCGAGCCGCTCTATTCGACTATAAGCACGTCATGTTTGGAAATAGTTTGGTAACCCAAACTGTGGTTCTAACCTTCCAACAGATCTTCGGGTCCTTTATTTGGACTCATTTTGGCTCGGATTGAGTCGAATTTGGTGTCGTTGGGTTCGTATTTCCGAGACGTTCAGTTTGACTGTAAGTTTGTTGAAATTGGAGTTTGGATGGTCCCAATTTTAATTTCGAGAGTTTCCAACTTGATTTTGCATCGAGATTTGTGACCTATCAAAATAATTTTTTGATGACATATCACTTCTACATTTGTTTTTCAATATTAACCTATAAATAAATAATTTTGAAAATTGTTAGAATAAAAAAATCACATATTACATTTAATGTGTATATAAATAATCTAATTACATAATGTAAATTTTTAATTCAGGAAACCATAAAAATAACAAAAAGAAATTGTTGTTCAAATTGAAGGCACTACCAACTTTAATGAGGGCACTTATTAAACTATTGAGGTGTTTATTAAGGCTTTGTTTGTTTGAGCGTTTTTTCGTTAGAATGTGTCGCAGGTAGTACAAATCACTAACACATGCTTTGGGGTTTGCGGGTGCCATTTGTGAGCAGGAGTGAGAAAGCGGTGTACTCGGTCACAAGTTACTAAATACAGATAGCTCATTCGATCACGTGCGACAAGGACTGTTCTTGGAGAATAGCGCTGGGAGGGGAAGACGAGAGTTGGTTCTGCGAACCAGTGAGGAAGGTGGAGTTGGGACCATGCTTGTTCGTGAGCCTAAAAGAGGTGGAGGGTTCGTCGGTGCATGAGAGGTGGATGGGAAGCCACACCACGGGCATTGCAGACGATCAAACGTATGATCATGAACCTCATAGCGGAGCTCACATGATAGATCATATGAGAGGCAATCACAAGTAGGAGTGCGCAAGAAGTAGGCATTGAGCTCGGGGTCGAACTGGTGGCTCGTGAAAAGTCGTAGATCGAAACATACACGGGTGTCCGGGGAAGACGAGCGATTCGAAGGGTGCTCGATGCTGGAGCATGGTCGTGCCGCGAAAGAAAAAGTGTGTGGGACTAAAGCTCATAGGAGTAGGAAATGCACAAGGCCCAAGTGTGCCTATCACGAGAGGAACAATGACGGGGTGCAAGCACACATTATTTAGAACGCGGAGAAGTGTGAGCTGGAATCGTGGATCAGAACGCTAGGTGACGGTCGGACGTGAGCTGGATTTGGCTCAGTTTGGCGGATTTGCTCATAGAGTAAGTGCAGGAAGCCAGTATAATCATAGAATGTGCGAATTCTTGCGAACTTGTTGTTTTTTTTTATCTTTGTTTGCAAAACTAGTTCAAGGTGACATTCGTCCCAAATAAATCTTAAAACTTAAATTAACTAATGTATATCCTATTTTTTGCATTCAAATATTTAACTATGCGGATTACTTCTACATTGATTTTCAATACTACCTATATATAAATAATGTTGTAAATTTTTAGAAATAAAAAAAAATGAGAAATTACATTTAATATGTTTATAAATTAATCTAATTACATAATGTAAATTTTTAATTCCAGAAAGCATAAAAATAAAAAAATAAAAAAAAAGAATAAAAGGAAATTGTTGTTCAAATTGAAGTAGCTACCAATTCAAATGAAGGCACTTGGTTAAACTTAACTTAATAGTTAGCTAAACGCCCATTTTAAGCGTTTGGCCTCTCTTGAAATTGACAACTCCCAAATCAATTTTTCCAACAACCTCAAAGCCCCCGCTTGGGTTATAAGCTTACACAACAAAGCTCGGCAATGACTGGGTCTTGTGCTAGCATAGAAATATATGTAAGCTTCGGAATTATTTCATGATGTGGGACTAAAATTGTGAAAATTAAGATTTAATCAACCATTAAGGCTAGGTTCATGATAGCATTTTTTATTTCTTTTTAAATTTGTTTTTTTTTTCACAAAAATTTCTTGTTCAAAAACTTTTGTACTAAATAAACTATTTTATAAATTATTAAGAAATATATCTCAAATTAAGCCTAAAGCTATGTATATTCTTAATTTTGCTTACGATTAACAAAGCAACGTATTCATTTCCTTTTGACTATAAATAATTCAAAATTATTTGTTATGAATTGATCTAGATGTAAATTATTTTGTTCCTGCATGACATCACATTAAATATTAATGTCAATGCCTATATATAGACATGGTAAGTTTATGTATATGAGAGACCCCTTGTAGGCTCCAAGACCAATGAAAAAAGCTGCCTTCACTCTCTCTCTCTCTCTCTCTCTCTCTCTCTCTCTCTCTCTCTCTCTCTCTCTCTCTCTCTCTCTCTCTCTCATTCAAGAAATCCTCAAAGATTCATAACAAGTGGTATCATAACCTTGGTGGAGTTGATCGGGCAAAGGTGGAGGAAGGTTCTTGTCCAAAAATGGGCAGTCACATGGTGTTCAATAGGAGCGGCATGGTGCGATAGGGAGCCAGTGGAGCTTGCAAAGCGCTGGCGTGCTCCCGTGTGCAAAGAGATTGTGCACGAAGTGTGTCAGGGTTGTTCAGTTGTGGGATATAAATGGGAGATGTGTGTGTAGGCGGAGTTGGGTTGCGTTGAAATCGCAGTCTTGATCAAAAGAGACAGACAGTTCGACTCAGGTCGTGCACTGCATCGCTCATGAAGGAGAGCCTAGTGGATGGGCGGTCGGTGCAGCGGGGACGCGAGGCGCAGACGTAAAGCGTGAGAGCAGAACAAGCAGTGACAAGGTCATGGGCGTGGGACGTGGGACAGCTGGGGCCTAGGCTCTAGGCTCTCGCTCGGGCAAATCAAGAGAGGCATGATTTTGATCGCTGATTTGTTCGCATGGAAGAAGATGTGGTCGCTCGAAACCAGGAGCTGGGATTGCATGTGGGTGTTCGAGATGGAATAGGTTCGAACGTGGGCTGGATCTTGGATGACAAATGATCGGGCAGTTGAATCGATCAAAAATAGGATCAAGAACCTCAAGTGGAGCTCGCGGTGTAGATCATACGAGAGGCGGTCACATGCAGGAGTGCACAATAAGCGGGCAACAGGCTCAAGATCGGACGGGTGCATCATAAGAAGTCATAGGTTGAAGTACACGGGCGAGTCAGGGGAACACGGGCGAGTCAGAGGCTGCTCGATGTTGGAGCATGAGTGCGCTGCGCATGAACAAGTGCGAGGGACTGAAGAGCATGAGTAGGGAATGAACAAGGCACGAACATGCGGATTACGGGAGGAATAACAACAGGTGCAGGCATGTGTTATTTAGAACGATCAGAAGCGTGAGATGGAGTCGTTGATCAAAACGCACAGAGAAGGTCGAGCACGAGTGAGATTTGGCTCAATTATGCGGGTTTGCTCATGGAGTAAGTGAATGAAGATGCGAATTATTGCAAATGGGTTGTTTTTTCATCTTTGTTTGTAAAACTAGATTAAGGTGAAAATTGTTATTTAATGATCAAGTTTTAGATTATTTTATTCATGCATGATATCACACTAACGTCAAAGCCTATATATATGCATTGTAGGTTGATGTATACCAGAGAACCTTCTATGCTCCAAGATGAATGTATAAAGCTCACTTCTCTCTCTCTCTTTCATTCAAGAATTCCTCCAAGATTCATAACATTGTTTATATGAGTTCTCTTTCCATTTTAGGTTTTATTTGGGGCTACTTAAGCTTTTTTATTATCGCTTTTAAAAGTTCCTTTTTGAGCCAAAGTTTCAAAAATATTATTTAAAAAATAGTTTTTTCACGAATAAAAATTTAATTAAAAAATGAAAAAAGGTGAAAAATATAATTTCCAAAAACATAACTTTTTAATTAACTGCTTTGAGGAAGAGAGAGATTTTTTTAATCTCTTGTTGTAAAGTGGATTTTAATTAGTTTGATAACTTAATAATATAAGTTGATTTTTAATTAAATCCACCAATTGTTAAAATATTACTAATTTTATTTAATTTTTTGAAATTATTTTTCATCTTATAGCAATCAAATAAGCTCTTATTCAGCTAAGAAGTTGATTATTGTTAAGAAAATAAAAGAACTCCCTTCTCGCTTTTACTGATGTTCTTCTTAGCAGTGATAAATGCCTCATGCATCATGTTTTTGTTATTTAAAATTTGGTATATTGATTAACTTAGATTGAGCTATTATGAGTTTTTTTTTTTTTTTTTTTTTTTTTTTTTTTTTTTTTTTTTTTTTTTTGAAGTTGCTTTGAAAATTGTAAGGGTCTGTTTGGAATAGCTTTTTATTTGTTTTATTTTTCAGACAGCAATCATAATTTTGTTTGGCTATTATTTTCTTGTTGGTTTCTCACTATTTTTGAAAATTTTATGTGATGAAAAGCTATTTTTTGTAGTCAACTACAATAAAGAAGGTGCTTTCTCTACTGTAACTTCACAAACAGCTTTATAAATTGCTAAAGTCATCCCAAAGAAATATTTTTTTTTTTTTTTTTTTTTTTAAAGTTGAATGACTACTTTCTTATAGCCACTCTATATTAGCAAATATGATTATAAAAAATAACTTTCAATTATAAAAATTTCATGAAAGCAATATGAAAATATTAGCCAAACAAAATTTTAGTTGCAAAAACAAAACAATGAGAAAGATGTCCTAAAGAATCCCTACAATTTAAATAAACAAATGTATATCCTATTTTTGCATTTAAAAAAAAATTAACTATGTTGATTACTTCTACATCTGATTTTCAATATTTACTTATATATAAATAATATAAACAAATTTTGGAAATAAAAAAAAATCAGATATAACATTTAATATGTTTATAAATAATCTAATTACATAATGCAAATTTTTAATTCCGGTAAGCATAAAAATAACAAAAAAAAAAAGAAATTGTTGTTCAAATTGACCTCTAATGAAGGCACTGTAAACGATGTAAATAGTTAGCTAAACGCCAATTTTAAGCGTTTGGCCTCTTTCGAAATTGGCAAGTCGCAAATCCATTTTCCCAACAACCTCAAAGCCCCCGCTTGGGTTATAAGCTTTCACAACAAAGCTCGGCAATGGCCGGGTCTTATGCTAGCATAGAAAAATATGTTAGCTTCTGAAATATTTCACAATGTGGGACTAAAATTGTTATAATAAAGACTTAATCAACGATTAAGGCTGCGTTTGGGACTGTGTTTTTATTGCTTTTTAAAATAATTTTTTTTTTAATTAAAATTTTTTGTTCAAAAAATTTGTACAAAAAAGCTGTTTTAGATATTGGTAAGTACGAAATCTCAAAAAAGGCCTAAAGCTAATGTATATCCTTAATTTTGCTTATGATTAACAAAGCAACGTATTCATTTCCTTTTGGCTATAAATAATTCTAAATTATTTGTTATTAATTAATCCAGTTTTAGATTATTTTGTTCCTACATGACATCACATGAAATATTAATGTCAAAGCCTATATATAGGAAGTATAGGTTTATGTATGTATATGAGAGAACATTGTAGGCTCCAAGATGAATGATAAAACTCCCTTCCTTCTCTCTCTTTCATTAAAGAATTCTTTTAAGATTCATAACAAGAGGTATCATAGCCTTTGTGGAGTTGTTCCGACAAAGGAGGAGGAAGGTTCTTATTCAAGAAAGGGAAATCATACGATGTTTGATTGGAGGAACCTAGTGCGATCGGGAAATAGTGAAGCTCGCGGAATTTGGCGTATGCGTGTGCTCAGAGAGATCGCGTGTGTAGTGCATGAGGATTGTTCGGTTGCAGGATACACTAGAGTGGTATGTGTAGGCGGAGTTGGGCCGCGCTGAAGCTAAGGTCTTGATTGCAAGAGGCGGACAACGCGGCTCAGGTCGCACACTGCGTTTCACGTGGAGGCGAGCAGTGTGGATGGGGGGTTAGTCCAATGGGGACGTGAGGTGTAAGCACAGGGCGTGAGCATGGGACATGTGGCGGCTAGGGCCTGGGCGCTGGAAGCACGACGGCTAGGGCCTAGGCTCTGGCTCGAGCAAAGCAAGGAGGTGCGACTTCGATCGCCAATTTGTTCGCACGGAAGAAGAGGTGGTCCCTCGGGGCAGGGAGTTGCGCTAGCATGTGGGAGTTCAAGATGGAATAGGTTCGAACACGGGATAGATCTCAACTGACAGATGACCAGACAGTGGTTGGGAGGTGCCGCATGCGCTGCGGATCACGAAAGCGATCTTGGGGGTTTACACATGTCATTTGCAAGCAGGAGCGCGAGAGCGTTTTATGTGTCGCAAGTTACCCAATGCATACGGGTCATTCGATTGCATGAGACAAGGATGGTTCTTGGAGAGCAGAGCCGAGAGCGGAAGATGAAAGTTAGTTCCTCGAGCCATTGAGGGTGGTGGAGACGAGACCATGTTTGTGAGCCTACAAGATGCGGAGGTCTGAAGCGGGTTTGTCCATATGTGAGAGCCATATGGGAAGCCGCACCACGGGAGATGCAGATGATCAAAAGCAGGATCAAGAACCTTAGAGTTGGATAGATCACGTGGGAGGCAATCACATGCAAGAATGCGCAAAAAGCTAGTACCAAACTCAGGGTTGGACGGGTGGCTCATGCAAAGTTGTAGGTCAAAGCATGCAAGGGTGTAAGGGGAAGACAAACATGCCAGAGGGTGGCAATTCTGGAGCATGGGCATGTCGTGCAGGAACAACTGCTTAGGACTGAAGTATGCAGGAGCAGGCAATGCATAAAGCACGATCGTGCGGATCACTGGAGGAACAACAATGGGTGCAAACGTGTGTAGTGCGTGTGGTTTAGAAGGTGTGGGAATGCGAGCATGAGCTGTAGCTCGAAACGCACATCTGAGGTCAGGTGCGAGCAGGATGGGTTTGTTTAGGCGGATTTGTTCGGGTTTCATTTTACTGATGCTTTTTGTTTGGTTCTCATAATTTTTTTAAAAATTTATTTGATGGAAAGCTATATTTTGAAATCTTATTAATGAAGTTGTTTTTAAAAAAAAAAAATAGATATTACATTTAATATGTATATAAATAATCTAATTACATAATGTAAATTTGTAATCCGGAAAGCATAATAAATAAAAAATATATATAAAAAAAAGTGGTTGTTCAAATTGAAGGAGCTACCAACTCTAATGAAGACCCTTTTTACAGAGGTAATTTAATAGTTTGCTAAACGCCAATTTTAAGCGTTAGGTCTACCCAAATTGGTGACTCACAAATCAATTTTCCCAACAACCTCATAGCCCTCGCTTGAGTTATAAGCTTACACAACAAAGTTCGGCAAAGACTGGGTCTAATGCTAGCATAGAAAAATATGTAAGCTTCTGAATTACTTCAAGATGTGGGACTAAAATTATTACAATTAAGATTTAATCAATGATTAAGGCTATATTTGGGATGTTTTTTTTTTTCTTTTAAAGTAATTTTTGTATAAATTTTTTTGTTAAAAAAATTTTCGTGCTATAAAACTGCTATAGAAATCAATAAGAAAAATATCTCAAACAAAGTCTAAAACTAATATATATACTTAATTTTGCTTATGATTAACAAAGCAACATATTCATTTCCTTTTGGCTATAAATATTTGGGTAATTTTTTAAACTAAGTATCATTTAAATTGTAATTAAGCGATTAACCAACGAAAAAAAAAATTTTAAACTCGCCAAAGTCGCCCGTTCACACTTACTTATTTAGGATAAGTCGCCCGTTAAACGGGCGACTTACCTCTTTTCTTTTAAGCCCCGCGGAGACCCCTTCTTAACGGGCGACTTATCTCTTTTCTTTTAAGCCCCGTGGAGACCCCTTCTTGCCCTAAAATCTGTGTTTCGGCGTGAAGAGATTCGGCGAGATTCGGCGATCCTGGGCTTATCCGCGAGGTAAGGGTGTTTTAACATTTTTTTTTATGTTTTTTGTGTTAAATTTCTTTCCTTTAGGAGTTTTTTTCATTTAAATAACTTATGGTGGAAGTTTAGGGTTACTTTAGTGATTAGATTTAGGATTTGTGTGTGCTATGTGGTATTTTTTTGTAAAAGCTTGAGGAATAATTTGATTTGTGGAAAAAATATAATTTTTGCTATGATATATTTGAGTAAATGTAGATTCACATTTTTTTGAGATTTATAATATGTTGAACATATATTATATGAAGATTATATGGAAAAAAATAAAAGGATATAAGGATATTTTGGATATTTTTGAATAAAATTGAATAAAATTTATATTATATATATCTTAAAATTAATATAAGAATATTTGTGTTCATATTCTTTCGTTTCGTAGACAATGCAATTTTCTGTGTCAAATATGACTACTCTATTCATAGATTCGTGTTAATGTCAGATTTTGATATCGAAGTACAATATAGATATTCATGGGCAAGTAAAAATTTTTCCTATTAAAATAGAAATTTAAATATATTTATTTATCCTTTTGTGAAAAAAAAAAAAATATATATATATATATATATATATATATATATATATATATATATTTAGTTAAATGCTTATGTGAGATTTTGATTATTTCAGTGCAGTAAGATCGTGTTGTGTAATTGTAGGTAATCATAAACGATACTTAGTAGTGCAACAATGTCTGGACGAGGAGCATCCTTTATTCTTATGTATGGTGGGCAGTTGTCTTTAGATGAAAAATATTCACCAAGATATGTTGGGGGTAGTTACCGGCCGTTACAAGTGTCTGCAAATACGAACTTAGAGCAACTGAAGATTAGGATTCTAAAAACCCTAAAATATGATACGTCGAAGTACTCAGTAAACTTAGTTTGTCATCTACCCATAGGGAATGAGTTCATAGCTTCGGTTGTGGACGATGATGAGGTGTGTCAGATGGTGTTATCGCATGCAGTTGGACAAATACTTATACTTTATGTAGATGTCAAAGAAATTACTACACGTAATATAGCTGTTGATCATCTCACATGCACGAGATATATACTTTCGATGGAGTGATAGAATGCAGTCCGACCAATCCAAGTTTCGTGCAACAATATGCTGAGTAAGTTTTTTATTTATGTATTTTTTAATGCATTTTAAAAAATATTATCGACTGAGAAAGTTTTCATTGTTCACAAAATTTCGATTATGTGATAAAGTGAACAGCATGGAAGTTTTTGCCATGACATTCCAGAAACTTCAGAGAGATCATCAGTTAATGTTGATGATGATTATGAAACGATGAGTAGTGGATCAAGTGAAGCAGGTCCTGATGATTATGATGATCACGCACAATATAATTTAGATGAAATTAATGTTGATATGAATCATGAAATCTATAGCATTCTCCAACGTTATTGTTACACGAATGTTGGCACTACAAAAGGAATAACTGTAAACAATGATTTTGTGAAGGCATATTCATCAACTCGAGAATGGGATGAGGACGTAACAAATGATAGAACTTATGTTGGTAGCCAAGTCGAGGAAGAATTTTCAATTCCAATAGAACTGATGGAGGGTATGTGTTTTACCAAGAAAGAGGATCTTTAGTTTGCATTACAGGGTTGGTCAATAATAAATAATGTGGAGTATGCATTGTAGCTTCAAATAGACAGAAATTTATAGTGGTTTGTGCTCAGAGTGGCAGGTCAGACAGACCATGTATATGGCGTTTGCATGCGAGGGTGAGCAAACGTCTGGGGGGCATATGGAAAATATCATCCATGAAAAATCAACATACTTGTGCAACCCCGATTCTAGCAATTGGACATAGACAATGTAATTCATAATTTATAAGCTACTTTATATTGCCCAGTATCAGAAGGCATATGGATCTCAAGCCGCGAGAGATTATCGATCAAATTGAAGCAAAGTTCAACATAAAAGTTTCATATATAAAAGCTTGGGATGCTAGAAGAAAAGTTGTGAAAATAGTATTTGGCAGCTGGGAGGAGTCGTACCGAACCATAAATTTGTTCATGAACGCTGTTGTGTTTTCAATGCCCGAAACCGTTTATAAGATAAAAACGTCTGAGAATCATAGATTTGAGAGATTATTTTTCTCTTTTGGTCCATCGATTAAAGGTTGGAGCTACTGTCGCCCTGTACTTTGCCTTGACGGTACATTCTTGTTAGGCAAATTTCGAGGCACTTTACTAACTGTTGTGGGAATTGATGCTAACAATGGATTGTACCCCCTAGCCTTCGCAATTGTAGAATCAGAATGTATTGATTCATGGGTGTGGTTTTTGAGCCAGTTGCATATACTACTTCCAATTGTTAGCACCCGACCTGATTTATGTATTATTTCTTATAGGCACGCTGGTTTGGTGCGAGGTTGTCGTGAGATTTTTCCACATGCTGCACATCGTCACTGTCTTCATCACCTACGTGAAAATTTTAAAAAAGCAGTACGTCGAATGGGTGTTGGTGACGTTGAGTTTCTATGCCAGAAGATGTACATAGCCGGGAACACTGATGACCCAATGGTATTTGATAGGTGCATGAAAGATATGATAAATATGAAGGCTGATATTCACCAGTGGTTGGTAGAGCGTGATGTTACATCATGGGCTCTTACCTATGATGGTGGATTTCGTTATGGAGTTATGACAACAAATGCATCAGAGTCATTTAATGGAGTTCTTAAAAGAGCTAGGGGTTTGCCTATTCAAGCGTTGATTACAGCAATATACTATAATGTTGTGGCTTTGCACTTGAGAAGAAACGAGATGCTAGAGGGTTCCGAAATTGATGCAACCAGACCCTTTGCACCAAGAGTACAAGCAACACTGCGAAAGATCGAGCAAGAAGCACGTAGGTTACCACAACCCATTTGAATAAATATGCGTGAGTTTCAAGTGGTTGACATATCATCTCGGTCTTTCAGGATTGATTTGGTTGACAATAAAAATTGCATTTATACTTATGGGAAGACTATTGTATATCATATACCGTGCCCACACGTAGTTAGTTACATATCAGTGCTAAGGCAAAGTCACTACAATTATGTCTCACAATACTACAGCTTGGACAATTACAAGATGACTTATGCTGATCCATTTCAAAATATTCCAGACCGATCTACTTGGGCACAACATGATCCAGCAAGTGGCACACATCCACTCCTACCCCCAAATTTTAGAAGACGTTCTGGGAGACCAAGAACAAACCGTTTTAGAAACACAATGGATGAGGGAATTGGTCAAAGTAATAGAAAATGTGGTGCATGTGGCATAGTAGGACATAACAAAGCAACTTGTCCTACTAGGTTAGTTTTAAGTTTTAAATTTTTCATATCAAGAATGATTTTCATAAATGTGTTTTTCATTATTCGTAGAATGTTTTTTCATTATCTATAGAACAAAAATTAATTTTTTTTTTTATATCAAGTTGTTTATTTTTCATATCAAAATTAAATGCTATGTTTTGCTAATGCCATTAAAATTTTATATTATTTATACTTGCCTAACATTTCCTTTTCCTACCAAGTTTCATGGCAGCCGCAGAAGATAGGGGACGCGGGCGCCGCAGGCGCCCTTCTAGTGTGGAGGCCTCCACATAGCCATCTGTACATACCATCCAACCTAGCATTTCTTCACTTGCAGGCAGCCACCGAGCAGCCCATCTTGAGCAGGTAAATTTATATAGATTAGTTATTGCTTTATTATTCAAATAAATAATCTCAAATATGTCAAAAAAATTATTATTTACAGGGCACTATATTGGAGGCTGCTTCACACTTATTGATGGTCCATGAGTGGCCCATTAATTGTCCTAGGTTCATGGAGGCTTTAGTTTTTGTGGGTTTGGACAGTGTCAGTCAGATGAGGTATAGGAGGATGGATCATCACTTTCTTACAACTCTGGTTGAGAGGTGGTCGCCACAGACAAATACATTTCACCTCCCAGTTGGTGAAATGAGTATTACGTTGCAGGATGTTTCCATGATATTGGGGATACAGATTGATGGACCTTCTTTTGTTGGACACCCAGTTGTTGGTTCAGGCAGACGATGGTTGAGTTGGCCAGATTGTTGTGATGATTTACTAGGCCAGCATCCGGACCTAGATGTTTTGTATCATGACCCATTCAATCCACGGATTACAGCGAAGTTTAGGATGGGCCAGGCGCATGCGCAGACATGTATTCCACTAAGGTGGTTGAGGTGGATTTTTTGGAGGGACTCCTACATTGATCTATCTGAGATGGATTTTTGGAGGCATGTGCGAGCTTACATTTTATTTCTACTTGAATGTCACCTGCTCCCAGACACTTCAGGCTCTGAAATTCATTTACAGTACTTGCCGTTGATGGAGGATATAGCGATATTCAGGACATACTCACTTGGAGGTGCAGTACTTGCTCATTTGTATAGGGAGCTATCTGAAGCAACTAGACCAAAATGAGCAAACATAGCAGGGTGCATCCACTTATTACAGATATGGGCTTGGGAGCATCTACATGTTGGAAGACCTCAACTTCATGTATCATTTCCTGTTCAGCTTGATGTTTTAAGTGTTGAAATAAGGTAATTTGTTATATTTATGTTATTTAATTTTAATTTTATTGCTAAAGTATTAATAAATATTAAATAGGTGGAATGAGGAACGACTTCGGGAGGTACCTGTAGGAAATGTTATGACATACAAGGATGAGCTGGATGGCTTACTAGAGAGTCAGGTATGTTAAGTATAATTATATTGGTACATTTTAATCACATTTGTTCGATATTATGAAGATTAAATTGTTATATAAAAATGATACAGGTAATATGGGAATCATACACTGCAGAGATTTGTGCTCATGTTCCAGAGATATGCACTTCAGGTCACGACACTTGGCTCTTCAGAGTTCCTTTGATCAGTTGAAAAAGGGTTGAGTGGCATCTCCCTGATCGACTACTACGACAATTTGGATACTGCCCTTCCATTGATATCATGCCAATGGATCCTAGTTTTGTAAGAGTTGATGGACGTGGTAAGTCAGATACTGATTGGGCATTGTATCACCAGGAAAGTATTGCACTATGGGAGAGCATGAGAGCATACATTGTTACTGGAGAGATTCCTGGGTTGGACTATGATTATAAGGTGAAGCAGTACTTAGCATGGTTTCATTCTTGGGCTACACTATACATGTTAAAGCCCCTAGTGGATCCTCCGAGTACATACTATCCAAGATCACCAGCTGAACGTCACAAGGTAAGTTTAAGTTATTTAAATTTAATTATATGAAAAATTTTAACTGAATTACTTATCCTGGCAGCGAGATTTCTTTGTGAGCATGGAGAGAAGATTGCAACCACACTTTGGCGGTACTGAGGGGACACCTTTACAGGTGGATGTGAATATTGTTGGAGATATGTGTCAAAGATTACGACAACAGATATACATTGACGATGCTCATTATTTTGATGAGGCAGATACTCATGTGTTTAGTCCAGCCATTCCAACTGCAGATCCATATGATGCTGGGCCATCCTCCTATCCTGATCTTGGTCCCTCTCAGAGCCACTTCACAGCTGAGTTTGATGTCGCCTCCACACCTCAGTTCGTACCTTCCTCCTTGGGAGAGCCCCCAGTTACTCAGCAAGATGTTAGTGATCAGGACCAACGCCATCTACATACCAGGCCACTACGAGCACCTCAGCATTTTACTCCAGGCACTGATGCGATTCCACATCGACATAAAAGGAGGCATTAGTTTTTCGTATCATGTATCTTTTAGTTGCTTTAATTATATTTTGTTGTTTATATTTCTTATTGTGCTACTATGGAACTACTATTTCGTATCATGGAATTAAATTTATTATGCTCTTCTATTAACTCTTACATGAAGTTTGATCTAAAAAACATAATGTTGGATGATCCAAGAACATATAATTTTTTAAAGAATTTGTAATATTTGATATACATATATATACTTTTTATAATTTATTGTTATCAATTAGAGGGTATATAACTTCTCAATGATCTAAGATCTAATCTTTCTAAATTTGAATTCTAAATATATCAAAAACTTGAAAAATAGATTAAGCCTATATATATATATATATATATATATATATATATATATATATATATATATATATATATATATATATATATATATACTAAATCCAACTTTTATTCATAAAATAGAATATATAATAATTAATCATAATCCTTTTTAGTTGCAATTTTTTTTTTATATACACAAGAGTAAGTCGCCCATTGAACGGGCAACTTACTACAATTACGTAATCTCGTTACTTCAAGAAATAACGGTTAGTTGAGTTATTGACTTTGGCGAGTTTAAAATTTTTATTTTTCGTTGGTTAATCGCTTAATTATAATTAATACGATGCTTAGTTTAAAAAAATTGCCCTAAATATTTCTAAATTATTTGTTATGAATTAATCAATCCAGTTTTAGCTTATTTTGTTCCTTCATTACATCACATTAAATATTAATGTCAAAGACTATATATAAGCGTCGTAGGCTCATATATATGAGAGACCCATATAGGCTCTAAGATGAATGAATAAATCTCTCTTCCCTCTTTCCCTTTCATTTAAGAATTCCTCCAAGATTCATAACAAGTGATAATAACAGGTGGAGGAAGGTTCTTGTCTAAGACAGGGTGGTCAGACGGTGTGCAATCGGAGTGGCTTGGTGTTCGGAATGGAAAAGGTCCGAACATAGGGTAGATCTTGGCTGACGAATGACCGAATAGTTGCTAGAAGTCATAGGCGGTGCGGATCACGAACGCGGGCAGGGGGGTTTGCTGGTGTCGTTTGCAAGGAGCACGAGAGCGCTATATGCGGTCATGGGTTATCTAGTGCAAACAGATCATTCGATCACGTGAGATAAGGATGTTCTTGGAAAGTAGAGCCAGGAGCGAAGATGAAAGTTGGTTTTGCGAGCCAGTGAGGGTGGCAAAGTCGGAACCATGTTTGTGAGCCTACAAAAGGCGGAGGTCCGAAGCGGGTTCGTCCGTGTGTGAGAGACAAACGGGAAGCCACACTGTGGGCGATGCAGACAATCACAAGCAGGATTAAGAAACTCAAAGCGAAGCGCGCATTATATATCACGAGGGAGGCAGTCACATGCAAAAGACTGCACAAGAAGGGGGCACCGAACTGAAGATCGAGCAGGAGCCTCATGCAAAGTCACAAGTAAGAGCACACATGGGTGTCCAGAGAAGAAGAGTGTGTTGGAGGGTGCTCGATGCTGGATAGAAAACCCTTTTCGCACAAAAGTACATATTGAATTTGCTCAAATTGGGCAAGTTTCAAATATATTGCAAATGAAATGGATAGAAATTTTTAAATATATTTTAATTTTAAAATATTAAATTTCAAATACCAAACCATGCTAGTACTATACACCATATACTACATACCTTTATGTATCTATTTGATGACTAGCCTTAATCAAAAATTCTCTCTCGTTATAAGGTGTAATTAACTGTAGGGGCTTGCGCCTATAGAAAACCTAAACTCAGATCATAAAATCCTCGCAAAATGAGGGCGAAATCTATAGGTAATGTTTTATTCAAATAAACTTTTGTACTTGGGACAAAATAGTTATGACATTATTATATAAATCTTGAATAGTGTATGCTATTTTTGAGAGTTGAATACTGATATATATATAAATGTTTTGAACTCTAGAAATGTTTTTATTGTTTATATTTTATAAATGAAATTAGATAACTCTATTTTTTTGTTTATTATAAAATAAAATAATAATTCTTCATAATTAGATTCTAGAGCATCACAATTACATACGACCTTCACCACCCAAATATGGTCCCACCGATCATAATTATCCAACTACAATTCCACTGATCACTATCGCACAACTATGACCCCTCCCAACTTCGTCGCCTGATTACGATCCCTTTGACTATCGTCACTCGATTATGATCCCTTTGACCATCATTGCCCACTATGATCCATTTTATCTTCGTCGCCCAACTACGGTCCCTCAAACCAACATCGCTAGACTACAATCTCTCATACCTCAATCACTTGATTGTGTTTCCTCCAACATAAGTCATTCAACTACAGTCCCTCCAATCACAATCATCCGATTACGATCCCTCCGACCACAGTCTCCCGCTGACTACATTCTTCGTACTACCATTATCCGACTACGATCCTTAGACCAATGTTGCCCAACTACAATCCCACTGACCTCCTTCACCCAACTGCAATTCCTCCGACCAATGTTGCCCAAATATAATCCCTCTAACCACCATCAGCTGACTATAATCATTCCTACCACCATCGCTCGACTATGATCCCTCTAACCACCCTCGCGTGACTACGATCTCTCTTACCATCGTCATCAGACTATAATCCCTCTGACCTTAGTCACCCAATTACAATCCCTCTAACTTTAGTCGATGACTATATTCCTACTAGCCTTTGTTGTTCGCCAACTATAATCCTCTAACCTATAATCTCATGGCTACTCCAACACCTACTGGCTTCACCCCTTACCATCATCATTTATTATAAATTCCTGCTAAACAACTCTTCCACTTTTAACCATATAATATATACTTGACTATTGTCTTCCTCCAAAAAGGGCTTCACTTATAATCAAATACAAATACTAGTGAATCATTTAAACTAGGTCCAACCAAACGTAAAACGGAAAATTAAAAGAAAAAAAAAGGGAGATTGCTGTTCAAATTAACCGAGCCCACAACTCTACTGGAGGCTTTTACCGACTTAAACAAACGGCGGGTGGTAACCAAAGGAGCCTTAAAGTGAATGCTAAACGCTCGTTTTGAGCGATTCACCCTTTTGGAAAGTATGAGCCCATTGATTAATCATCCCAACAACCTCATAGCCCCCACTTGGGTAACAAACTTACGCCACTAAGTTCGGCAACGACTTGGTCTTATGCTAACATACAAAAACATGAAAGATTTTTTTCTATTTCACGATATGGGACTAAAATGTTCAGAATCAAGTTTTAACTGCAGCAATTTAGTACCCCAAAAAAATCAAAACTTAGATGAACATCTTTTATATTGAACCATGCCAGCAAAATGCATTAATACAGTTATTAGACTCCAAATATTCTGATTGATACGTACACTAAATTACAATAGAATACAAAGACCGTGGAGACCTGTTTGTATATTTCTTTATCAAAAGAAAAGATCTCTAATAAATTGGATATCAGAAACGCGTTTGGGATAATCTCTTTGATTGAAATGTAAGAACATTACGACAGATAATAATAACGCATAACCAGGAGATGAAATTAATTCTGGCAAATGCTGTTTTATTGAACTGGAATTTGAATCTGATAACGGCTAATTAGTAACTCTCTCAAAAGCACCACCAACCTGCATATGAAGCCACTCCGTTGCAGGTCCTTGTTGAACGTATTCTCTCAATGGCTGTGAGGCGTACGCCAAGCCAGATACGTTCTCATATGCCTGACCTCCGAACTGAAACTCAAAAAAGAATAATTCTTCCTAATTAGATTCTAGAGCATCACAATTACATATGCCCCCTCCGACCTTCACCACCCAAATATGGTCCCACCGATCATAATTATCCAACTACAATTCCACTGATCACTATCGCACAACTACGACCCCTCCCAACTTCATCGCCTGATTACGGTCCCTTTGACCATCGTCACTCGATTATGATCCCTTTGACCATCATTGCCCAACTACGATCCATTTTATCTTCGTCGCCCAACTACGGTCCCTCAAACCAACATCGCTAGACTACAATCTCTCATACCTCAATCACTTGATTGTGTTTCCTCCAACATAAGTCATTCAACTACAGTCCCTCCAATCACAATCACCCGATTATGATCCCTCCAACCATAGTCTCCCGCTAACTACATTCTTCGTACTACCATTATCTGACTACGATCCTTAGACCAATGTTGTCCAACTACAATCCCACTGACCTCCTTCACCCAACTACAGTTCCTCCGACCACTGTTGTCCAACTATAGTCCCTCTAACCACCATCAGCTGACTATAATCATTCCTACCACCATCGCTCGACTATGATCCCTCTAACCACCCTCGCGTGAGTACGATCTCTCTTACCATCGTCATCAGACTATAATCCCTCTGACCTTAGTCACCCAATTACAATCCCTCTAACTTTAGTCGATGACTATATTCCTACTAGCCTTTGTTGCTCGCCAACTATAATCCTCTAACCTATAATCTCATGGCTACTCCAACACCTACTGGCTTCACCCCTTACCATCATCATTTATTATAAATTCCTGCTAAACAACTCTTCCACTTTTAACCATATAATATATACTTGATTATTGTCTTCCTCCAAAAAGGGCTTCACTTATAACCAAATATAAATACTAGTGAATCATTTAAACTAGGTCCAACCCAATGATTTTTCTCTTTACATGATTTTCTATGTAAAAAAATCTAATGTCTCTTATAATTTCCAAACCTCCTCTCATTCGTATATGTGCATATGCTTGATCTTCATGCAAAGTTAGGACATTCTCCGATATATGAGATGTGCATTCATAACCATTAATTTTTTATATACAAGGTGAATGATATAGCAAGCCATCGACTATCACCCAATGTTCCCAATCAACTATCATATGACACATATCAACTACCAATATTTAATACATTCCTTCCCAATCTTTGATCTTCACTCCTATGAGGATAATGAATCTGATATATTACTGTTCAGATTAACCATACTGTTCAAATGTAAAACGGAAAATTAAAAAAAAAAAAAAAAGGGGGGAGATTGCTGTTCAAATTAACCGAGCCCACAACTCTACTGGAGGCAACAAACTAAAGTGAATGCTAAACGCTCGTTTTGAGCGATTCACACCCATTTAGAAATTATGAACCCATTGATTAATCATCCCGACAACCTCATAGCCCCCACTTGGGTTACAAACTTACGCCACTAAGTTCGGCAACGACTTGGTCTCATGCTAACATACAATAACAAGTAAGATTTTTTCTATTTCACGATATGGGACTAAAATGTTTAGAATCAAGGTTTAACTGCAAGCAATTTACTACCCCAAAAAAAATCAAAACTTAGGTGAACATTTTTTATATTGAACCATGCCAGCAAAATGCATTAATACAGTTATTAGACTCCAAATATTCTGATCGATACGTACACTAAATTACAATAGAATACAAAGACCGTGGAGACTTGTTTGTATATTTCTTTATCAAAAGAATATATCCCTAAATTGGATATCAGAAACGCGTTTGGGATAATCTCTTTTGATTGAAATGTAAGAACATTACTACAGATAATAATAACGCATAACCAGGGATGAAATTAATTCTGGCAAATGCTGTTTTATTGAACTGGAATTTGAATCTGATAACGGCTAATTAGTAACTCTCTCAAAAGCACCACCAACCTGCATATGAAGCCACTCCGTTGCAGGTCCTTGTTGAACGTATTCTCTCGATGGCTGTGAGGTGTACGCCAAGCCAGATACGTTCTCATATGCCTGACCTCCGAACTGAAACTCAAAAAAGAATAATTCTTCCTAATTAGATTCTAGAGCATCACAATTACATATGCCCCCTCCGACCTTCACCACCCAAATATGGTCCCACCGATCATAATTATCCAACTACAATTCCACTGATCACTATCGCACAACTACGACCCCTCCCAACTTCGTCGCCTGATTACGGTCCCTTTGACCATCGTCACTCGATTATGATCCCTTTGACCATCATTGCCCAACTACGATCCATTTTATCTTCGTCGCCCAACTACGGTCCCTCAAACCAACATTGCTAGACTACAATCTCTCATACCTCAATCACTTGATTGTGTTTCCTCCAACATAAGTCATTCAACTACAGTCCCTCCAATCACAATCACCCGATTATGATCCCTCCAACCATAGTCTCCCGCTAACTACATTCTTCGTACTACCATTATCTGACTACGATCCTTAGACCAATGTTGTCCAACTACAATCCCACTGACCTCCTTCACCCAACTACAGTTCCTCCGACCACTGTTGTCCAACTATAGTCCCTCTAACCACCATCAGCTGACTATAATCATTCCTACCACCATCGCTCGACTATGATCCCTCTAACCACCCTCGCGTGAGTACGATCTCTCTTACCATCGTCATCAGACTATAATCCCTCTGACCTTAGTCACCCAATTACAATCCCTCTAACTTTAGTCGATGACTATATTCCTACTAGCCTTTGTTGCTCGCCAACTATAATCCTCTAACCTATAATCTCATGGCTACTCCAACACCTACTGGCTTCACCCCTTACCATCATCATTTATTATAAATTCCTGCTAAAC
Source organism: Dendrobium huoshanense (assembly GCA_016618105.1). Classification (NCBI taxonomy): domain Eukaryota; kingdom Viridiplantae; phylum Streptophyta; class Magnoliopsida; order Asparagales; family Orchidaceae; genus Dendrobium; species Dendrobium huoshanense. The sequence continues at coordinate 52,876,971 of CM028355.1, read as the reverse complement.
AACTCTTCCACTTTTAACCATATAATATATACTTGATTATTGTCTTCCTCCAAAAAGGGCTTCACTTATAACCAAATATAAATACTAGTGAATCATTTAAACTAGGTCCAACCCAATGATTTTTCTCTTTACATGATTTTCTATGTAAAAAAATCTAATGTCTCTTATAATTTCCAAACCTCCTCTCTCTCGTATATGTGCATATGCTTGATCTTCATGCAAAGTTAGGACATTCTCCGATATATGAGATGTGCATTCATAACCATTAATTTTTTATATACAAGGTGAATGATATAGCAAGCCATCGACTATCACCCAATGTTCCCAATCAACTATCATATGACACATATCAACTACCAATATTTAATACATTCCTTCCCAATCTTTGATCTTCACTCCTATGAGGATAATGAATCTGATATATTACTGTTCAGATTAACCATACTGTTCAAATGTAAAACGGAAAATTAAAAAAAAAAAAAAAAAAGGGGAGATTGCTGTTCAAATTAACCGAGCCCACAACTCTACTGGAGGCAACAAACTAAAGTGAATGCTAAACGCTCGTTTTGAGCGATTCACACCCATTTAGAAATTATGAACCCATTGATTAATCATCCCGACAACCTCATAGCCCCCACTTGGGTTACAAACTTACGCCACTAAGTTCGGCAACGACTTGGTCTCATGCTAACATACAATAACAAGTAAGATTTTTTCTATTTCACGATATGGGACTAAAATGTTTAGAATCAAGGTTTAACTGCAAGTAATTTACTACCCCAAAAAAAATCAAAACTTAGGTGAACATTTTTTATATTGAACCATGCCAGCAAAATGCATTAATACAGTTATTAGACTCCAAATATTCTGATCGATACGTACACTAAATTACAATAGAATACAAGGACCGTGGAGACTTGTTTGTATATTTCTTTATCAAAAGAAACGATCCCTAAATTGGATATCAGAAACGCGTTTGGGATAATCTCTTTGATTGAAATGTAAGAACATTAATACAGATAATAACGCATAACCAGGGATGAAATTAATTCTGGCAAATGCTGTTTTATTGAACTGGAATTTGAATCTGATAACGGGCTAATTAGTAACTCTCTCAAAAGCACCACCAACCTGCATATGAAGCCACTCCGTTGCAGGTCCTTGTTGAACGTATTCTCTCGATGGCTGTGAGGCGTACGCCAAGCCAGATACGTTCTCATATGCCTGACCTCCGAACTGAAACTCAAAAAAGATCAGCAAATATTCAGTCCACTGTAAATGGCTGAATCCTAATAGGCTTTGTTTAGGATGGCTTTTTTTCTGATTCGTAAAGCAGTTTTATAGTAAAAAAATTTAATTTTTGTATTAAAAAACTGCTTTAAGAAGCAGAAAGAAAGCCGTCTCAAACGAAACCTAAATCAGTAGACTTACATCTTTGGAGGAGAAGCCCTCCAACAAGCCAGTATTAATCCGAGAATCAACAGCTTCTAGTTTCATTGAAAGGAACTGCAGGGGGTAAGAAAATCAGTTGCAGCAAAAGCCAAACCAAAAATAAAATTAAGGAACTCGACAAAGGCAGAAAAATGTGTAGTACCTCAACCTGACGCTGCAATGCCTGGATGTAGTTTATGATCTCATCAAGCACGGAAGCTTTACCAATCACCTGCTTAAAAGAAAATTTAAAGTAAAATTCTAATACAATAAGTACAAAGCATTATGTGCATTTCCTGATCTAGTGAAGATTTCTACTGAGAAGATGATTATCATGTGTGGGTGAGTTAACTGTATATACCTTGTTACACCCAGGAACTAGATCTTGAAGAATCTTCATTCGCTCACTTATCTTCTCTCTCCTAGCCTGTTATTGTAGAAGTCCAGTAAAATTGATACGATAACCAAAGAAATGAGTAGAGAAATCAACATAAATTGTCCGTTTGCATGATAGTTAAGTACTTAAATAGAGAAAATTAAGATTATACACATCAATAGATGGTAATGAGGCCTTACTCTCTCAGCCAAGCTGTGGCTGTCAGTCGCCTGACCTCTTCTGGCTCTCACATGAATGTAGTCCTGCTTTGGTGGTTCGGAAGGTTGATCTAGCTTATTACCACCAGAAGTTGCTTCAGCATCCACTTTTGATTCAACGTTTTCATCTATGGATTTTCCCGTTTTTAAGAGCTTTGCTTCACTATCAGCCTGCTTAAGAGCGAGTTGAAGAAATTAATAAGAAAATGTTAGACCAGCAAATAAAGATACATGACAGGGTTTCTTGTTTAAAACTTGCATATTTGAAACCTAAAAAAATTCAAAGCAAACCCATGTCCATATTAGATGGGCAAGGGGTGGGAGGAAATAAAAATTAAAAAAAAAAATCCTGCCATTTCTCTCATTACACTTTAATGTCAACATATATGGTGGAAAAGTCAGAAGAAGATATAAGTAAAGTTACCTTATCTAGTAAAATACAATCAACTAGATATCTTCAAAATAAGTGGTTACCCTATTTTTAACAGATTCATTATCTGGCCAAAGAACATGGAAATACCATCCTTATTACAATGTTACAGAGATATACTGCTTAACCAGTGAGAGGGATGGAAGAAAAAATGTTCAAGAACGATGAAAAAGCGACAGAAAGCACAGCATGTATAGCAGAAAAAACGTACGAGATGTATGGCCATTAACAAACTTAATCTATTAAAAATTCAGATAACCCTTTCTAAATAATGTGGTTTTCTTTTGCAGCAATTCAATAGATAGTAAACAAATCTAAAATCATGGGAAAGAAGCAGAAATAAGAAGAATGATACACCAACTTTAAAACCATGAAAATATCTGGTGAATCAACCACAGCACTACTAAAATATCCTTACACAAACATAAAATTTGAAAATTGCAAACAGTCTATCCTTAATTCAGTTGTCAAATTTTTATATTCTACAATTAATTTTTCTAACTTATTTATACTATGAAGTCAACGTTTTTTAAGAGTAAATAATCAAAATGATTCCTATATTTTATAGGTTTATCCATTTTAATCTCATTAATTTGATCTATTATTAAGTAGTGAGATTGATCCTAAAAAATATTCAAAATACTCTTATAAAAATTTTACCTCCAATTTTCATCCAAAGAAACAACACAGCTAGCAATGATATCAAGCTGGTTCAGATTTAATGAGTTGAATAATTAAATTAAACAGTTGAAAAAGTTTGGAACAAAAATGGATGCATCTAAACAATAGATGAGAAACATTTTAATCATTTACTCCTATTTAAAACATAAATGCAAAATCCTTATTTATAGATTTTTTTTTCTCAGATAAAATTTCCCCAAAAATCTTCATCCTCATACTTATTTTTCGGGAGATTCTCTAATTTAAAAACCGCCCAAATCCATTCCCTTTAAATTATTTTATTGTCTAATCGCAAATTTCAAAGAGTATTTAGGTTCATGTAAACTGTTAAACTATCTTCAAAATAAATACAAAAATTAAAAATCTATAGTTGCGGCATATCTGAACTCAAATCAGATGACTAGCATCATTAAAAATAGTGGTGAAACTATGGAGGGGTAAGGTTGGCTCTCACCCCCGCTAGATCCAAAAAAAATCTAAGTAGTTATGTATAATATATAACCTTTACACAAATTCTTTTATAGTTACATAAATTATAAAAGCCTTGTCCCCCCCCCCCCCCCCCCCCCTAAATTTGGGGTAAATTCTTTATCCAACTAAATTATAAATCCTAGTTCCAACATTGATTAAAAAGTCTGTCATAAAAATTTAGGAGTTTAAAAATGCATGGAACATTGATACAGAGACTTGGTCGAGTGAAAATATACAATAACAAAGATTATTAATCAAAAAATAAGTGCTTTGAAAGATTATGAAAAAAAAAAAAAATTTAACAAGACATGATAATAAGAAGATATGTAAGCCAAAGGGTGTTTTGAGAAAAGCAAAGGATGCAGCTTTTCTATTATAGGCTTGCTACTAATGAAGAAAAAAAGAGATGCATAGAATAGTTAAAGTAGAAGAAAAGAGAACTAAAGATTTTGATCAAATTAAATGCATTAAAAACAATGATAGTTGAATCTCAAAAAAAAAAATGAAGGCATCAAGGAAAGATGGAAGTGTTTTTCTGAGAAATTATTACATATGAATTTTAAGAAGAAATTATTAGATGAGCATAATGAATATAATAATAAAGTAAATTATAGATTTATCTTAAAAATTAAGTTTAATTAGCTCAGAGGATTTATGAAGCTAAATTTTTAGGTCCATATGAGTGTGCCGTGATATTTGGACAATTACAAAGAATATTAAAATAGTTTGATTAAAAAAAATTCAATGGAATATAAAAGATTAAGAGGATGTCAAATAATTGGCCCTAAATATTTATTATAAATCATCAAGAATAATGAGATGATCAACATTATAAAAGTTGTATAGGAATCAAACTTACAAGTCATATAATGATACCATGGGTGACTAATGAAAAATTATAGAGTTAAAAAGGATCATCATATAAATTATTTTAATGAAGTTGATAAGACATTTGATCATATACCCAGGTATCAATTTAGAGTGCATTAAGTAAAAAAGATTTGAATTAAAGGTATGTTGAAATTAATAATAAAATATATGGTAAAAAACTGACTAGTGTTATAGATCATTGTGAAGTGCTATTTCTAAAAGAATTAGATTAAAAGAATCAACATTAAGTTCATAAATTTTTATCTTAGTTCTGAAGATTCTTATAAAGGACAATCAAAATGAGAACTTAGTGAATACTTTTTGCATATAACATAGTTCTTATCGATTAGGCGTCTACTAAAATAAGTGAAAAATCAAAACACTGATGAAAATGTTAATAAAATAGATGACTTATAAATAGTTGAATAAAAATTAAATGTGAGGCGTGCATTTTAAGAGGTATGTTAATATTTATAGATTAATATGATCAAAAAATAAAGTGATGCATATGTGTATTAGTTGGTTTAAATGACTTAGATTAATTATATGGAAGTACAGAGATATAGTTGAGGATATATCTTCAAAAGTTGAAACTGTGTTTAAAATGAAAACTGCCTCGATAATATTATATTATTATGCAAATAAGAAGTAAACTTTGTATCGACAGCTAGAGTTCTACATTAGTTTTAAATGTTGGCTAATTACTTCCTATATTGCATGATTCACCATGAAAACGTAGGAAATAAGTGCTAGATGGATATCAGTTGTCTTTTTTTTAAGATTAATGAAAGAATGGAAATACCTATCAAATGTGGAGTCAATTTTCTAATTATTGAAATAGTTGTTCCCTTCAAAAATATGAATGTATTAAATGAAGGCTATCATAAAATTTTAAATAAAGGTCATCACGAAGCATTATTAAGAGCCTACTATAAAATCCAAGCCAGGCATTATCAGAAAAGTATATAATATAAACTATAAAAGATTTCAATGATGGCTAATCACTAATGTTGGAAGGTGAATTCTTCACTATAAAAATACACATAATTCTCATTTAAAAAATATCCCATAATCACAAGAAAATAAATAAAATGAGAAAAGAGAAAGAAAGAAGGGAAGAAGGGAAGAAAGGAAGAATTTTTCACAGTATTTAAGAGAACAGAAGGAGAAGAATCATCACTGCCTTCTTCTCTACATACAACACTTGTCTTCACAACAGGTGGTTACGTTCTTTCTAAGTCGTTAAACACAGACAAAGTAATATATTTGTGTTTATTCATATGAAGTGAAATCTCTTAATGTACCTCTTTTGAAGCTTAGATTACATTTGATATATGTGCGATCGTGAATGTAGGTGAATCTCATTGATATTTTATTTGAGATCTTTGGTGCTTTTATTCTATCATCTTCATTTAATTTTTTGCTCAATATTTTGATCACTATCCTAGCAATTGATATCAGAGATTTGGGCTAAAAAACTTTCAAATCCAAGCATACAGCACGTGAAGATCAAAATCGATAAATTTGATCGATAAACTTCACCTTCAACATCCTCAACGAGATGATAATAACATGTCATAAAGGCACTCTATGATATATATTAAACCTTCGCAGTCAATAATGTACATATAATGAGCAAGTTTTTTAATCTCAAGATGTCCGAAGACCTTCGATCACCGATCACATCAATGAGTTCAACTCAAGCACAAGATAGTTGAATTCTGTGAATATCAAGTTCAATGATGTATGGCATTTAAAAAGTTAGCAGTAGTTCATATACATCATTCACACTGAAGCTCAATATTGTCAAATATTTTATCCTTAGTAAGGATATCAAATGATGCAAGAAAGGTGAAAACACATCATCTTCTATTTTAAATATTGAAAGCAAGAGTCTATCTAAGAGTGTTGGCAACAGTAAATGAAGAAGGTCAAAATTTCGCAAGAAGCTTCAATTAAATTACAATAAAAGCAAATCTTGAGATTGCCCACATGGTTTTTTATTACTATAAAGTATCTTAGATCTATTAAATAGAAGAATATATATATATATATATATATATATATATATATATATATATATATATATATATATATATATATATATATATATATATATAATGTCAAAATTAAGGTTGGGAGGTTAAAAAAGATGAGTGCCTCAAGAGTAGCATTAAGACTAAAATATAAATTTTGCAAAATAATAATTATGTCACCTAAATTGTGCAGATCTGAGTGCTGACAAGGCAGTAACGAAGATATTAATAGGTAAATTGACCGTAGCATAATAAAAATGTTGAGATGGATATGTGAAAAAACTAAAAAAGATGGATCCGAAAAATGATTTATATAAAAGGAATGATGACTGTAGCAACTATTGAAGGTAAGACAACTAAAAGTAAACTTAGTGGTTTAGGCCTATCCGCATATACAATAAAAAGTAGTTGTTGTACCAATAATGTAGTTACATGAAATTAATATCAAATGATTAGGATTACATAGAAGATAACTTAGATTGAACTTGTACAAAATTACTTTCATAAAATTGGTCCAACTCCTCATGAAACACAAGAGACAGTTGAAGAATGAGCCTTCATAAAGTTAATCAAAAATAATTGGCAGACAGCAAATGATAATGATGATGATGCTGACTCTATATAAAGTTACCAAAGCTAGATGTTGTTTGAGCAAATGCATTTTTCCTTGTGCTTTAGCAAGCATATAATAGAATGAACATATCATTGTCTTATACGATAGATAGAAATTATTGTTTTAATGAACATCAATATCCTAAGTAATTTTAAAAGAATTATGTATTGTCTTAAAAACCCACAATGAAGGGTGAACCTAGTATCTACAATTATAATACCAAAATCATAAACTCAACAAATTTTGTGATGGGGACATCAGATCGTGGAAGGTTTATAGAGACATGGCCGCCGATCTACGGCCACGATCGTGTCTTTATATTTCTGAGTCATTGGTGTATTTTATTATTCATGTATTTTCTTATTTGCTTAGGTGTCTTTTGTTATTTCCCTTTGTACCCCTCTTATGGGAGTTGTCGTATGTAAGCCCAAAGGGCAATTGAGTCTTTTATTTCTCGAGTCCATTGTACTTGGCTATATATAGCCCTTTGCTTATTGTTTCATATGGAATGAACGATACTATGATAATTTTCCTACACTTGTGCTTTGAGAGCATTTGAGAGTTCTTGGAGAGAACTTTGGAGAGATCCCTAAGAGAGGCAAATCGGATCACCCATCAATCTTGGAGACGGCCAGGTTCAAGGTTTTGTTCTTTATTTTCTTTTCTCTTTATTCCTCTCATCAATCTTCACATAATCGCCGGACCTCCATTGCTCCGAACCCCTTTCCCCACCCTCCTCATATCTACGGCCAAATCCCTCCCCAACTCCCCCATACCGCCGGCCCAAAACTTAGCCACCGCCGCCCTCCCACTCCGTTTCCCATTGAAACCCTTGCCTAATTTGGGTAAATTAATTTTGGGGAAGAGTTTCAAAATTTCAAATTCAACTAATTTGAAATTTGAATTCTTTCCTAATTTATCATTCTATTTTTGGAAAGTTACTAAATTAATGTTATTTGAATTTCAAATTCAAATAGAATTTATTTGTTTCTTTCCTAAATCCTAATCCCAAATTAAGTAACCACAATTGAGTGCATTAAACCCAATTTCCCCCATGGATGCCGCCGGCCCCTTCACCTCCATCTTGACTTTAATTAATAATTATTGCCTATTCTCCCCATATTGCTTTTGGAAATAAATTTCAAATCCCATTGCATTGCCTCTAGCAGATTTTTCTTAAGCCTTATTTCCTATTCTAGTTCCCAAATCAATTCACTGATTTAGGAATAGTAAATCCCTCAGATTTCCTCTCTATCCCGCCGCCATTCCTTTTCCTCTCTCCTTACCCGACCACCTCCCCCCCCCCCTCTCAAATTCCCTCTCTTCCACTTCAATACCTTGCTGGAATGAAAGCTTGAATTCTCCACTTCCAATTCCCCTTGCTCCTGCCCAGAATCCTGAGATCTCTCTCAGATTTTGGCTCCAAAATCTGAATTTATTTTCAGATTTTTGGAAGGGATAATTTCATATTTTTGGAAGGACACTTGGAGCTCGCTCTTTGCCGCTACTTGAGAGTTGTACCTTGTGTCACAGAGATTCTACCTCCCTTCATCCATGAATGGCGGATCCGGAGACTAAGTATGTGATAACTTGGGACGAAGACGGCTTCACCGACATCCTACGTTCCACCTTCTTAGACGTGAATCTTGAGATTGACCGTACCGTTGAAGGCTACGTGGAGCGCATCCAAATTGTTTTGACGGAAGCCGTTGACGAACACTTTGAAGGCGTCGAGTGGAGGATCTCCACCTCTCCCTAACGAAGGTTTCTCTTTCCCTTGCGTCTTATTCCTTTTAGTCTAAATTCTCATTGGTTTGATTGCAGTCACAACGGACTCTTCCAATTGCTCTTGCTTAAGCTTAGTCATCGTAAGATTTGAGCGCACCTCGATGCATCCTAATTCTCATTGTTAGATTAGGGATTAAATTGAAAACTACTACTACGTGTTGTGTTAATTTTTCTATTTATTTTGGAAGTTTCAAAACTCATAGCATGTGATTTAAACCTAAATGGATAACTCCTAATCGTTTTGAATCGTTGTTTGAATTCGCTAGTAATTTTGATGAGGACATCGACAGACGCTACCGACATGTTTATCGCCGGCGAAACCGCAGATCGACGGCCGCGATTCAGCGTCTCTACTTCTGATTTTGATGTCATGATGTATTTCTTTATTATTGTCTTTTATTTACTGTTTTCCCATTTTACCCCTGTGGGGAGTTGAGTCTTATTGTAGCCCAATGGGCATTTGAGTACTTTTATTTTCTTATGTTTGAAGACCTATTTATAGGGGTCTCATGCTTTGTATTAGGGTTAATGATTGATTAAATGAAATTTGATTTGGTGTTTCTTCTTACTCATCTTGCATGAGAGCTAGAGAGAAGTGAGAGAGAAAGCCCAAGTGAGGGCAAAAGCATTACCCACCAGTCATTGGAAGAGTCCGTGACTCGTGGTTTATCCCCTTCATCCCGTTCTTCTTCCCTTTTCCCCAAACCCGCCGGCCCCAAGCTCTTCTTAGCCGCCGGCCACCCCACCGTCCACCACCCGCCGGTAAGCTTCAACCATCAGTCTCATTCCCACTTCCCCAACTCCCAATTTTGAAATTTCAAAATTCGGATTTCAAAAACTTTCCAATTTTGGAATTTCCAAATTAGGAAAGTTTAATCCGTTTTCATGATGGAGCTCAAATTCAAACGGATTTCTCCCTAAAACTTTTTGAATCCTCTTGTGCTGATTTGGAAGTATTCAATTGCTCCCACATCAATTCTTTTCCCCATGAAGCCGCCGGCCTCACCCTAGGAGAAGCCCCATTCAATGCACTAATTAAGGCATTGATTCCCCACTAATTTGAAATCGATTTCAAATTAATTCCCCCATATTTTCATTCAAAAACCTGAGATTTAATTTCAGGATTTGAAACCCCTCACTCCCCCTCTCTCTAGAACCCGCCGCCCCCTCCATAGAGCAATTCCCCATTAATTGCTCAATTAATGGCTTGACCGTTTCGGAATTTCAAATTGAATTCAATTTTCCCTCCTAATTTACTTAAGCTGAAATTAAATTTCAGTTTTAGTTTTTCAACCCATCCCTCCACCTATGCATGCCGCCGGCCATCACCATATGAGCCCGTCTTAATGGCTCATTCAATGCTTGCTTAATTCCTTTGGAAATTTGAAATTATTTTCAAATTATTCCCTCCAATATTACTAAAATCTGAGATCAACTTCAGATTTTGGGTAATATCCATACTATCTCTTCTAACCTAGCATCTCTCCCTCACTACACCCGCCCCCTCCCTCACCTCTTGGCCGAAACCCCTCTCCCCTCCTTGGAGATCCCGCCGGCTCTTCCTTCTCGCCTTGGCAAGCCCTCCACGTCAAGCATGTATGGCGGACCCGGAACTTGAGTGGGGTCTTGTTTTCAACGCCGACGGAAGTATCAACGTCCTGAGGTCTCCTTGCTTCGACGTCGGATTTGAAGACGAAGCCACCGTGGAAGAGTACTTGGAGAGAGTTGTGCCAATCCTTGCTAGCATCTACGACCGACAATTTGCAAAGCACGCGTGGAGCCTTGACGGTCACCTACGACATCCATTCCGACCGGCGACTTTTCCTCCGACGAAGTTCTTCGGCGCCATCTCCCTAGTGGTAACTTCCTTCATCGCTTGGATCTTCTACCTCCGCCAAAAGTCCACTAATCCTTGAGTGATACGGCTCCAAGGTGAAATTCTCATTGTTAATCGTTGGGTTTTGTTATTGTACTTTGCATATTAATTTCTCCTAGAACTTGGATTGAATTGGTTTGGTTAATCTCTATTGCGAATCTTTGGCCTAAGCAAGTTGATATTTTCTAATTCTTAACTCAACTTTTATGTGTTTGTTTTAAATTCATAAGGAGCAACACTTTAATCGTTTCTTTTTAATTTTCTAAACAAACTCCTCGTAGTTTCACATCATATTTGGTATCAGAGCATGGCTAGCATGCTTTTAATCATGCTAGATGCATCCTAGGTGTCTCCTTTAGGTTGTCCTTAATTGTCGCATGCATAACATCATTTAAACTAGTTTAACTTCCTGTTGTCGTTTGTTGTCCCTAAATTCCTGCATTAGAATGTTCATGTTTCATGCTCGTATTTAAGTGTTTAAGTGCTGCCATCATTACATTCATATTCATAATAGGCTAGGCCACTTAGACCTTTGCTGTCCACTGTTTTCTGCACTTGATTTCACCCTTAGAGTGAGTTTCAGGTTGTGTTAGGTTGCTGTCCACCATTTCCTGCAGCGGTTAAGCACCCGTTAGTGACCCCTAATTCACTGTTTAGGTGCTGCCTTCACCCAAGAACATTGCCTAGACATTTAGGTGACTTCGTCCATTGCTGTGTTTGCTGCCCAGCACTTTACAGCTGCTGTAATTGCAATTCCAGCAAGCCTTTTCGTGTGTCTAGCTGCTGTCTTGGACCTAGAAACCTTCCTAGTGGTCCCTAGAACTCAACCATGGATCCCACACATATGCAAGCAACCCTAGACATGATTGTGAGCCAGTTGGGCTCAATGTCGCAACAAATTAGAGACACCCAAACGAGTGTTGCGGACCTCAAACGTCACACAGGAGAGAGACTCGACAATATTGAACGAACGGGACACCCGGCTATCTACACGCCATCTAGACCTCAATCACCTTATGGCGAGGATGCCCGAACCGAGTACGGACCTCCTAGAGATTACTACCGACCCAACCACCGACCCCATCACGAACCGGTAGGTCGTGACGCACCTTGGAGAGACAATGACACCCAACTCCTTAAGAGCATTAAAATAGATGCCCCGACTTTTGACGGAACGTTAGAACCCCAGGTTTTCCTCGATTGGATTAAAGGGATGGACAGTTATTTTAAATGGTATAACATTTCGGAAGAAAAGAAAGTTAGGTTCGCCGAGATGAAATTGACCGGTCGAGCCAACCAATACTGGACCAACGTGGAGCACATGAGAGAGACCCGAGGAGAATACCCCATAGCTGACTGGGGAGCGATGAAGCAAGAACTGAAAAGGAAATACCTTCCTCCCTCGTACTACCCAAGACTCCTAGATCGTTGGAATAGGCTAACCCAAGGGAGTAAACCCGTTAAGGAATACATCTCCACGTTTGACGATTTCCTAATTCGTTGTAACGGGGAGGAGACCACCACTCCCACACAACTCCTGTCCATGTTTAGAGTCGGACTGAGAGAAGACCTTAGGAATGAGCTCTTTGCTCGAGGAATAACCACGTACGAAGCTGCCTGTAGTCTTGTACTAGACTTGGAAGAGTCTAGAAGCCACACCACCAGGACCCAAGACTCTAGACCAAACCCTTTTAAGTCTTCCTCTAGCCAACCGTACAACAAACCCACTGGACCCTCTGGTAGTCGGCCTGCTCCTAGCCAAGCCCAACCTCGAACCGACTATAAAGGGAAAACACCAGAACGAGAGACACCCAAAACCACTGCCGGCACTAAGTGTTTTAGATGCCATGGGTACGGACACATTGCTTCTCAGTGCTCCAGCCCATTTAAGGTCACAATAATTGAGGAAGTGACGGAGGAAGAGAATGAACCAGAAACTGATTTGGTCCACCATATGGACGACGATGAGGAGTTTTTCGACGAAGAAGATACTGCTGTTGTTCACTGCCTTCAAAAGATGAACTACTTAGATCTGCAAGTTGTTAGGTGTGCCTTTTCCCAACCTAAACCTAGCGACGACTGGCGAAGGACCTCGATCTTCTACACTTTCACTAAGATTGGAGACAAAAATTGTAAGGTCATAATAGACAGTGGAAGTTGCATTAACGCCGTATCGTCAGCCATGATTTCGAAACTGCAATTAAGGACCACTCCACACCCGAACCCCTACAAAGTGGCTTGGATAAACTCAACTACCTTGGAAGTAAAAGATAGGAGTCTGGTTCCTATTGAGTTTGTGGGATACAAGGAGAAAATCTGGTGTGATGTTTTGACGATGGATGTGGGTCAAATCATCCTTGGCCGCCCTTGGCTGTTCGACAACGATGTACACATTTATGGACGATCAAACACCTGTGTGTTTGAACACGAGGGCAAGAAGATTAAGCTGTTGCCCACTCAACCTAAGTCTACTAAAGAAGAAGTTAAGCCCAACTCCCTGAAACCCAACGCGGGCGTGAACTTGATAACTGCTAAGGACCTAGGTACGGAACTGGAGTCGGGAGCGCCTCTTTATGCGCTAGTAGCCCGGGAAATAAGTGTAGATCAAGGAGAACCGATTCCCGAAGAAGTAAGACCCCTGTTGGAGACTTTTTCTGATGTCTTTCCTGAAGACTTGCCCAACCAACTGCCACCCCTAAGGGACATACAACATGCCATAGACCTAGTGCCCGGAGCGTCTTTACCAAACCTACCCCATTACCGAATGAACCCTACTGAACACGGGGAGCTCAAGAGACAAGTGGATGAATTGCTACAACGAGGGTTCATTAAGGAAAGCCTTAGTCCGTGTGCGGTTCCTGCCCTTCTTACCCCTAAGAAGGATGGAACTTGGAGAATGTGCATTGATAGCCGTGCTATCAACAAAATCACCGTCAAGTACCGCTTCCCAATCCCTCGGTTAGATGACATGTTGGACATGATGACCGGAGCCACCCTATTTTCCAAGATCGATCTTAAGAGTGGCTATCACCAAATTAGGATCCGTCCGGGGGATGAATGGAAAACCGCGTTCAAGACCAAGGATGGGTTATACGAATGGACAGTAATGCCTTTTGGATTGAGTAACTCGCCTAGCACTTTCATGAGAGTAATGACCCAGATCCTTAAGCCTTTACTTGGGAAATTTGTTGTAGTGTACTTCGATGACATTCTGATCTACAGTCGTTCGGTGGAACAACATTTGAATCACCTACAACAAGTCTGTGAAATCTTGAAGAAAGAACAAATGTATGCCAACCCTAAGAAATGCACTTTCCTCACAAATCAAGTAACTTTCCTTGGATTTATAATTTCTTCACATGGCATATCTGCCGACCCCGAAAAGGTGCGAGCGATCAACGAGTGGCCTATACCCAAGAATATTAGAGATGTCAGGAGTTTTCACGGACTGGCCACATTTTATAGGAGATTTATCAGGAACTTTAGCACCATCGTGGGTCCCATAACTGATTGTTTAAAGAAGGGAGAGTTTGTTTGGACGACATCAGCCACCAAGGCTTTTGAGGAAATAAAAAGGAAAATGGTTGAAGCACCAGTCATGCGTCTCCCCGACTTCTCGAAAGTTTTTGAAGTAACCTGCGACGCATCTGGTATAGGAATAGGGGGAGTATTATCTCAAGAAGGACACCCGGTTGCCTACTTCAGCGAGAAATTAAATGACATCAGGCAACGATACTCCACCTACGATAAGGAATTCTACGCCATAATTCAGTCCCTCAGGTATTGGAGACATTACCTACTTCCCCAAGAATTCGTTATCTTCTCTGACCACGAAGCCTTACGATATATCAATTCCCAGAAGAAACTGAATGCCCGGCATGGAAGATGGGTTGAATTCCTTCAAGAATACACTTACACCATTAGGCACAAAGCTGGTTCTGAAAATAAGGCTACGGATGCACTAAGTCGTAGGATGATGGTTACGCGTGAGATGAGGACTGAAGTGATTGGTTTCGAACAAATTAAAGAAAACTACTCTGACTGCCCCGATTTTGGAGAAACCTACTCTAAGCTAATAACTGAAGACGAGCGTATCATAGGAGATTTTATACTGGAGGATGGATACCTGTTTAAGGCTCAAAAACTTTGCATTCCCACAACTTCACTTCGAGAATTTCTTGTGTGGGAATTACATGCTGGAGGTTTAGCGGGTCACTTTGGTCAAGCCAAGACCATTGCAGCAGTTGAGAATCGTTTTTACTGGCCAAGTCTTAAGAAGGACGTTAGCAGATTAGTAAGGCGGTGTCACACCTGTCAGCTGGCCAAACAACGAAAACAAAACACCGGCCTTTACACACCCCTACCGGTGCCTAACCAACCTTGGCAAGACGTCAGCATGGACTTTGTTTTAGGGCTCCCCAAGACCGTTAGGAAACATGACTCAGTTTGCGTAGTTGTCGATAGGTTTTCTAAGATGGCTCATTTTCTCCCTTGCTCCAAGACTGTCGACGCCTCTAGGGTAGCCAAACTGTACTTTGATGAAATTGTGAGACTTCACGGGCTGCCTAAAACCATAGTTTCGAACCGAGATGTGAAATTTACTAGTTATTTTTGGAAGACCTTGTGGCATAAAATGGGGACCAAACTGAAATTCTCTACCGCCTTTCACCCCCAAACAGACGGTCAAACGGAAGTAGTGAATAGGAGTCTAGGAAATCTGTTAAGGACCTTGGTTGGAGAAAACATTAAGGACTGGGACTCTAAGTTGCCTATAGCTGAATTTGCCTACAATAACTCTGTGAATCGAACTACAGGTCTTAGCCCTGCAGAAATAGTGTACGGATACCTCCCCAACCAACCCATTGACCTGATCCCCATGAGCACTAGAGTTAGAACATCGGAGTCAGCATCATCATATGCATCGCATCTACAGGAGTTACATAAAGAAATTAAAAAGAAAATTGAGCAAAGTAATGCAACTTATAAATTTATGGCTGATCATAAAAGAAGAGCTAAAGGATTCGAAATTGGAGACTTTGTGATGGTTCGGATCCGTCCGGAGCGTTTTCCTCCTGGATCCGCAAAGAAGCTGCATGCGAGAAGCGCCGGACCGTTCAAGATAATTTCAAAGGTGAATGACAATGCTTACGTACTAGACCTTCCCGAAGGTTTCAACATTAACCCCACTTTTAACATAGAAGATTTAGTAACCTTCGAGGGACCGGAATTTAACCCATGCAATCCACTTACAAATGAGCCTTGTGAGACCATACCTGGTGAGATCCCCAACCTTCCTCCACTCCCAAAATTGCCCCCCTTACCCAATGCGGAGATAGTTGAATCCATATTAGATGATGAGATCATTACTACGAAAGGAGGCGGACGTCGAAGGTACATAGTCCACTGGAAAGGGACCCCGGCGACGGAGGATACGTGGGTTGACCGAGAGGAGCTGCAGAGTCTAGATCCAGACCTTCTAGAGTGGTACGAGAGCTCTAGAGACACTCACTCGACGGGGTCGAGTTTTCTCCCACCTGGGGAGAATGATGGAGGACATCGACAGATCGCTACCGACAGGTTTATCGCCGACGAGACATGGCCGCCAGATCTACGGCCACGATTCAGCGTGTCTACTTATGATTTCTGATGTTCATTGATGTATTTCTTTATTATTCATGTACTTTCTTATTTGCTTAGGTGTCTTTGTTATTTCCCATTTGTACCCCTGTGGGGAGTTGAGTCGTATTGTAAGCCCAAATGGGCAATTTGAGTACTTTTATTTTCTTGAGTCCATTGTACTTGAAGACCTATATATAGCCGTCTCATGCTTTTTGTATTCAAGTGGTTAATGAACGATTGATTCAATGATATTTGATTTGGTGTTTCCTTACTTACTTGTGCTTTGAGAGCATTTGAGAGTTCTTGGAGAGAACTTAAGTGAGAGAGAAAGCCCTAAGAGAAGGGCAAATCAGCATCACCCATCAAGTCATTGGAAGACGGTCCGGGTGACTCGTGGTTTATCCCCATCATCCCGTTCTTCTTCCCTTATTCCTCTCATCAATCTTCACATAATCGCCGGACCTCCATTGCTCTGAACCCCTTTCCCCATCCTAGCCTCATATCTACGGCCAAATCCCTCCCCAACCGTCCCACCATACCGCCGGCCCAACACTTCAAGCCACCGCCGCCTCATTCCCACTCCGTTTCCCATTGAAACCCTTGCCTAATTTGGGTAAATTTCAAAATTTTGGGGAAGAGTTTCAAAAATTTTCAAATTCAACTAATTTGAAATTTGAATTCTTTCCTAATTTATCATTCTATTTTTGGAAAGTTACTAATCCATTAATGTTCATTTGAATTGGAGCTCAAATTCAAATACGGAATTTATTTGTTTCTTTCCTAAATCCTTTTTGAATCCTCTTGTGCAAATTTGGAAGTAACCATTCAATTGAGTGCATTAAACCACATCAATTCTTTCCCCCATGGAATGCAGTCGGCCCCTTCACCCTAGGAGAAGCCCCATCTCAATGCACTTTAATTAAGGCATTGCCTATTCCCCATATTGCTAATTTGGAAATAAATTTCAAATTAATTCCCCCATTATTTTCATTGCAAAAACTCTAGCAGATTTAATTTCTTAAGGCTTATTTGAAACCCCTCACTCCCCCTCTCTCTAGAACCCGCCGCCCCCTCCATAGAGCAATTCCCCATTAATTGCTCAATTCATGGCTTGACCGTTTAGGAATAGTCAAATCCCTCATATTTTCCCTCTCTATCCCGCCGCCATTTACTTAAGCTGAAATTAAATTTCAGTTTTAGTTTTTCAACCCATCCCTCCACCTATGCATGCCGCCGGCCATCAACATATGAGCCCGTCTTAATGGCTTCCACTTCAATACCTTGCTTAATTCCTTTGGAAATTTGAAAGCTTATTCCACTTCAAATTATTCCCCTTCTCAATATTACTGCCCAGAATCTGAGATCAACTTCAGATTTTGGGTAATCTATCCATACTATCTCTTCAGATTTTTAGGGACCTAGCATCTCTCCCTCACTACACCCGCCCCCTCCCTCACCTCTTGGCCGAAACCCCTCTCCCCTCCTTGGAGATCCCGCCGGCTCTTCCTTCTGAGAGTTGTACCTTGTGTCACAGAGATTCTACCTCCCTTCACGTCAAGCATGAATGGCGGATCCGGAGACTTGAGTATGGGATAACTTGTTTTCAACGCCGACGGAAGACGGCTATCACTGACATCCTGACGTTCCACCTTGCTTAGACGTCGGAATCTTGAGATTGAAGCCGTACCGTTGGAAGAGCTACGTGGAGAGAGTTGTGCGCAATCCAAATTGCTTTGACGGAAGCCATCTGACGACCAACACTTTGCAAAGCACGCGTGGAGCCTTGACGGTCACCTCTCCCTACGACATCCATTCCGACCGGCGACTTTTCCTCCGACGAAGTTCTTCGGCGCCATCTCCCTAGTCACAACGGTAACTTCCTTCATTCGCTTGGATCTTCTACCTCCGCCAAAAGTCCACTAAATCCTTGAGCACCTGATACGGCTCCAAGGTGAAATTCTCATTGTTAATCGTTGGGTTTTGTTATTGTACTTTGCATATTAATTTCTCCTAGAAAACTTGGACTACGAATTGGTTTGTGTTAATCTCTATTGCGAATCTTTGGCCTAAGCAAGTTGATATTTTCTAATTCTTAACTCATAGCTTTTATGTGTTTGTTTTAAATTCATAAGGAGCAACACTTTAATCGTTTCTTTTTAATTTTCTAAACAAACTCCTCGTAGTTTCACATCAAATTTTGTTCTTGAATTATTCAAATCACGAGTTGTGCAAACTCCTTTTTAGTTAAATTGCATTTCATTTACATAGTTCTGCATCATTTTGAAAACAAGAAATTTGTTCTAAATGCTATAAAAATGAAAATAATTTACTCTTCTTTCAATGAAACTTTTATCCAACACATCCTCTAGTCGTAGCATTGGAAAGTGATACTTGCTCGTGAACTTATTGATGGCATGAATACATGTATACTCCAACTCTGGGATCACGCACATACTAAGGTAATGTTGTATAAGTTGTTTTCCCAGCAATTCACTTCAAATAATTTGTAATACATTGTGCTATTTAGGACTCATTTTGCAGGGAGCAAGGCTCGTGAGGAAGCCCTTGGTGTGACGACTATTTGGTGTTGGACAGTTTATAAAGGTGGAAGTTCAAGCGGTAGCTCTGTTGGACTGATATCAGACTTCTGTTCTCATAAGGCTTGGACTAACTTGGGAGAGAATGTTGTCTAAATGTCAGAATCGACAGCCACCAATACAAACATGGTTGAAGCATCATTGTAACTTTGTAAGCAACCAAAAGATTGGAGCCCAATGCTACAATCAGAGCTAAAGCATCTCGATTTCTTTGAGAATTTGATTCAAATGGGGTTGACAAAAACCAAAATTTTCATCCCTTTCATTCAAAAAGGTAATTAATGGCCTGACAACCGTTCAGCACTCACATGTCAAATTGCCAAGGATAGCATGATATAATATGTCAAACATTCAGCACACCAATGAGACTTCACAATAAAAACATTTTCCAATGGAGAATGCCACGAGACATCAGAAACCAATGTCTTGATTCCCTTTCAAACCCAACTAATTTTGTAATGATGCAAATGTTGTGAAATTTTTTAGAGAGTAAGGCTTTAACCACAATGCTTGAGATTATATTTTAGTATATCCACTATCAATCAAGAGTTTACATTCCTTGCCATTAATGGGGCACCGCATTCTAAAGATTGTGCCTTTTGCATGGCCACTTGTTGGCATGGTGCTATCATAATTTATTCAAGAAAATACGAAAGAAAAACTCTGTTGTTTTCCTATAATTTCTCCACAACATTTCTAGTGATAGAGATCTAAATGATCGTTTTCTATTTTTTTCCTCAATGAACTGCAGTTGTTTTTATTTAGACATTCATTCAATTTCAATCCAAGTTGAAAACAATAAAAGAACTCGAAGATTTTCTGCTTTGTATAAGTATTTTCACGTCTATATAATGGGCTGGCTTGTTGTCCGGGTTTGTTGGGGCTTTGTCAATTGACTCAATTGAATGAAATTCAAGGGAGCTAATCTGATGGACCGGCTGATTTGTTGGAAGTAAATTAGGAAGTTTTCTAATCAAGAGGGAGCTATTTAGGAAGGTTCTTAATCAAAGGAGAATTGTTTAAGAAAGTTTTAATTATAATTGGAAGGAAATTATTTAGAGCAATAGATCTAATTTGAATTCAAAATCTAAGAGGGAATTATTTAGGGAAAGGGAAAAAGAATCAAGGGGAAATTTAGGAAAGTTTTAATTACAATTGGGAAATATTTCTATTTTTATCGGCGTATTAGTAAAACCAAAGTTAGATAAGCTTTAAAGAAAATGAAGTGTGGAAAAATTGTTGGACCTGATGATATCTCAAGAGAAGTACTATGGAGAGTTCTAGAAAAGAAATGAGTTAATAATGCTTATATTCAAATCATTAAAGATATGTATGAAGAGCTATTACTTGTGTTCAAACACAAGGTGGTTTGACCAAGTATTTTCCCATTTCGGTTGGATTACATCAAGGATCAGCCTTAAGCCCATATCTTTTTGTGTTAGTCATGGATGTTCTCACTAGACATTTGCAAGAGGATGTACCTTGGTGTATGTTTTTTGCTAATGATATTCTTCTTGTTGACAAGACTAGAGAGGGAGTTAAAGGTAAACTTAAATTATGGAGGTCAACCTTAGAGTCTAAAGATTTTCGCTTAAGTAGATTTAAAACTAAATATACGGAGTGTAATTTTAGCAGTAATAGACCTATTGAGGAGATTATGATATTGGGCGATCAAGTCATTAATAAGAGTACACGTTTTAGATATCTTAGATTTATTGTTCAGATTGATGGTGAAAGTTATGGGGATATTACCAGTAGAATTCAAGTTGGATGGTTGAAGTGGAGGAATGCATCGGACTTGTTGTAAGATAGAAAAGCCCCACTTAAACTTAAGGGAAAATTCTATAAGATGGTTGAGACCTGCAATGCTTTATGGTATAGAATGTTAGCCATTAAAAGATAAGCATAATACAAAGTTAAGTGTTGCAGAGATGAGGATGGTCAGGTGGATGAGTGGATTTACCCTTAGAGGCAGGATACAAAATGAACATATACGTAAAAAGGTTGGAGTAGCTCCGATAGAGGATAAGATTAGAGAGAGTCGCCTTAGATGATTTGGTCACATAAAATTGTGGCCTTTCGATGACCCGGTTAGGAAAGTATAGTTATTAGATTTGACTTATATTAAGAAAGGAAGAGGTAGACCTAAAAAGAGTTAGTTATAAAATATTAGAAATGATCTTTCTCCATTAGATTTAAACCAGAATTTGACTTTTAACATGACACCATAGAGAAAAATGTTTCATGTTGCCGACCCCACGTAGTGGGACAGGCTAGATGTTGTTGTTCTTGTTTAATTACATTTGAGATGAAATTATTTAGGGCAAGAGATCTAATTTGAATTCAAAATCTAAGAGGAAATTATTTAGAGAAAAGGATATGATTTGGGAGGGAATTAAGGGGAGTCTATTTAAGGCTAACTATGTTGTTATTTTGACGAGAGGTGATTTGCATTTGATGTAGTTTATTTTTTTTTTTTTTAGGGTTCTAACCGATGGCTAGGGATTTGGGAGAGTCAGATCTTTCTCTTCTATTAAAGATCCAATTGTATCTTGCTTTTTCTTTCATTTATATTTCAATAAAAATTTCTTGTGTGTTCTTCTTCCTAGTTTTCTCAAGTTCTACATCCACTTCCTCTCATAATCATCATGATATGAAAAATGGATTTGGTTATGTTGATGATGCTCTGTTCACTATATGTGTTCCGGTATGAGGGGCCGTCCGTGAAAGCTTTTGGTGAGCTACAACTTAGCATTGTAAGGAAAGTTGACAACCTAAGATAACGACTAAACAAAGTTCATGTTTAGGCTGCCTTGAATCTCTTCATTAAGCCTAATACAACGAGAAACCAATTGACTATTAATCTCACTCAAATTTTCGTAGCACTAAATTAATAAGATTCATTCATATAGTTACTAACACGCCTCTAATGTTGATATTGCAAATAGAGCACCTATTCAAATAACTAGATCAAAAGTGACCACACAACAACTAATTCATTTTAAGCCAATTTGGGATAAGTACCTTGCCATCTCACTACGAAGATTGTAGAAGTAGGTTCAACCAACATCGGCTACCCTTCTTAGTTTACGCCCTATGTATTTACTTGCCTCCCAAACCAACTCTTCAATTACTCGAACAAGTTTCAGATGATTGTTCCTAGCATTAATAATCTGATATATGTGTAACTGGTTGTCAAGTAAAAAAGATATGAAGTCTTACTTAAAAATTGAAATGTTACCATTCACAAATTTCATTTATATGTTGCAGGTTTAGCATCGATTGAGATTCATCATCTACCTTTGAGTTAAAAAAATCAAACCTCTAACGAGAGGTTTGTCTTCATCAAATTCACCAAATTCAAATTGAGCTAGTGTAAACTGCCGTCAGGTGCACCATTAGTTACATTGCACTACAAGGGTTTCGCAATGAATAGGAATGGTGCCAAGCCTGTCGAGTGTCGACATTGTGGTTAACTTTGTGATTTCTCCCTTCTTGAGATTTTGGAACTATTATTGCATCTCGGTAATAAATCAAAGGAATTTGGTGGCAAAGTCAACCTTCCATTGTTCGAGGCTAGATCGGGTAGCCCACATAGAGCTTCCAGGCAATGATCAACATTGGTTGTCGGTCATTTGTTGCCTTCCACCATTGCAATCCAATGCAAGGCACAAATAACACTTCAAGCATAGAAAAGAAAAAAAGAAATAAACATACCACAACAACAAGAAGCAGCAATAATTCTACATTTTCTAGGTAAAAGATACCAGGGCATATTTTCTAATAATTATATATAACCTTGCTTTGACACAATGCATAAAATTAGGTGTGTTGCCTCCTGGAACATTTGCGGCGGTTTAGAGTTATACAGTTTAGCGTCCTAGCTTTATACGAAGATCTAGCACACACACATATGAGAGAGAAGGATGCAAGAGACATAAAAGACACCATGACTATTTATGTGAAAATCCCCAAAAGGAGAAAAACCATGGGGACTTGCCCAATTTGAATGAATACATTAGTATTTGTTGTTAATTACAAATGATGCACTTCATCGGGAGAAGGCGTTGGCTCAATGTAACAAATATACATCACATAGAGCACTTTACATAGTTAGGATTGGAAGAATACAATGTCATGAGAGTTGTTCTCAAGAGAACGTTGGTTTGTTCATTTAGTTAGTAGGACCGAGTTGAGTGATAGAGGTCGGAGGTACCGTATTCGGGTGACGGAGGTGGGAGGGACCTTAGTCGGCGGGCAACAAAGGTTGGAGGGACCCGAGTCGATGGGCGAAGGGTAGTCGAAGGGAATGGAGTCGACGAGCGACAGTGGTCGAAGGGAACGGAGTCGGTGGACGACGTTGGTAGGAACGACCAAAGTCGGTAAACAACAGTGCTCAGAGGGACACAAGTCGGCGGGCGGCGATGGTTGGAGGTACTAGAGTCAGTAGGCTACGATGGTCGACGGGACCGGGGTCAAAGGGCGTCAGTGGTGGCAGGGACCGACATCGACTTACAGTGGCCGCATGGATCTAAGTCGGCGGGCGATGATGGTCGGAGGGACAGTAGTCAATGGGTGACGGTGTTCAAAGGGATCGTAGTCATCTGGCGAGGGTGATAGGACAGACCAGAGTCGGCGGGTGACGATGGTCGGAGGAACTAGAGTCAACGAGCGACTATGGTCGAAGAGATTGTAGTCGGCGAATGACAGGGATCACAGACATCGAAGTCGGCAAGCAACAGTGGTAGGAGGGACCATAGTTGGTGGGCAAAGGTGGTCGGAGGGACTGGAGTCGGTTGCAGACGATGGTATGAACGACCGGAGTCAATGGCGATAGTGGTTAGAGGGACTAGAATTGGCGTGCGAAGGTGGTCAAAGAGACCAGAGTCGACGAGCGACAATGATCGGAGGGACAGTAGTCGACAAGTGATAGCGGTCAGAGGGACTGTAGTTGGCGGTCAACTGTGGTTGAAGGGGCCGTAGTCAACGAGCAATGTTGGTCCAAGGTAGAGGAGTCGGCGAGCGACGGTGGTCGGAGGGATTGTAATTAGCGGGTGACAGTGGTCGAAGGGATTGTATTCGACAGGCGACGGTGGTCGAACTTCGAAGGGATTGTAGACAAAGAGCAATGGTGGTCACAGGTAGACCTGGCGGTGGTAGCTGAACGGAGGTCCAATGGCGATGATCAAGCAGAGGTTTCGCAGCGGTGGCCAAGCAGCCAGGGTTTGTCGACATTAGTGTGAGCATGGAGCTCCGTGATTATTCAAGCCTTATAGCTCTTTTGATCTCTAGCCCAAGTTCCAAGCTTCCAAAGATCGAGCGGAGGTTCCGCAGCGGTGGCCAAGCAGCCAGGGTTTGTCAACATTAGTGTGAGCATGGAGCTCCGTGATTATTCAAGCCTTATAGCTCTTTTGATCTCTAGCCCAAGTTCCAAGCTTCCTAAAGATCCAACCCCCTTCCCCCCCCCCCCCCCTACCCACCCAATCCCTATGAGAAGAGGGGTTATATTTATAGATTTTGAGAGTGACATGTCCCGTAAATATGAAGAAGATCTTGGGCAAATTCGGAGTATTCCATCGGATGACCCGTATTGATTCCCTCGATCATGAAACATTTGTTCCGTATTTAAGTGCTTTAATGATGTCAGAATTAAGCGATATTGGGCAAGATAGTTGGATTCATCTCGTTGAACAGCTCGATTCAACTATAAGCATGACATATTTGAATATTATTTGGTTATCCAATTAATACTATGGAGCTTCTAAATATACTTCGGTTTATTGATTGTGCCCATTTGGGCTCAGATTGGACCGATTTTGATGGTGTTGGGTTCATCTCCTTTATATATTCAATTTGAATGTAAGTTTGCTAAAATTTGAGTATGGATGCCCCACATTTAATCTTGGAAGTTGCCAACTATAATATGCTTCAAGATTTTCTTTTTTTCTTTTTTTTTATAATATGCTTCAAGATTCGTACTCAATCAAAGCGATTTTTTGGTGATGTATCAAGGTGGATGCAAAAGAATTGAGAAAGGAATGTATAGTGTTGTCCAGCAGAAATGTCTACATCAATTGCATATAGTTACTTAGGCTTGATTAAAGCTCAAATCTGACAAGAAGATTAATAAACAAACTTGAATAAAATTGTGACACTCAAATCATTCAAGCTTAGCTCGAGCTATACAATAAAATAAACGATCAAGCTTTAACAACTTTATACTACGTTCAGCTCTGTTCATTTAAACCTAATCTATAGGTTTTAGTTGCCAATCTAGTCGGACAACTGTTCAACAAGGTTGACCCTAGTCCAGATGCCATATTTTTAGCCAACTCCTCGCTTAAAATGATGAAAAAGGAGGGATATGGGAATCTGAAGACGTAAAAAAACTACAAACTATGAAAATGTCAATGGGCAATGATGCCCACTACAGGCCAGTAAAGTTTCGACTTCCAGAAGTCATTGTCACCAAGGAAAACGCTAAGACGATAAACATAAACTAAAGCAGCTGCAATAAAACTAGTCATCTGTCACCATCAAACAAGGATCTACAAAACAGCAACAATAAACAAATAATAAATAAATAAAAATTCACATCCCTACACAAAAGATTCCACCAGATCTCACAATATTACCCCACAATCGCAACTAAACTAAACCCTAGATATTGAAAACCGTCAAATCACAAACCAATCGTCAAGGATTACCAAGTTAAATACCAAATCAATGCCACCACTGCTGGTAGAAACGAATTTCGAAGAATCCTCCTCCGACAACGCATTCGCAGCTGCCGCCGGCGGCCCGGAATCCCGACGCTTCTTACTGCTCCGATTTCCCACGCTCTGCTCCGTCACCGTCGATTCTCCCGCCGACGCATCTCGGTGACCTAATCCAGCAGCCGTAGCCCTAACTGCCGACGAAACTCCCACCATTGGAAACTGCCACATCTCCGGCATCGCGCTCTGCGAGATCAAAGACGAAGGATCCATAAGAAGAAATCAATGCACCTACGTTGAATCACTCTTCACATCAACACCGAACTCCGCATTATTGCGTACGCTTACGCCCAGATCTTGTTCGGCAAGCGAAGGAAGAGAGCACTGGAGCTGTCAGACGGGGAGAGGGAGCTGAGTGGGGAAGGGTTTTGGTTTATTTTCTGTGGGGTTTGGTTTCCTTCCTTTTCTCTTTCCACTGATGAGCGGTAACAATAAATGAAGCGGTTTTTCTACATACACGCCTTTTTTTACCTTATTTATGCTTATACCCTTCCTGTTGTGCAAATAAATTTCAAAATCATCCTCATAAATCCCACAAATGAAATACATATGGTCCTTTCACTACATTATTTATCGATATAATAATTTAGTTGTGTTACTCAATAATTTATTTATCATTTTTTGAATAATTTAATTATAATGAGAAATAGTACTTATTGTATCAAAATATTGATAAATAATTTTTTTTTTAATATAAGAAAATTATTTTATCATTCTTTATTTATTTCATATAATTTAGATGCTGATAAATCATGGTTGTACAATTATTTTAATAATTATAATTATTATCTCCATAATGGATGTGTTAGGCTGGCCCAAAGCAGCGGCCTATCTTGATTTTTACTTATTAATGAAATTACATAATTACCTTTTTTAAATTTTTATAAAAATAATTCTATTAAAATTCATCTAAAAGAGCGGTGCCAACCCGTTTGACATACGGGTCGGATTCAGATTGACAAATTCGACTCGTATCAAAAATCAGGTTAGGTTCGGGTTGACCCGGAAACCAAAAAATTACCCGGTTGACTCGTTTAGAAAATCGTATTCTGCTTTTATGCCTGTTCACGAGCGTCTGTGGGTTGCTTCAGACTTTTGCGACTTCCACCATCTACCAATTCTGCGACTTTCGACTTCTTCACGACTTCCGCTATCATGATTTGAGTTGCTTCCAACTTCCGCAACTTCCACCGTCTACCTGGCTGTGGCGCCAGCTAGTATGGTCGTCCATCCTTCGGCGGTCGTATGTGGTCCGCCAGTCCGCCTTCAAAGCTCCTTCATGAGGACCGTAACGTCCACACTCAGCAATTCAGAAGCTCACCCATGTGTTCGCGAGTCAGGTCGAGGCAACCAATAACCCTCGTGGGTCGGGTCCGAGTTGGATTTCCTGACTCTTTTCCAAAAACGGTTTGGATTAGGGTCAACCCGTTTAGACCTGGGATCAGTCCAAATTCAACCCGAACCCAACCCACATACCCATTTTGACAGCCCCTAATCTAAAATACTCAAAAGTATTTTCTTATGTAATAGTCAACTCATTCATTCTTTTTTTTATATAGTTTTTTCTAATTAAACATATTAATGAGATTAAGAAATATTGGTGATAGAGAAGATATATTATAGTGCATATAATTTCAGTTTTTTTTTTTCATTTTATATATTTTAAATTTGTTTGTTGTAGAATATAGGTCATGTCATCATCGAAGTTATCTTTCTTGACTTTCATTTTCTCAAATGATCATATCATCATATGTTCAATCAACTTTTATATTTTGCTACGATAAATACAACAATATCACTAATATTTTATCAATCAGTTTTTAAAGTCAAATCATAGAGCATGCACCCATCATGTATACAGTACCGATACACAGCAAAATGATGACGTGGGACATCCTGATTCGCCTCAAGACGACATCCAACAACCGCTCATAATAATTTCTCCCTCAAATCCCTAAAACCCGTAACTTCAACTCCCACTTCCCACGTATTTTCACTACAAAAAAAAAAATCCAACACCTAAAACAAAGCCACCCAACACAAAATAGCTAATATTATATAAAATGTAAATATTCTTAATAGATTAATTGTAGATTAATTGCTAAATCATGTCCTAATCTTTCTTTGGGTGGTGTTAAACTCCTCAACTATAATGTGGAACATTTATCGAAGAATATACAAGAAAACACCCAAAATCTTTTTCAAATGTGCTTGCTGTGCATGCTCATTTAGGCTTCGTTTGGGACGGCTTTTTTATTGCTTTTTAAAACGGAGTTTTAGTAAAAAAATAAAAAAATTTGTACTAAAACTCCGTTTTAGAAAGCAATAAAAAAGCCGTCCCAAACGAAGTCTTAGTCTTTATAAATTATGTTTTGTGTTTGTCCTGACATACAAAGTAAACAACCAAAATAAATGAGCTTCTTGTTCAACGAGAACGCTCAAAAGATTCAATAGTTCTGCACCAAAATATTTTGGAAGAGTAAAGATAGATAAGCAAGCAGTAGTGGGCTATTAAGAATTTAGATGGAAGAATAGATTTTTTATGGTATTACCTATTTATAGTTATCAAAGTTAAGTCTAAAGATTACTATAACATTGCAATTCTAAAGTCTTCTTTATTTATTAAAAATATCATAGATTCTTCTACTAGCATAATTCTAGAGTATTCTATATTTATTACAAATATTCTAGAATCTTCTTCATTAGACAATACTCTATCATATGTTGGAGAGATTATTAGGTGAGGAGTGCGGACGGTGAGAACCGTCCGCACAAGCATTATTCCGCACTAGGTACCAGCACTCGGTACCGTTGGGTACCGCTAGATACCCATATTTGTGCGGACGATGGACACTCCGCACTTAATAATTTTTCCATGTGTTGAATACTCCAGAAATATTAATAACTGAATCTACGCATAGTTCGGATGGGAAGAACCATCCGGACATGTAAGTGTACACATTTATATATATTGTATATCAAATCAATATACAGACAGTGTGACATACGCTCACAGTCCAAACGATTATTCCCATCCAGACCCTGCACAGAATAATTTATTGTTTCCTACGGCTTCAACAGTGACTTTGCGTACATTCTTATTCAATCGTGTCTCTGTGGTCTGCTTTTTTATGTAGTTTAATGTAAGAATTTGACAAAAAAAAAAAAAACAGGTCAAAACTGAAAATGCACATGAAGTTTTGTCCGTAACATCCTGAGGGCAATACTAACCTGGCAAAAATGAATGCCCAAGTTTCAGTATTTAAAGGATTTCTGATGCAAAACATCGAGAAGGTGAAAGTTCTGCACCTTCTCGACTCCAAAATTTCACTGCTCTTTCAAGCAGTCCATTGGCATTGGCAGTGTTGATAAATTAAGGAATTTTATTTTCAGATTCTTGATCAAGGTGAGAAGATTAAGCTCCTAGTGGACAAAACAGAAAACTTTCTGTCCCAGGTCTGATATCAATCTTTCAGGAATCATCAACGAACAAGTCCTGCATGTTCTTGCATTTAACAGATTTGATGCTGCTTCTCAACTTCTAGTTGCAATTAAAATGTACCTGCAGTTTGTTGCAGGCCAGGGACCAAGTTAATTAGGAAGAAAGTTCATCGTCCTTGTGATTATTGTCCGTAGCTCTTATCCTTATCATGAAAATTTCCCATTTGCCATGGCTACAAATGCATAGTTTCATTTGGGACGGTTTTCTTACTGTTTCTTAAAATAAATTTTTAATAAAAAATTTTAATTTATGAACTCGAAAGCTGCTTTAAGAAGAAGCAGTAAGAAAGCCATCCCTAACGAAGCCTAAATAGTTCCTTCCACAGCCAAAATTGTGGAATTGTCCGGATTCGGGTTAGGGGAGGATCAGTGGAGAGTCGCAACTCCATCCCAAGGTTATATATTTTCTCAGAACTCTTTGACTCAGCTGTAGCTTTTCATGGAGTATTATCCTTCACCACCTGCATGCAATTATCTCTTTACTTTTCTGCTAAGGATCTTAATGACGCTGAGAGCGATTGCCTCATTATTTTCTATGCTTTTGCATGCATGTATAGGCAGAAGCGCCAGGTTTGTCTTCATTGTAAAAGCTGGGGGGTTTTTTTTTTGTCATTGTTAGTGGTTTTTTTTAGCATTAATAATAGCTTTTGTTTATTTTTCAATGTCTTTGACTTGCTGGAAGATTAGGATGATGTGTATTTGAAGCTAGCTTCATGGTGTATTGAAGTTGTTGAAGGGTATGCCGTGCTTTTTAGTCTGTTAGTTGGGAGTTTTGATTGTCAAGTAAGAGATTTTGAGTTTCAGTCTTTTATATGTGTTGCGTTTGTGCATTTGACTTAATAAGCCCAAACTTCACAAAAAAAAAAAGTTGTTGTAGGGCATTTGTTTATTAACGTATTTCAAAGGATTTGGATGTTCCAATTATCATGATAAAGGCAGCATAGCAGTTACCCCACACCTACACTGCAAATCACTTTTGGTTGAGATTTTGGCTTTGTTTGGGATGAGTTTTTTTTGCTTCTTAAAATAGTTTTTTATTACAAAAATTATAATTTTTGTATTAAAAAGTAATTTTAAAAAACAGTAAAAAAGTCGTTCCAGACAGAGTCTAAATCTCAAGTTATTAAAGTAGATTGTTGGGTTGGGATTAGGTGATGATATTTTATTGTGAAGCTAAAACTTCCTTTGTGGATTACATTTATGTAATTTTCATGTATTTCTAAAAACTAGACATAATCACTAAATGTATGTTACCCTTCACTTTATACTACCTACCTTACATCCATTAGTTTGTTACATATGACCAACATTAGTTTATTAAAAAAATTATATAGAGTTATATAAATTTATAAAATTTAAACTCGTTGATATGTTTGACTTGATCTAAGTGAATACATTAGCATCTGCAATTGTGGATTCAAAAATAATGAGTTCTTATATTTCATTGCTAGATTGAAAGTCTGAAAGAGTCAATTGACATTATGAAAAGCTTTTATGTTTGACCACGATAAATACAACAACATCAATAATATTTTATCAATTAGTTTTTCAACGTCAAATCATAGAGTATGTACCCATCATGTGACAATAAATATTACGATAAAAATCAAAATCGACAGTTATCATGAGGAAACCCATTTAACTTCTAAGGTTTATAGAAGAGCTGAGTTCCTTAGGCACTTTGTAAACATATGATTCAAGAGCATGGCCGTATCATCTTAATTATTTTGTAAATGACGTTGGCTTTGAGCGATGGCTCATACTTTCTTCCCTTAAAATAGATACAACTTGATGACAATAAATATTTCATAGAGCCTCTATAATATAACTTAGAGTGTATGCTCGTATCTAATGACTACTTTTATTAGAGTTTTCAAGGCAGAAAGTGCAAAATTGATCCTTCGATTGGCCCAATGTTGCTATGAACACAAAATATGTACATCAAGGATTTAGTATGGTTAGAACTTTGATTGTCTACTCAATTAGTCAATTTTAATGAAATGTCCTTAATGGCGAACTTAATGTTGATATTGATTTACGGTAGAAGACTTGTACATATTAAAATTTTGATGTTATAGGTCTCTTGTGCAAACATGCATTGCTTGTAGCTAAGGACCAAGGTGTTCGTTATTATAATTAAGTTTTGCTCAAAGTTCAACAAAAAGTAAGCATGGTTGGCTGCATATGTTGAAAACATTTATCCTATTGAAAAAGAAGAAGAATAGGAGTTTTCTGATGAAATTAAAGGAGTTGTTGTGTTGCACTGGTGAAGCCTAAAAGTAGTCGTCCAAAGAAAAAATATATGACATTTAAAGAAGCAAAATGATGTGATCGAATGTGGATGTTGTTGATTTGAAGTTAGAGACTATAATCAAGTTATTTGTACGCCAATTGCCCCCTATCTTCATAATAGTTTTCTGCTTGGATCATATGTAATTTTTGAACAAGCTAGTTTTGAATGGTTGTTCAATGATGTAATGTTTTTTATTTTCATGTATTATGAATATTAGTTTACTCTTTATTGTAACTGAATTTGATGTTTTATATCTATTGTGGTTGCTTTATTGTTTATTAACTTTGCATCTTGATCTATAAGGTCTCAACTTTATTTGAACTTTACTCAACACTTATTTGAATTATTGTTAGTTACGGTTAACTTGAACAATTCATCCGCAATCAAATGGAAAATTTTAGACTGAAATGAACAACATTCGACCACCAATTAAATTTTTATCATATATGATCTCAACTTTCTTTTGAACTTTATTCAACACTTATTTGAAGTATTGTTGGCTTAAATCGAATGAGTCGTTCGAAATCAAAAGTGAGGATGTTTTGGGCTGAAATGAACTTTCAAACATATTTCTTAAGAATGAAGTAACTGACTTGTTTCTCTAATTTGGGACATTTTTTGGAGCATATTTCTTAAGAATGAAGTAACTTTCTGGTTTGTCATGGCTTGTTGGCAATTTTGGTGATTTGTTTTCTTCTGCATATTGGTGATCTTTGATTGGCATGTGGAATGGTGGTTGTTTCATTTGTGGTTATCTTATGTTTGTTTTGTGGCTTACTGCCTCCAATGGATGGCTCTTGCATGGCTTCTGGGTGGTTGCATGAAGCCTCATGGCATTTCCTGGAGAGATTATTTTGTACGTACACCGGCCGGGAGAACTGTCCAGTTTACGTTTAAATATCGAGTACTGAGTACCGCTCAGTACTAACTCGGCGTCGGATGTGGCGCATTTTCATTGGGGCCTGGACTCCACACAAAATAATTTTTCCATTTTCTAAGTCTTGTTGGCTTCGTCGCCTTCTTCACTTGTTCTTCGGTTTTTTTGAGACCTTAATAATGTCTTATTTTTAGCTCTTTCTTTTTGAGATTGCTTTCCTTATTTTGCTGATAATGACTTTGTATTTTTGCTTTATCATATTTTCGGCCTTCGTTGTATTTTTATTTTTATTTTTATTATTATTGAATGAAATTTGAACAAGTCCCCTTTTACTAAAAATATTAAAAAAAAAAAATCAAATTTCCTTTTTTTTCTTTTGTTAGTTATTCGATGTTTCAGTTACTTTGGCATGTTGTTTCCTTCCCATAAAGTAAAATTTTTTTAATTATATTAAAAATAATATTTACCTGAGATAATATATTGTATAAAGAGCATTTATATTATTTTAAATCAATAATCATTAAGTAAATCAATATATAATATGCAAATTTTAGTCTGTTTTGCTGCTTTAATATTTGGGCCGTTCAATCTGTATCTTTAATTTAAATGTTTGTTTGTTGATAAAATTGAGACATTTGTTAGGCTATCAGCTCATTGTATTTGCTGAAGATGTAACACTTCATACAATTTAGGCTTTATTTGGTACAGCTTTTTTTATTTATTTCAAAAACAATTTTTTAATACAAACTAAAAAAAACTGCTTTAAAAAATAATAAGAAAGTTGTCACAAATCAAACATTAATTTCTATTGAGTATTAATGTATAACCAAGATTAGTTTATTGTATATTTTTTGGGCAATGATGTGGCTAGGTTTTGCTCTCCATATGGATTCTCGAGGCCTGTTGGCAATCATTGGTGGTGCTGCAAATTTATCTCAGTTGATCTTCATGGATTTTGGTGTCTTTTGCCTGGACGACCCTTGCATGGCATCTGGGTGGTTTCATTTTCTTTGCCAATTGCTTAGCCCGATGGCTTATTTGTCATTTCTTTTGCTTCTCTGTGTGTTTTATTTCTGGTTGTTGTGGCTTCTTCTGTGGTGTTTGCTGGTTCCTGCTTTGTTGACTGGTTAAGCTGTCTGGGCTTACTCTGTTTGCATTTTGTTTTCGCTTGGTTGTTTTTAATAGGTAGAATCATTAACTAATAAGTTTTATTTCAAATATTGTATTTCTAGAGAGTTTTTTATACTTTAAGGACCTATAATTTTCATGTTTTATTAACACGTGGGTTCCTCCATTAATTTTATCTAAACGAAGCATAAGTCTTTGAGACTTTAAACGTAGATTACTAATATGGTTTATGTTTTTTAAACTTAATTCTAATTAGGATTTTAATAACTATATTAGTATCAAGTTTTTTGTGCATATTTTATTTTACTGGAATATCACATTATTTTTGTATGGCTTTAATTAGGAAATTCATTTGATTGGAAGAAACTCTTAATGCATTATTTTGTATTAAAAATTTTCAAAATTAAATGCATAATCTTTCAAACTCCGATTTCAATAAAATTAGCATCTCGCTAAGATAAACTCCTCGACATTAAAAGTAGTATGATCGAACTCCAAATGAACTCAAACACAAGCACTTAAGCACATTTAGAAACTACAATATATTAATTGAATATATTGTCAAACCATCTCCAAATCATGCATGCTTATAATCAAATCGAGTAGCTGGACAAGATGACTCTAGCAAGCCCTAGATCATTTGATTCTAAGATTTTTAATCCACTTAAATATTGAATAAATAATCTATGATCAAATAATTCAATATGAGTCGTCAGATGATGTGCTATTAAATTTTAGTTAAATTCATCAAAATATCACTTCCAAAATACTATAATAATTTCTTATTCTCCACATGAAAGTGACATGAGAGTTGAAATTAGAGAGAGATTGGAGTTTTGAAAATTTTTAGAGCTCTAGACCGACTATTGACACAGACCATTGTCATAATTGGACTGCTATTATCATACTATCATCATCCTATTATTGTCTTCGGTTGTCAATACTTGACCATCTTCATCTCAACTTTATAGTCCATTCACTACTATATGGACGTCATCACTCGATCACTTTCACCTAGCCTTCGTCATCATCTGATCACCACCATTCTCGAATGACATAGTTCTACTATCATCAATTCATCATCATCTCTCTGCTATTTCTCGTGCAATCTCTATTAACAACTATGAGTAACCAAGCAAGTTCTCTCAATTATGTGATCATATCTTCTCTATTTGTGGAAAAAAACAAACTTTTTTAGGTCAACTCTATAGTAGATTATTTTAATTAAGCCAGGACTTGCAACTTTTTTTTTTTTCATGAATTTTTCATATAAAACTCTGGCTGTTTGATCTTCGTCCAAAACTTCTACCAAAAACTAACTTAAAAAACAGCAAAAAAAAAACCCAAACAAAACCTAAATCACCGTATCTTCGTAATTTCTGAGCATTAAATAAGCCTTAATATAAGTAATGGGCAAAGGCATCGACGCCATTGAATGCTTTAAGGAAGCCTTACAGGCAAAGGTAGTGGCCTAATAAATGCAAAGCATGAGTAGTCATCAGAGGCCTCCAGCAGATATGACAAAGGAGTTATTGGCTCACGTCGTGCACAGGGAGAGCCCTTTGATCCTATCTTGACATTAAAACACAATAGTTTTTTCTTATTAAATGATCAATACAAATACATTACAATATAACTAATGTTTCATTTGAAACGATTTTTTTATTATTTTTTAAAGAATTTTTTTAATAAAAAAGGTGCTTTTTAAAGGAATACAGTAAACTTCTTATGCTCTTTTAGCTCCTAAAACTCTTTTAGGTAGACAAAAATGTCATATTTGTAGCTTGTGGAGATGAGCATTTTGATAAAATTCGTTAAAATATAAAACACTCAATCGAACAATCCAAATTGATCTCTTATATCATTGATCATTTAGTGAGCAATTGATACTTGAATGACCTTGAAATTGAACGGTGTTGAGCTTGTTGGATTTATCTTATTGTCCAGCTTAATTTGACTATAAGTATACAAAATTTGAAGATCAATTGGTAAGTCAAGTAATGTTATAAAATTTTTAATTGAAAGTTCATCTCGAGATTCATGCTAATTAAATGAATATTTAAAAAGACTCCTTAAAACTCTCACTCCTCTTTTAGCAAATCTCAAAGAGAATGGTGGAGTTCTTGATGATCTTCTATTCAATAACAAATTTTCAACAAGAGTATGAATAATAGAGAGAGTTGAACTATATGCAAGCTTATACCTCAAGTGTTATGAGTAAAACTTGGCAAAAGGTTGCATTAAAAGCTTGTTCAATGTGCATGATGAGCATGTAATAGTCAATGTGCTTGTAAGATGCTGAAGTCTCAGTATAAGGATCAATTACATATAACGTATACCTCAAATGAATATGATGTTGAAGAATTGCATCAATCAATATGAAGACTCTTCAAAATTGTATGATAATGAATGGTTAATTGATTCATTTCACTCAAATAGAATTCTTATTAAACAAGGTGTTGATGAAACTCATTTCATATATAACGACGGGGGTTATCAATAAGGAAATAATGATTTAAGTCCTCCATGTTTTGTGTAGGATTACGTACTAGCAGAGTAATATAGGAAAAATAGGTTGAACGGATAGTGTTCAAGAGAAATTAATAATAAAGATATGGTGAAGAGGGAGCTACATATAAGGATGTCCTACCTAAATAGCATCAAATGAATCAACCTCAAACCATCATTGATTTTACGATGGGAGAATTCCATTGTGCAATATTTGTAAAAAAAAAAAAAAGACATGATTACAGAATTAGGAGCAATTTTTTTATTCTTATTGAAGAGGCTATAGGGGTTGAGTATCCCAATAAAAAAATAAAATATAATAAAAATATTAAATGTTAATAGTCAGGTGAACCTAGTTGGATTATGAAAGTCATGTGATGAAAGCGATCATTGCTTATGATGATCATAAGTAACAATCGTCCATCAATGCAATAGAGGTTTTATGCTCTTTAAGCTTCCAATCCAAACCCCTCTTACACAAAATGAGGCCATGTTTATAATGTTTTAATAAGTATTTTGATAAATTTTGCTATAATCTAAAATACAACTCTAACTTAATTATCTTGATCATTTATTTAGAACATGACTACCTTAATGATCTCTGTCTCATTGGATTGGCCTCATTAATCCCTTTGGTTTAATTATAAACACGTAAAATTTAAATACCGTTTGATCCCTTAATTAATTATTGTCCATAAACTTCAAAATCAAATATTACCATAAAAATCATGTCGATGATGTTTATGGTGACTGACAACCAACATTGAATTTAGACATGTACCATATATTTGTAAACAGAAATTAATTTTTATTGTTTTTAAATTAAGTAAATTAAAAGAAATATCAACTTTAAATATTAAAAAAAAAGTCTTCACCCCAATAAATTTTTTTTAAAATATCCTATTACTAATATCATGATTAAATTAGCTATTTTTATAAAAATTACTTGTGAGTCTTTGCTCCTCTAAATTTTCTAAAAATATACTATTACTAATATCCAAACTTAAGAACAAGAAGAGCCACGTAACCTATATAAATTTAATGGCACATTTTGAAGCATAGGACCCATAAGAGTAATGCATTATCTACCTTAAAAAACTTAAAGTCAACTCCTATCAAACAATAAAAAAAATTTAAGGAACAAAATATTCAGATATATATATTTATATATTTATATATTTATTTATTTTGACAAGAAGTGTAGTTAATGACATAACATCACTGAAATCTTTATGCCAATACTATGAAAAAATAAATAAAAAATAATAACAGAGTGAGAAAAAAAATTAAAAAATGATAACAAAATAAGAAAAAATATTAAAAACAAGGCAAATAATGTCAGAATATTCCAAAAGTTGCTTCTTTTTTTTTTAAATCGAAATAAGCATAAACCAAATGCATCTGATCCCAACAAAAGAGTAGTAATAACCAACAAAAACACCTTATTATCACCCTAACAAACAAGCTTAAAATTAAAGACTCCTCCAAACTCAAACGTGCACGTACAAAATATCAAAAGCCCACTGAACACTTCGAATATTTTCCCACTTAAACAAATCTACGTAACGTAGCTTCCATGCATAAACTACTTAGCCAACTATATAACCACCTCAAGGAAGAACTCCTCCGCCGCCGGCGCCGCCTCCGCCGCCAACACCT
The DNA here is from genome assembly GCA_016618105.1 of Dendrobium huoshanense. Taxonomy (NCBI): domain Eukaryota; kingdom Viridiplantae; phylum Streptophyta; class Magnoliopsida; order Asparagales; family Orchidaceae; genus Dendrobium; species Dendrobium huoshanense. The sequence continues at coordinate 52,839,223 of CM028355.1, read as the reverse complement.
CCCCCGACGCCCCCACCATATCCTCCGCCAACCCCACCGCCTCCACCAACTCCTCCGAGACCACCAACTCCACCGCCTACACCTCCAACCCCGCCGCCTAAACCTCCAACGCCGCCGCCGAGACCTCCAACGCCTCCGCCTAGACCGCCGACACCGCCTCCCAAACCTCCCACGCCGCCACCGAGACCGCCCAAGCCGCCAAGGCCGCCGAGGCCGGCCACGCCGGCTACTCCACCAACGCCGCCGCCTACGGCTCCGAGGACAGGGATGCCGCCGACGGCCACTCCACCCACTCCGGCGTATCCTCCGACGCCTCCAAAGACGATATTTTTCTCGTCGTTAGCGGCGCCAGCAGCATGTTTCCCTGCTGCGGCATTCAGATCGGCGGTCAATTCTCGGACTTGTCCGGGAACTTCGCGAGAGTGGGATATAAATGGTAAAAAAACCATTAACAATATCGAAAGCAACCACCACCTTGCCATCTCTCTCTCTCTCTCAAGCTTGAGCTTGGATGGTACAGAGAAGGAATGAGAGAGCTCTTCTTATAGAGGAGAGGGAAGGAGAAATCTTGGGGAAAAAATATATATATAATTGGTGTTGCTAATTAAATAAGGAACCGCAACAATAGAAATGTGTGATATAGACAAAGAGATCAAAAACAATAAATGAATAACGTGATCATATTTCCTCTATATTGTTTATTGCTCTGTCTCTTGACTTTTATTTAAAGAAATTTTTTATCTTTTCATGTATGAATATTTTGATGGTAATTCAGTAATTAAATATTTACATGACAAAGTTACCAAAGTTCCAGTATGGGTGAATTAATGATGTTGAATTAATATATTTTTTTCGTATTAATGGTGAAGGATTCTGCCATTATTGGTCAGGATATGAGCTTCTCTCTCTTGAACATAAAACGATAATGAGATTAATTAGCTTCAGTAACTCATATTATTAATGTCTTACATAAAATATATAATTCCAATTTCTTTTTTTTTTAAATTCAACTTTTCAAATGTGTAACATATATACTATCAATAAAATGTACACATAATTATCAAAAACTACATTTTAAACTATTTAAATTTATTAAATATTTAATATTATATTACATCTAATTTGCATGCATACCAATTTATTTGCATGTGACACCTTGCCAATTTTTACTGTCCATTGACAGCTAGAAGAAGTAAATGCGAGCTAAGTAATTAAATTGTGACGGACAGACATTACTGCTACAGTGTTCGGTTAAATTTATTTTAAAAATAAATATCAAATAAGTATTTATTTATTTATTTTATTTTTCTTATTTAAAATGATTTTAAAATTAAAATTATTTAATATTTATAAAAGGAAAATTAATTTCCTTGTAACTTAAGTAAATAAAAAGAAATAAATTTTTTTTAACATAAAAATATCTAATTTCTTTATTTTTTGGATTTTTTTAATTTAATAAATTTATATAGAGGATATAAAGGTGGGTCCCGCGAAATTTAGTGCTACGGTGCGGTCAAGGTGGTAACTTGGGCCTGCGGTGTAGCTCGGCTTTATATGCCATGTCAGACCGTTACTTAATGAACAAATTGCCGGTTCAGATGTCCGGTTCGGTTCGTTTACGGACGGCAGGCAACGCTGTGAACGAAGTAAGCTAACGGAAAATAAACGGATAAGATTATGCAAAAAAATTAAAGTTTTGAATAAAAACTATTGTAAATATTATAATAATTAATATTAATATTATTTCAAATTTAATTAATTTTATTGTTTTCATGATATGTTTTAAAATATTTTTTATTTAGTTTTAATTATTCATTAAAAACAATTGGGCAAAATATTTATAAAATTTCAAAATAAATTTTACCGAAAAAATGAATAAATATATTTTGTTTGGAATATTTTTTTATTATTAAAAAAAAAAAGCAGTAAAAAACTGTCAAAGAAGTTTTACCTGACTTTTACCATCGGAAATGTAAATGCGGGCGGGGGACCCATGAGGCAAATAAATGCCTACAGTGGATCGGTCAAATTAAGCGGTCGGAAAGTGATGTCATAGTTCCTGTGCATCTAATTGTTACGAATTTAGAAGAAAAAAATTTTCTCAGCGTTGGTCGAATTTCAAATATTAATTCGGGCCAGCCCATTAGTTTTTTTTTTTTTTAGATTATTAATTCATTATATCTAAATAACTAAGATAAAGTATGTACATAATAAATTACCAAATATTATTATTATTTATAGGGAAATAGGAATATTAATGTGATTACTAAATTAAACTTAAAATTAATAGCCGATAATGTAATTGCAAGAAATATATTTTCCAATAAATTGAGAAATTTTTTTATTCTTCCAGTCTATTATTTTGATCTTTCATCGATGAAGAGGTAGGCTTCATTTGGAGTAATTATTATGTCCGGACAGCGAATGTGTTCAGAGACCAATAACAGTGTGCCACGTCACCTGGTTGCTCGGTACCGATCACTCGGTATTCGTCCGGATTTCCGTTTCTTTGTCCGGACGTAATAACTTTCCTTCGTTTTGGACGGCTTTCTTACTATTTTGAAAGCATCTTTCTATTATAAAGGTTAAGGCTTCTTGGGATGGCTTTTAATTTTTGCACTAAAACTTTATTTTAAGAATTAATAAAAAAGCTGTTCAAAACAAAGCATAAGATTTTTGTAATATAATATTATTTTAAAAAGTAATAATAAGTTCATCCCAAACAAAATGTAATAGGAATGCTTCAACAACTTTTATCACTTATGTGACTACTCTAAACTCACTAGGACTTTAATTTTGGGACTAAAAATAAAAAAATTTCATACAAAAATAATATATTTTATAATTTTAAAGTTAAATATAAATAATTATTAATTTATATTACACATTTAAATATAAAAAATAACCAATTTTAAATTTAAATGTAAATATATCAAATTGTTTATTTTAATTCATATTAAATATAAATTTAGTTTATATATAAGTATATATATTTAATATAAATAATTGATAATTTATATTATATCTTTAGATATAATTTACACCTAAAAATTTTATATATAATTCACATTAAAAAAAAAATTGTATTTATACAGTCGTACGGAATTATTTATTTTTGAGAGAAGGCGGGTAAAAAAATTATTAGTATATTACAATCTAAATTATACTGAAAATATATTTGAAAAAAATAGTTTATTTTAAGATAATAAAAATACATAAATAATTATAAATCTGAGAATTTTAAAATTTGTAATATTTATTTTTCATTTCAATATTTTGTATAAATTTTTTTTTTTCAAAAAATTATCATGGAAGCAATTCATGACCATGCACACATTGTAAAATTTATACTAATTTTTTAATCAAAAATCACTTGGGAGGTTTCTATTGAAGGAGAATCTTGATCTTGAGAGAACCAACGGAGAAGGAAGAAAACAGAGCACAGGGAGAAGGTAAGAAGAAGGAAAAACTATATTCAATGTAATAATGTGTTTACAGTATTTATAGAGCTAAATTACAGAGTGTGTGAAATGAGCTCAGGTACAGGATAATAGATATGTTCTCATTCTAATACCTTCCCTCAAATTAAATATTCGTGCTAACGAATTGTTAATTTGGAGCGAAGAAAATTAAAACGAGAGATGTTAAAAGGTTTAGTTAAAATGTCGGCAATCTGGTCGTGAGAGGAGATGTGCTGAATGCATATATTTCCGGAAGCAATATGTTGCCGAATAAACTGAAAATCTATCTCAATGTGCTTCGTCCGAGCATGAAAGATCGGATTCTTGGCTATAGCTATGGCGGAGATGTTATCACAGTGAATAAGCGTTGGAGACGACTGGTCTAGGTGAAGTTCAGCTGCAAGTCGTCTTAGCCAGATGACTTCCGAAGTTGATGCTGAGAGGGCGCGATACTCCGCCTCGGTGGAAGATTTCGCCACCGTGATTTGTTTCTTGACGGACCAGGATAGAAGATTAGGTCCGATGAAAGTACATATACCATAAATGGACTTACGGTCTGAGAGGTCCGATGCCCAGTCGGCATCGGTGTAGGTCTGGATAGTTGTATCGCCGGGCGTGATTGGTAGGCCGAAGGTAGCTGTGCCTTTGAGATAGCGAAGTATCCGTTTGAGTTGGATGAAGTCGTCTGTGGTCGGAGACTGCATGTGCTGACAGACTTGGTTGGTAGCAAACGAGATGTCCGGTCTGGTGATCGTTAGATATTGCAGGGATCCAGCCAGTCGACGATACATCGATGGATCGTGAAACAATTCACTCTAATGCTGTGAATGCCTGTTGGTCGGAGTGATGGGTGTCGGGCACGGTTTGCAATCAATGAAGCCAGCTTCCTGTAGAAGTTTGGAGACATAGTGTTCTTGATGAAGAAAGAAGCCATCGGATGTGCGGCTGATCTGGATACCGAGAAATAGATTTATTTGTCCCAGCTGTTTGAGAGCGAACTGAGAGCGAAGATCGTGGAGGAGATTGTTGATATGAATAGAGCAATTTCCTGTAAGAAGAATGTCATCAACATAAAGTAAAATGTAAAGAAACGTTTGCTTGTTATTATAGATGAGGAGAGAAGGATCGGAGCGACTAAACCCAAATCCACGGGCTTGTAAAAACGTTGTGATTTTCTGAAACCACTGTCGCGGTGCTTGTTTGAGCCCATATAAAGATTTGTGAAGTTTACACACGGCGTCAGGTTGAGTTGGATCGGTGAAGCCGCGAGGTTGTGACATGTAAATGTCATCTGGTAAATCACCGTGTAGGAAGGCATTGGACACATCGAGCTGAAGCATAGGCCAATTACGATTAACAGCAAGTGTGAGTAACATGCGTATGGTGGTCATACGAGCAACCGGGCTAAACGTCTCATTGTAATTTTCACCCAGAACTTGCTCATAGCCAAGAGCCACCAACCGTGCTTTGTAGCGATCTACTTGACCATTCGGTTTTAGTTTGATCTTATAAGTCCATTTGCATCCTAATACCCGGTTATTATTTGGTTTTGGAACCAGCGTCCAGGTCTTTTGTTTTAAGAGCGCATTGTATTCTTCTGTCATTGCGTCTTGCCAGTGCTTGAGTTTGGAAGCTTGATTATAAGTTGTTGGAGTTGTCGTGACACTGATGTTGCTGAGAAGGGTTAGTAATTGACGAGGTTTGGAGATTCCCGACTTGGATCTGGTCTGCATAGGATGATGTGGTTGAATCTGATCTTGGTTAACACGTGAATTGCCGTGGAGTGCTATGTCAGTAGAGGTCGTAGAGGTATCAGCCGGAGTAGGTGATATATACTGAGAAAGAGTTGAAGGAGTATTAGACTCAGTATTGGTATTATTAACAGGTGTGGTAGTGGCCGAGACCGGTACGAGAAGAAGCGGAGAAGGTTGAGTGGTATTTGTCGGATGTAGACGAAGACTGGCAGCAGAATTTGAACGGAGCGGGAAAATAGATTCGTGAAATTCAACGTGACGAGAGATGTATAATTTGTGGTTAGTGAGGTCGTAACATTTATACCCCTTGTGATGTGGTGAGTAGCCCATAAAGACGCAAGGTAGAGATCTCGGTGCGAGCTTGGTAGTGGTATACGGTTGCAGCCATGGGTAGCAGAGACACCCGAAAGTTCGCAAATGAGAGTAATCAGGATTTTTGTTATGAAGCAGTTGATAAGGTGATTTGAGTGACAAAGCAGTAGTGGGGAGATAGTTGATTAGGTAACTGGCCGTAGACACCGCATCGGCCCAGAAATGATCAGGGAGATTGGACGCAATCAGAAGTGCGCGAGTAAGTTCCAAGAGGTGGTGATGCTTCCTTTCCGATAGGCCGTTCTGTTCAGGTGTGTAAGGACAACTGAGTTGATGTTGTATGCCATTATTGTTGAGATAGGCAGTGAATTCTTGATTAACGAACTCTCCACCTCCATCTGATCGGAAGCGTTTCGGTGTAGCTGAGTGTTGGGTTTTAAGAAAACTGCATAATATTTTAAATTTAGCCAAGGTCTCATTTTTGTGATGAAGAAAGTAAATCCATGAAAACCTCGTATAATCATCAATGAAAACAACGTAATACCGATAACCATTCAAAGACGGATGTTTCGTCGGACCCCATACATCTGAATGTATAAGTTCAAATGGATGGGAGGTCGACGAAGAACTTTTATTAAACGATTGTTTATGACTCTTAGCCATATTACATGCTTCACAATGAAAATCAGAGGGTAAAGTAGATAAATTCGAAATGTTGTTAGCTAAAGAATTCAAGATGCGGTTGTTGGGATGGCCGAGACGGGCATGCCAGATGGACGAAGAGATAGTCGTTGCTTGAAATGCTGTGGAAGACGTCGGTGGTGCTACTTGTATCATGTAAATCCCGTTATGCAGACGTCCACGAAGAAGAGGTTGATGGTTCTGCAAGTCCTTAATTTCAAAACCATTAGAATCGAAAGTAATAGAGACGGAATTATCAGATGTTAATTTAGATACTGAAAGTAGATTATGCGTAAGAGAGGGAGCATGGAGTAGATTGCATAAATGTAGCTTACGAGACGAATCTGGCAGGGGAAGGATCCCCTGACCGTAGTTCTGTATTGGAACAGCAGAGCCATTCGCCACAGAGACTGATTCGTGACCGTGATATGCCATGGGATATTGAATGTTCGTGCCATCCGACATCATGTGTGAGGAAGCACCGGTATCAAGAACCCAGGATTGAGGAGTCGGTGTCGTCGGTTGGGCAAGAAGAGCTCGGTTTGTAGTTGTGGACGGAGGAGCATAAGAAAGATTACACCGGTGCCAACAGTTGTTCGCAGTGTGGCCTATTTTACTGCAAATCTGACAGATGGGGCGGGTGTTAGTAGCCGAGACTTGCGACAGTATGGGTTCATTGGTGTTCAGGTTTCGAGTGTTGTTGTTTCGTTGCTTGTTGGGACGCTTGCTGTTCTTGTTCCGCATTTGATTGTAGGAGGTAGCGTAGTAGGCAGCCGTCGTCGCTAGCTGGTCTTTCTTGATGTCCTGATTAACGTGTATCTCCTCACTGCATAGAAGGGAGTAGAGGGCGTCTAAATCCGCAGGGAGTGAGGAGGAGCGAATGTACGTTTTAAAAGAATTGTAGGTGGCGGGGAGACCATTTAGAATATAGAGAGTGATGTCCTCAGGATCAATCTTTGTGCCGAACGCCGCAATGTTGTCAACAATGTTCTTGACTTGAGCAAGATATTGTTGCATTGTTTGATTGTTCATTTGGATATGATGCAGCTCGTTCTTGAGTTGAATGACGCGAGATCGACTGGACGACTGTAGCCGGCGTTCAAGAATAGCCCAAACTTCATGCGCCGTCGTGGACGTAATGACGTATGGTAGAATGGCCGAAGAAATTGTGGAGAAGAGCGCATAAATCAAATTGTTGTCGACTAGTCGCCATTGTGCGTGAGCAGAGGAAGTGGAATCGGGCGGAGGGAGCGTTTTGCCCGTGAGGTGTTCGGCATATCCATTCGCAGAGAGATGTTGAAAAATCTGCGTACGCCAGATAGCGTAGTTGTCCGCCGTGAGGGTATTCGAAATCAAGTTCTTGATATTTGAGATGATAAACTTGAGAGTCGTCGGAAGAACGAGTTCAGTTGTTGATCCGGCAATAGTGGAAGAAGTGGGTGGTAGTGTAATATCACAATCTGCTCCAGGATCGTCCAGGACGATCTGGGATCGTCCTGGGACGATCAGTGGAAGTTCAGCTCCAGATTTGCCCAGTTTTGCTCCAGGTGATTTTTCTGCATGCATCGTCCAGGCCGATTGGAGACATCGGCCAGGCCGATCGGCACTGTAGAAAATATCGTCCAGACAACAGCCCTGAATGGAGACCAGGCCGATCCATTTGGTCGGATCGTCCCGGGACGATGCTGCGATCGGCCGGGCCGATCTGAGTATTACTTAAGGGTTTCAGCCGATTTGAAGAGAGAGAAAAGATTTTTATAAAATATCTGATTTACTGTTCTGAGGAGAGAGAAAAAGAAGAAATTGGAAAAATTGATTTCGGGAAGACGCGGAGCCGTTTTCGATCGAAGTGACTGTTGAGGAATTTGCTGTGCTCGAGGTAAGGCACATTCCGTCTTTCTCAATTTTCAGTTCCGTCGCATTTGGCGATATTTTCTGTCCGGATTTCGTTTCCGTTACGGTTTTTCGTCCGTATCTTTTGATTGGTTCAGTTTTTACCGCGTAAGTTTCTGTATATTGTTGACGTGCCGAGTGTGCACATTTTGGTTATTTTCCGAAGATTTTTGTCCGGGTATTTTTGATTCGGCGATGTTTTTCGTAGACTACAAATTTCTGTGAAATTGGAAATTATCTGTGCAGTAGAATAAATGTTCTGGAATGTGATTATCTTTATTCTGTGCGAATTCGGTAAATTTTCTTTGCAGGAAATTTTGTGTAAATTTTGTATACTGCCGTTGTGCTGCCCGATTTTTGGGTAATTTCTGAATTGTCCGTATTTCTTCTGAATTGAAATGCTATGTGTATAAGCTATAAGAAGGGAGTTATAAGGGGCCTGAATCCTATGAGATTCAGTTAGTGAAACGGGAAATCTGAAATGAGATCAAATCTGATATCTGTTCTGTTCCGGATCCGATGAATTCTGTTCTGGTTCTATAAGCACATCTGTTTTGGTGCCGTGAGCACAAAGGGAGACATAAGGGGCCTGGATCCTATGAGATTCAGTTAGTGTCTGGGAAGGGAGGCATAAGGGGCCGGAATCCGTAGAGATTCCGTCAGTGTCAGGGCATTTAGCTATATGTATCTATTTTGTTTTCTGTATCTGTTCTGTTCTGTACGAATTGTGATTCTGATATGATATGTTCCGTACGATTCTGATTTCTGATTTCTGATTCTGACTCTGTTGATTTGTTCTGATATGATCTGTACGATTCCAATTCTGATTTGATATCTGTCCGTATAAGTTCTGATTTCCGATTCTGTTCCGATTTCTGATCTGATTTCTGTCTGATGAGTTTGGTTTTGGTTTCTGAAAATTTAGATTGGGAGTTTGTTGCTTTGCTGAGCTGTTGAGCTCACCCTTGCTTTCTGGTGGTTTTCAGGTTCTGGGAAGGGCAAGGAAGTTCAGGATTAGTTCAGAGTCTGATCAGTATAGGTACTTTTGTACTTTTGATTTTTGTACAGTCATGGCTTTTCTGTTCTGTATTTCTTTCTGTCGAAAGCCATGTACTGTTATGTAGATGATTATTTTTGAGGAAATGAAAAGATAGATGTTTTGTTCCGCTGCATTTAATGTTTTTAGTAGCTCTGTTGTTCTGTGTGTTTCTGTTGAGTTATGTATTTGGAAGATCAGTTCAGCAACCTAATCCAAAGCCAGATCCTGGATAAGCAAGTATAGCGCTCGTCGCGATCCGGCTCGGGCGGGATCCGTCCCCGTCGGGTCGGGTCGTGACAGGTAGAGTGGAAGAAGACTCCTGATCACCCATTACTGGCGCTCTGATACCATGAAGGAGAATCTTGATCTTGAGAGAACCAACGGAGAAGGAAGAAAACAGAGCACAGGGAGAAAGTAAGAAGAAGGAAAAACTATATTCAATGTAATAATGTGTTTACAGTATTTATAGAGCTAAATTACAGAGTGTGTGAAATGAGCTCAGGTACAGGATAATAGATATGTTCTCATTCTAATATCTATTATGGTTTTTATATAACTTTTCTTGTATGCAAGTGATAATAGCCCACATTCGGTGGTGGAAGAATGTATGTATGATTTGCTAGTGTTTAATACATAATAATTTAAAGTTTTGATTTTTTAAAATAAATATGTTATATTTAAATTAAATTATTTAAATATATTATGAATTCAATCAGCCGATTTTTCAAAACCGGTACCGATTCAAAGGTTGGCCGGTTGAACTAAAGTTCGAATCAATAATTACCGGGTTAATGCTGGACCAATTTTTCATAAGAATTGAATCAGCCATATAATCGATTCACGGTTGAACTGATCAAATCAGTCGGTATGACCAGGTTTTCAAAAACATAATGATAACAAGAAGATTTTCCATAATAATTATGTGGGAACTCAAGCTCACATTGGCGATCATCATTTTCACAACCATTCTTGTCTAAAGTTGGCAAAGAATATTTATATGATTAGCACGAGAAGTTTTACACCATCTTTCTATGATTGTGTGCTGGATCTTCGTACAATGCTAAGACATTAAAGTATATATTTCTCTACTGCCGCGAATACTCCAGGATGCAACAATTCTAATAATGAGTTAATGACATATTTACTTGGTGGATAAAGATCACCCTATTAACTACTTCCATCTTTTCATTCTGATTGTCTTCATTTTCTTAAATAGATGGGCTTCATAAGATGTAGGTCTTTGAACAACTAGCGAAGCCCTACGTGTTGCTTATTATGTAAATCTCTTTAGCAATTTATAAAAAATCTTAAAAATATAAATAATATTGGCCTTATCTATCTTGAAAGAAGATTGGTCTTATTAATTTATTTAAATTTAAATTCATTCATCAAGTATTATTTTTATTATTTGATGTAATTCAAATATTTACAAAAATAATTTATATTATATATTTAATTATTTCTTTTATATTTGTATATTGTTTCGATCTCAAATAATGCAAAATATTTAATGGCACAAAAAATAATTTAAGAGTATAGAAAAAACATCAATTAAGTATTTAAATTATTGTTAAATAGCTATTTTATTGAGTTATTAATAATCTAATTGTTAAAAACTTAAACTACATACTATTGCATATGTTAATGAATAATTGAATATAAATAAATAAGGTAATATTTAAATTTTCTCATTTATAAATATAGATTTAAAATTTTGTTAAAAAAATTTAATAGAATTTTCAGGATTTAAATCATTTTTTTATTTTAAAAAAATATGAAACTAAAAGTTTGAATCCTTAAATTTTCATAAATGAGTCGTCGGGAAATTATCAGTGATCTATCTCTAAGCCTCGGCCCAAATCCATAGATGGGCCTTCAATAATTGGATTTGTAGGGTTGGCCTAAATTAAGTTTGTATTAGTTAAGGCTCATATTTAAAGGTTGTATTGTGATTTCACTGATTGGGCTCGGCCCACAAACATTTATATTTCTGATAAACTTTATCGTCATTTTTTCCCCAATTTCTCTATTAGAATTTCGAATTATAGTTATATTGAATTAGTTTGATCAATAAAGATTGCAAGGAAAATTTTATTAAATGTGGCAAATTATTTCTTAATCCTTTTTATTTTTCTCGATGATTTATATAAATTGTGTTGTTAAATCTAATTATTTATTTATAAAATGCAAATTAATATTTTTAAGCCAACGATATGCCTAAAAATCTTCTTAATCATAAATTAAAAATATCATTTAAATTTTTAATTATAAGTAAACTTGTTAATTAATGTGCTATACAACTTCAAATTTCCATTAGGCTAATCTTAAGCATAATGACATAACAAAATCACTTCATTAATCCACCAAATCAAAGAAAATTTAATAAATTTATGTTGATAACTTAAATTTATATTCCAAAAATATTTTAAATTCGGTGGACCCCATCAGGTCCAATAGCACAGGAGGTTTCAAATGGTCCCTTCCAGTTCGAATCCTCCTCTCCTTTCCTCTGTTCCCAATATTCCTTAGCTCTATCACCGAACCCATTAAAGCACAACAGAATATCTCCTCTTTCAACTAAAGGAGAAATTATTCCGCCGGAACTTTCAAGTTGTACACAGTGTGTGCACTTACTGTCCGGACGAGAATTTCCCGTCCGGACTTCGCACGAAAAGAGACCATATAAAAATTTCTGAAGACAAAAACAACAGAGAAAAAAATCACTGTAATTTACTTATAAATTATTAATTTGAATTTGTATAACACAATGTAATAAAAGATTAAGTATTATAATTATTTGATAAATTTTATGTTGATTATTGACGGTCTAATATAACTCTCTATTTTTCTCATACAAAGACTTCACAACCATAGATATTACTATTCATTATTATATATTGTTATATAAAATATGTCTTACTGTATGAAATTATATAATATTTTGTCTTTTATCTCTACATAGAATATATATATAAACCAACCCAAAATCTCCCACATACCAAAGCTCTTCTCTCACATTCTTCTTTCTTTTTCTCATCATCTCCTCCTCCTCTTTGTTCTTCTTCCTCCTCTTCTTCTTCCATGATAAAAAAGGCTTCTTTACATTCACAATGCCCTCCCATTGATCCCGAACGCTTACTCTGAGAAGAGGAAAGACCAGAGATCAGGGAAGAAGGGAATAAGCACAAATTAAAGAAGGAAATGAGAGAAGAAATGGATGGCTATGTCAAGTTCCTAAGGTTCTTTCTTGTTGCCATGGCATGCTTCCTCTGCATCGGTCTCCTTCTCTCCTTGGCTGTCGAAAGCGGCGGCCGGGCTCCGTCGCCACCTTTGGCTCCGGTGATGTCGGGGGAGGGAGAAATGAGCAATGGGAGGATCACAATGGAGCTTTTTCATGTGAGCAAGAGGAGAGTACCTAATGGCCCTGATCCCATTCATAACAGGTATCGAATTTACTCTTCGCTCTGTTTAATTTCCTTATAAGCAACCATTTGATTCAGAACAACTAATAATAATGAATGATTTGTTATGTTTATATAATTTTTTAATATTGATCTCTTGATATTAACCAAATCTTCTGATCTAATTTTTAAAAAAAAATCTATATTTTGTTTTTCTTCTGTTTCCTCTGCATTCTCACAAGAGCTTGTTGATTGTCAGTTAAATATTTATTATAAAAAAATCATTTTTTAAAATCTTTAGAACAATAATATTATAGAAATTTACTTATTTTTATTTAGAATAAATAATTTCACTAAAAAATTTTACTGTTATAAAAGAAAAAAAGAGAAAATAGTGCTTCACTAGAATGCTGAGGGGTCAATTTTTAATAAAAACAAGCTCACAATCTTCTCTTTAGAAATTATCATATTAAAGCTATAATATAATATAAATAAAATGACTAAATTAATGAGTAATAAAAGCTTACCTGGATTTTCACTGGTGAATTTGGATCATCTCTGACTGATGAAATATTTGTAATTGCTACGTGTTGACAGGAGAGCAGGGAATTCAGGGAGGTCGCCCAGAGGAGCATAGGGGGGTGGGAGGGTGGGTGGGGTGTGGTGGGAGTTGGATGGTGCTGGAGTAGGGGGTGGGGTAGTGGAGGCCGCCGCCACCGCCACCGGAGGCCGCCGCCGGCCATGTCTCATTTTGAATGTGTAACAATGAATTGAGCCTGAGTCTTAAAACACAGTTAAAAATGATTTGATTTTGTCAAAGAGAGCTCTGCTTTAAGAACTGTTGGGGAAAAACAAAAGAAGAGACTGATTTGATTTCTTCAATCTTCTTCTACACAAAAAAAAAAAGAAAAACACATTCAAGATTCTTGACAAAGATGGGCTGATCCTTTGCAGTCGCTTTAGTTAATCTCCTTCCTTTAGTTTCAGAGAGAAAGCATGAAAAGCTGCTCAGAGATAGCGGAGTGAGAGAAAGAGAGACAGAAACAGAGAAAGAGAGGGAGGGAGAGAGAGAAAAAAAGGATTTTTGTGAGAAGAGACTTATATATTTTTTGTTTATTTATGCTTGTAAGAACTAAAATGGAAGGAGTATTTTGTTTTATCTTTGAAATTTGCTCTGTTTCTTCAGAATGTTATGAACATTCTGATCTGTTTTCAATGTTGTATGTTTGCTGCATTGCATGTAGAGTACTCTCAATGAGCTGCACATTCACATTGGATTGCTGATGAGGAGGCTCCATTGTCTGAAAAAATGAATTCTATGAAGAAAAAAAAAACTTTTTTTATAATTATTATGAATATTATAATTTTTACATTTGGATTAGTCATAATAATTTCCATTCTGCTATCCAAATGCCAAAATTTTAAAAGAAAAAACAGTAAAGAAAGTGCTGAAATGAGAAGTGTGATTACTTAGTGCAAAAAACAATCAAGCAGGTTAATTAATTATACTAATCTCTTCCAAAATTTGATCTTTATAGTTCTTTTGCCTTCATAATTCATAAAGCTCCTTCAAAGCAATGCAATTAAGCAGCTTAATTAAGGAGCTAATCCTCTGATCAGTCACTTTGAGAGAACTGTTTTGGATTATATGAAGAAGGAAAGAGGGAGAGAGAGAGAGAGAGAGAAACAGAAAACTGGTCTAAGATATTCATTCAAAGGCATCCAGATGTGCATGGAGAGATTCTTCTACTGCTGTCATGAGAACCCATTCTTCCACCAGAAAAATAAAGAAAAAATTATAGAAATAATACAAAGCGAAGAGAAAAAGAGGAAAGAAAAGGAAAAGAGAGCTCGCTCTACTTTCTCTTTATTGCTTCTTTTCTTGCCATCTCTCTAAGTGTTTTTTTGATCATTTCGAGGAGTTTTTTGGGGAGGCAAAGACTCGGTCTAAAGCAAGCATCTGAGGAGCCAATTATCTCTTCTTCTTTCTTCTGCTTCGTCAGTACTCAGAAACTAAAGCTTTCTTTAAAGTTTAAACTGGCTGTGTGGCTTTAGTTCTTTGTAGGCTGGCAAGCAAGCACAAAGCCTTTGGCATAACATTCTTAGCTATATGAGTGCTGGTGTTGATCGGATGCCACGTGGATGTCTATGTGGGACCAGTACTCATGAGATGCTGATGTGGCATGCATGCCATGTCATGATGGCTTATCCCTCTCATTCAAAATGCACCATTGCATGGTTGGAATGTTCTAAGTGAGTCATGTTGTCTTTTGAGCCTGTGCGTGTTAGGCTACTTATTATAATATCATTCTTCATTTGAACATAGGTTTCATTTGGGACGGTTTCGTACCACTTCTTAAAACAGCTTTATAGAACAAAAATTACTAAAAAATTGTTTTAAGAAGCATTGAGAAAGCTGTCCCAAACGAAACCTTATTTGTTATTAGATTTGGTGGTGCGTATTAAAATAATGACACAGAGATAATTATGAGTTGGGTAGCAAGTTTAAATTTACTAAAAAGTATTGATATAACTAAGGTTTAAGTATTTGTTTTAAGCTTTGTTCGAGACAAATTCCTAATTGCTTTCTAAAGCAGTTTTTTGATAGAAATTTTCTTAAACTATAAAGTTTTCTATTAAAAAACTGCTTTAAAAACAGTAAGAAAGTTGTCCAAACAAAACCTTAATATCTTTTCAAAATTATTAAATTATTTAAATTAACTGTTTTTTGCACTACTCAATATTTAAAAAGAGGCTAATATTAAAAATGTATTAATTAATATTAATAGAAGATAAATAATACAATTTAAATATTTGAGATAAATAAAATGCTAAGATAAATATGATAAAAATAAGCCAATAAATGATTATAGTGTAATGACTCCATTGAAAAACTACTAATAAATAGATTTATAAAACACATAAGAAGAAAAAGTTGCTCAACCAAGTTGGGATTAGAAGAAAGAAGAATGTTAAGATGAGGATAAAAATAAATAAATAAAAGTTAATGAATGATTATAATGTAACGACTTCATTGTAAATGAACTAGATAAATAGATTTATATAACACATAATTAATTAAGAAGAAAAAGTTGATTAGAAGGAATAAGAATGTTAAGAGAAATATGAGGGAAAATTTAAAAATTAAAGTCAATAAATGATTATAGTGTAACGACTCCATTTAAATGTTTGGTTGTTTGAAAAAGAAATGCTGTGTAAAATGAATGCAGTATGAAATGGAATGCGATGTAAAAGAAATACTTTTGAGCTCTTTGGATGGGTGAAAAAAGAATGCAAGACTTTGATCTTTTTTTTTTTTTTTTTTTTTTTTTTTTTTTTTGAAGTAAAGTGAATGTTATGTAAATTGTAAAGAAGTTATGTCAGGGTGGGGTGATGGCCAGTGGTAGATGGCGGGCGACGATAGCTAGTGACAACGAAGGACAGCGGCAGTAGCTGGTGATGGAGACGATGACTGTCGTGGGTGGTCAAGGAAGCACTTGAGCAATATAAAGCGTTCTCGCTCAAATTGGGCGAGAATGTTTTACCTCAAAAATGAATTAAAATGGAAAACATTGTATTTACTTCACCTTGAATTTGATTTTCATCCAACAAAACACCAAAAAGTGAGATAATAATAATAATAATACATTTACTTTGCTTTACATTCACTTTTATTTCAACGAAACAACCCCGACAAATGAACTGCTAATAAATGAATCTATACATCATATAAGAAAATGTTGAAAATATGCTCACAGGAAGAATGAATAAAATTAATATTAGGGAAAAAAAAAGATATAAACATGAATAACACTTCCATGGTAATATATTTTTTTCAATTTGGAGGAAAAGGATGAAGGCAATCTTGATTAGATGAAGCTGGCAAAAGATTTTGGAGGAGAAAATAAAAGAAAAAAAAAACGGGACATAGAAGATCACTTGTTTTTTGGTTAAGAAATGGAAGAAGGCAATGGATGAGGAGGTACTATCAATAAGAAAGAATCATACACGCACTTCGGTTAATTAACCCATTGATCATTAAGAAACTATGACAGAAGCTGAAAAGATTGCCTTCTCCTAAGTATTTGTTTTAAACTCCTCCTAAATAATGAGTTTGAAATGAAGGATTTAAGGCTGTGAAGATTCTCTGCATTGAAATTCAGAGAAACAGGTCAAAAAAGAGATTTGCAAGTCTCAAAAGGCTTATATTTAGAAAGTGTTAAACATGTTCATCATGGAATCATCAAAGCAGATTACTTTCAATTTAGGCTTCATTTGGGATGGCTTTCTTACTGCTTCTTAAAGCAGCTTTTTAATACAAATTTTTTAATTTTTAAACTAAAAAAGCTGTTTTAAGAAGTGGTAGGAAAGCCGCCCCAAACGAAGCCTCAAACTCTTAGATGATCATGCATTTAAGAAGGAAAATGTGAAAGAAGAGAAGAAAAATATAGGATATTTTAGTCATATTGGGAGTCTAATGCTTGATTTGATTTGCAAAAAGGCTATATGCCTATATATTGCCTGTGTTGCATGTTTGGTAAGTCATTTCATGTCATTTTTTTGGCAAATTAATGATGGGAACAATGGCGTGTTTTAAAATGGGTTCTAAAACATTTGAAAGGGTCCATGGATCTTGGCTTGACATATCAAAATATCTAGAAGTCAAACAGACCAAATCAGTGGTTATGTCGACTCAAATTTTGAAGTTGATAAAAGCATAAGGTCATATATATTGGATGTTAGGGCCCCTTTACGGGATGTTATTAGTTGGAATACAAGTTTTTTTGTGGGTTTGCCAACCACAAATGTGAGTATGTTACAATCATTGAATCTCTTAAGGAAGCATTTTGGATGAAGGGGTTGTGGAATAGTCATAAGGGTGTGTTATGTGTGAAATCCGATTGTGTTGATCAATTTGGTTATTTTGTTGTTGCGGATCGGACCTTAAAGCTTGTCATGTAAACTGGGGGGTGCAGGGGGTTTATCCCTAACCACCGGAATTTTTTTCCCGTACAATGCCCTTGCACTGCGTAGCCGAGCGCCACAGCGTTGAACAACAGAGAGCAGAGCGCCCCAGCGGCCTAGATAGAACGCCGCAGCGGTTGAAGACTGAGACTTGAGTGTAGCGGGGCTTCAAACCGGCGCCGCAACACTGCGATACGGATTTGATGGTTTTCTTTCTCGTTTTCTGAAGGGTTGCGTCCCTTGGAGTTTATTTACTTGGCTTTCTCTTGTATTTGAAGTTAGGGCAAGATCGAGAACGGTGCATGTGAGAAAAAAAATAAGGAGAGAATAAGTGAGAAGAGAGAATTGTACTTATTTATCTTAATTTTCATAGTGAATTTATTGGAGTGACGTGGCTCCCTTGAATTTTTTCCTATTTTGAGTTTTTACACATTAAATCCTGATGTCCTTTACTTTTTCACTGCTTTTACTTTCTTGCTGGTTTCCTCATTGTGATGTTTGCTCCTCATCATCTCACCCTCAATAGGGTGGTCCATAGTTTGATAGTCAGGGAGTTGTTCAACACTTCAAATGGCCAAAAATCCTATATAATATGAAAGGACAAAGCATGTTGATGTTTGTATACAAAAAAAAAAAATGGTGTTTGTCTACATTTATTTTATTCGTGATATTATGGTTGAAGGAGCCATGACAATCCAATATATCTCTGCTAATAACAATCTAGCATGCATGTTAACTAACGGTCTTTTTGGGACAACTTTCGTACTATTTTGCTTTTAGATTGCAACCAAAACTTATGTTTAACTTACTCTTCCTTGCTGCTTTCAATAAATTTATGTACAAAGAAACTGTTTTTTACAGCAATTAAAAAATTTACTTTCCCCACAATAAATTTACAAAAAACTATACTCATCCCAAATAGATCTTAAGATAACGCTTGGACCAAAATTCTAGCACTCTACTTAAACTTAATTGAAAATTTAAACTCCCTTAATGGGAAGTTGTGGGTTGGAGGAAGTCTAAAGGTCTGCTTGGGATAGTTGCAGCATTTTATAAATTTGATAGTGAAGTGTTGTGAAAAAAATACTTGATTTACTTTATTTGCAAAAAAAAAAAAAAGCTTTCTATCACAGAAATTTCTAAAAAATAGTAAGAAAGAAACAAAAAGTAATTGCCATACAAAATTATTGTTGTTGCCTGAAAGATAAAGCAGTAAGAAATCGTTCTCAAACAAATCTTAAATGTACGGAGATATGTAAGATCTAGGTTTAGATTTATCAATTTTTATTCCTTGTTTTGTTGGTGGTCTGCCTATGGTCTGTATTTAGGCATGATTCATATCACTGAGGTTAAGGTATATTTTTGCATTTGGAGGATAAGGTAAGAACAGATGAATTCCAGTGAAAGATTGATAAGTTAGATTACTTCAGAATGAAGAATAGTATGGGTGGGGCTTCCATATTCTTTAGTTTGTTCTTATCTAATTCCTGCCATTCTCTGATTGATCATTGCTCCCTAGCTTCTTGGTAAGTGATTCTTTCCTTTTGTCTGAGTTTTGTTTTCTGCTTATCATTTTCCTTATAAAAAAATTAAAGTCTTTTGATAAGAAGAGAACATTAGAGTAATCTTTCATTTAATTTCACTTTTTTCATGATCTACTCTTAAAAAAATAATCTTAATTTATACATTCTTTATATCATACAACAGATAAAAGCCCAATATTAACACTGTTGTAGCAAAAAGACAAAGGTTTCATTTGGGATGATATTTTTACTGCTTCTTAAAGCTGTTTTTTAGTAAAAAATTAAAATATTTGTACTAAAAAGCCGCTTTAAGCAGTAAAAAAGCAGTCTCAAATGAGGCTAAAAGTAATACAATATTGTGAAAGGAAGCAAAAAATAAAAAATAAAAAGAGAGAGAGAATAGATCAAGATAGAAAGTGCATATCATGATTCCAAAAAAACTTCATGAACATGTTGACATTAAAGATCTACTGGGAACTACATATCCTCAACAGAATGTACTTCATTTAATGATTTGATCTTGCAGCCATCACCAATATGAGAAACAACAGCAGGAGGTGTTATCATTTTTCCCTATGCATGCATTATTGCACACAATGAAGCATCAGAGAGGTGCACCACTTAAAACTAGCCTCCATATCTGTAAATGCTAACTCTGCAAAATTAACTTGTAATTGGCTTCTTGGCTCTTCAAGCTTTTCTTTTTTCAGTTCTAGGCTTCGTTTGGGACTGCTTTCTTACTAGAGTTTTTGTGAAAGTCAGATTCAACCCAAATGCCTAAATTTATTTGTGAAAGTAAGCAATTTAATATTTCTATATCAACAACTATTTAGGCTTCATTTAGGACGTTTTTTAACGTTTTCTAAAGCAACTTCCTAGTACAAAAATTTCTAGTTCAAGAAATTTTTGTACAAAATAGCTGCTTTCGAAAGCAGTAAAAAAGTCGTCCCAAAAGAAGCCTTAATGTGATGTGAAAGTAAGCTTAATACTCTCAAACTCGGAACAATTTTACAACAAAAATTTCTTGGATTTATTGAGAGAAACAAGTATTATAGATTGCATGCTATGTGAAACTCCTAGTAGATAGTGATTGAGAAGAAACACTAGTAGACAAAGAATATCAAGGATTGATTGGAAAACTGATATATTTGTCTTACAATTATCCATATATAGTAGTTTTTAAAAGTTTCATAAGTCAAATTATTCATAAACCAAATGAGTCTCACTTTCAAAGTGATTCTCTAAAAAAGACAAATTCTAAAGCTGAAAGGCCTAAATGATAACATAAAACTGTTTATCACAAATTTAACACATTTCCTTCACATCATTTGGTTTCTCACTAAAGATATAAATAGGATCATTTTTCGAACTCATTATAGTTCAAGTGCCTACTGAAAGCTTCATGAAAGGGAAGCCAAGATTGGTACAGGCAAGGATCCAAGAACAGAGCATAAAGAAGAATGTGATATATTCAATGAATAATAAGAGAATACAGAGACCCTATATATAGGCTTAGATAATAGCCTGATATAGAGGGACCAGTGAAATAATTACACGTGTAAAGAAATAGTACAATATTAAGCTATGTTGTCTAACATCCCCCCTCAAGGTGGTGGATCTAAAGGTTGCACCAGCTTGTTTGTAAGAGATTTAAATCTGGGTGATGGCAACGGCTTCGTGAGCAGGTCAGCCAGTTGTTCTGCGGTGGGTATTTGATGAATCTGTATTGATTTTTCTTTGATGCATTGGCGAATGTAGTGACAGTCAACTTTGATGTACTTGGTTCGTGCATGAAACACGGGATTGTTGGCCAATGTTATGGCCGAAGTGTTGTCGCAGAAGAGGGAGGTAGCTGTGGTATGAGCGCAGTGAAGTTCTTGTAACAGACGGCGGATCCATGTGACTTCAGCGGCGGCGGAGGCTAGTGCTCGATATTCAGCTTTAGTAGAGGATCGAGCTACGACATTTTGTTTCTTGACGCTCCACGAGATTAGAGAAGAGCCGAGAAAGTTGCAGTAACCGGACATAGACTTCCGATCCTGTGTGTCACCGGCCCAATCGGAGTCGGCGTATGAGCGAAGAACGAGATCGCCGCGAAAGAGAGGAAGTCCAATGTGCAGTGTACCCTGGATGTACCGAAGGAGACGTTTGAGATTGTCGAAGTGCTGGATGGTTGGATTTTGCATATGTTGACAGATCTTGTTGACGGTGTAGGCGATGTCCGACCGAGTGAGTGTGAGGTATTGCAAGCATCCAGCAAGTTGCCGATAGAAAGTTGGATTTGAGTATGCAGCGGTTAGACCGGTATTAGTGGAACTTTTTAATTGAGATGGAGTTGAGACAGGTTTACAATTAGACATACCTGCACGAGTCAGAATGCTTTGTGCGAATCTAGTTTGGTTGAGGTGAAGTCCATAAGCTGTGGGAGTGGCCTGGATACCCAAGAATTGCGAAATAGTGCCAAGATCTCGCATGGTAAATGTGGAATGGAGATTGTCCAGAAGTTTCTTGATGGCAGTGGGATTGTTTCCTGTAAGCAAAATGTTGTCAACGTAGACAAGAAAGTACATACGGATTTCATTTTTGTAGTAGAGAAAAAGAGATGGATCGGAGATACTCAGCTGAAACCCGAGAGTTTGAAGGTGACCGGATAGAGTGGTGAACCACTCTCGAGGTGACTGTTTTAATCTTTAAAGCGCTTTCTTGAGGCGGCAGACATAATTTGGATGATTATTGTCGGTGAACCCAATCGGTTGTTTCATGTAGACAGTGTGATTAAGAGTGCCGTGGAGGAATGCGTTTGAGACATCCAGTTGGTGAATTGGCCATTGGTAATGAAGAGCAATGACGAGAAGGATTCTGACGGTCGGTATTTTCGCGACTGGACTGAACGTTTCAGTGTAGTCAAGACCTTGTTCTTGATTGAAGCCTTGCGCGACGAGTCTGGCCTTGTATCGTGCAACCGAACCATCTGCAAGGTATTTTGTGCGATAGGTCCACTTACATCCCAAAATATTTTGTGATGCATCTGGAGGAACTAACTCCCAGGTGTTTTGTGACTGTAGGGCCTGAAATTCTTGCTGCATCGCTTGTTGCCAGTGTTTGAACCCGACAGCTTCTTTGTAACATGTGGGATCAGTGTGGTTGGAGGTATGTGTCAAGCTGAAGATCTGCTTTGGTCTGGAGTGGCCAGTTTTTGATCTAGTTTGCATAGGATGAGCGGTTTGCTGACTTGTGAATGTATTAAGTGGTGCCATAACAGTGTTACTCGGAGTGGGATCAAGAACCAGAGAGTTCAAAGTTGGCATGACATATGTAGAAGGTATGTTGTCCGATGCTTGGGCCGTGGTAGGAACACGGGTAAAATTGTTTGTTGATTGAGTTGGAACCAGAAGAAGCGGGGGAATAACATTAGAGGTGGAAGACTGACAATTTGATGGAATAGAAGTTTGGTAAGGAAAAATACCTTCGTGGAAGACCACATGCCGAGAGGTGTAGACGAATCCAGTTTTAGGATCCAAACATCGGTATCCCTTCTGAGCAGAGGCGTAACCGATGAAGATACAGGAGACCGATAGCGGAGAGAGCTTAGTAGTGTTGTATGGGCGAGTCCACGGATAACAGAGACATCCAAAAATTTTTAAGTGTGTGTACTTAGGAGGTTTTTTGTGAGAGCTCGTTTCTTTGATATCCTTCTGGGATCGTTCGAGACGATGTTGAGATCATCCAGAACGATCATTGAAACAGCTGATTTCTGGGTGGATCGTCCGGGGCGATTTTTGGATCGTCCTGGGACGATCAGTTCATGGCAAAGTTAGTGAGCAAGGGATTTTATCGTCTAAGGAAATTAATTATCGTCCTGAGATATCATCCTGGACGATTGGATTTTGTTCACATCGTCCTGGACGATATGGCGATCGGCCGGGCCGATCAGACTTGTTTTAAAAGGAAATCAGCTCGTTTGATGAGAGAGAAAAATCATTTTTTTAAACAAAAATATCTGAGGAGAGAGAAGGAGAAGGAAAATAAAGGAAAAGCTTGGTTTCGGAGGCCGCGGAGCGCTTTTCGTCCGTCGCCGTTGTTGGAAGGATTATTTATCTCGCGGTAAGGACTCCGAATCCTATTTCTGTTTTCGAAGATGTTGAGTTTTGGTCATTTTGTGCACAGAATTATGTTTTCGTTACCGATAAACGCGCACCATTTTATATTGACAAAACTTTCACCGCACAACTTTTGATATGTTATTGATATGATTTTTCTACACGTTTTGAGTATTTTCTGTAACGATTCTACTGGTTATTTTGGGTTCTGTGCGATTTTGATCGAATAGAAAAATATCAGGATGCTGATTGATGTTGCTTCAGTAGAATAGAAGTCTTATAATGTTGTCGTGCACGTTTTGTATTAATTTGGTAACTTGTGATTTTTAGGAATTTCTGTGTAAATTCCGTATACTGTCGTTATGCCGCTGGATTTTCGTACGATTTCCGATTTCCTAAAATTGATGATTTGAACTGATATGCATATGAATGTGAATATATGATTATTGTTACTGAAAGACAAGTGAAGACTGGTTGAACTGTTGGTTGGAGATTGATTTGACCTGTACAGGATGGTGGGCCGACGAGCTTTCCTTTAAACTATTGATCATTGATATAACGATTGGGAGTCATAAAGAGTTTAATATGGCGACAGGCAGCCGACGGGCACAGAGTGACGACTCTTATTGAACCAACGTATTGATATCTACAACAGCACTATGGATTTCTACAACAGCACTATGGATTATCGAATAGCCAGTGATTGCACTTGTTCAGTAAGACTATTGTATTGAAATGCATGTGTTCGGCATTGACTCGTGATGGATTTATTGCTTATTTGATTTGGATTTACTGACGGATTTACGGACTTACTGTTATCGTATGATTTCATTGATATTTATATTCTGTCACTGCGCATTGCTACTGTTATAGATACTGTATGGATATGGATACTGTAATTGACTCATTGACACTATAGACATGGATACTATTGATTCATTGATACTGATTCATTTGATATTGATTCATTGATATTATTGCTTCTGCATTGTATTGAACTGCTGCATTTGATTCATTGCTAGTATAGACTGGGCTTTATTATATTGATTTTATGATTTCATACCGATAGATTTAATTGACCAGATAATATTGTTTTGATTGATTCGATTTGATACGATTGATTTGACTGATCGACTGATTTTCTACTGTTTATCGATTCTTCTATCGCTGACTCTGGATTTTATCGATTGTGCATTGATTATTGATTTTTGTATCCGCTGCATTGATTCACTGATCACGTGCAATTGACTGTTATGGATTCGACTGATTGACATGCATATTGTCTCCAGTACCGTGCTTTGATTTCAGTTGTAGGTATTAGGTGACCTGCTGGACTTTTTGAAGCTCATTATATGTGGTTAATATTTTCAGGTCAGGGCAAGTGAGCAGGAGATTGAGGTTGATCAGGAATCTTCAGGTTTTTTTTGTTCTTTTTGGTGATAGTGATTATTTTATACTCAGGACATGATAGATTTCAGTTCATGTGTTTTTAGTGTAGCTTCTGAGTATTGTATATGATCTTTTGAGATATGAATAGAATCGTACATTGATGTTTTAAAAGTTATTGGTTTTTGCTAAACTGTTTGATTGAATTTATATATAGCTATGGTAAATTGTTGATGAATTGCTTGAAATTCTTTCCAAGTTAGATCTTGGGGCGTTACATTTTTTATATAAAATATTGAATGGACTTTTGTTTTTAAGAGTTCGGGAGGGCAGACGGTTAATGAGGTAGACTGCAGTATGTAGTGCTTCAACCCAAAGATTTTTAGGAAGATGAGCTTCGATTAGGAGGCTGCGCATGATTTCAAGTATGTGTCGATGTTTTCGTTCGGCGACGCCGTTTTGAGCTGGCGTGTGAGGATAGGTGAATTGATGAATCATACCCGTAGTCTTGAACATGGCCTGAAACTTGTTGTTACGGAATTCTCCGCCTCCGTCAGATCTAAAGATTTTAATGTGTTTGTTAAATTGATTTTTAATTAGATTATGCAATTCGAGGAATTTGTCGAAAGCCTCGAATTTGTGTTTGAGCGGGAACGTCCAGCAGTATTTCGAGAAGTCGTCGATGAATGATATGTAATATTTGTAACCTTGTACCGAAGTTATGGGGGACGGCCCCTAAATATCTGAGAGAACAAAATCAAAAATTTGTGATGTAAAAGAATTAGAGTTCTTGACAGGTAAGCGATGGCTTTTAGCCAAGTTATAAGATTGACAAAAATGTTTATTAAAATTGCTACAAATTCCCGGTATGATTTTACTGATGACTTGTAAAGTTTGATGTGCCGGATGTCCGAGGCGTTTATGCCAAAGGTTGGGTATCGTCTGAGCGGAGAACAGAGCGATGCCAGAGATGTCGGAGGAGGAGCGAACGGGATAGAGCCCGTTAAGACAAGGTCCCTTGAGAAGAGTTTGACCTGTCTTCGAGTCATGGATATGAAATTCATGAGCAGAAAACTTGACCGAGCAATTGTTATCTTTGGTTAATTGATAAATAGAGATGAGGTTGAATGACAAATTTGGAACATGAAGGAGATGTTTAAGATGGAGATTACCTTTGGGAGTTGGGAGAATACCTTTTCCGGTGTGCTGTATAGGAAGTTGATAGCCATTGCCTACGATGATTTGTTGAGTTCCGGTGTAAGGTCGACCGGCTTGAAGATTAGAAGATTCAGACGTGAGGTGATTGGAGGCTCCATTGTCAAGAAACCAGTCGGTGGTAGTGGTAGCTTCGGACGGGGTGAATAGGGCCGTCTTGATTGAGTCTTCATTATAGGAGGGATCGTTCCTGTACCAGCATTTGATAGCAGAGTGCCCCGTTTTAGAGCAAATTTGACAGATTATGCCGCTTGAAGAGTTCTTGTCGGAACGGCTGCGACCGCGACCTGAGTTGCAACCTCTGCCGGAGTTGGTGCGTCCGCGACCTCGACCTCTATAGGCAGCAAGAGCGGTGGCAGGATCATTGAGATGAAGGTTTTGAAGTGTGATGGTGTTTTCTTGAGCGAGGTTGAGCTCTTCAATGCAGAGTAGTGTGTACAAGTCATCAAGACTGAGCGGTTGGAGGTTTGTGCGAATAGAAGTCTTGAAAGACTGGTATTGCGCCGGAAGGCCGTTGAGGGTGTAGAAGATCACCTCCTCGGGATCTAAGGGAGATCCGGTTGCGGCAATTGCGTCAACAATCGATTTAACAGATAAAAGGTATTGAGGCATTGACTGATTTTTCATAGACAAATGGTGGAGTTCGTTTCACAGCTGGATGGTGCGAGAACGAGTATTAGACTGGAGTCGACGGGTGATGGTTTCCCATATTTCCGCACAATGGTCAAGCGAAAGAACATATGGGAGAATACTGGGTGAGATGACGGAGTACAGTGCGGCTGCAAGATTCTGATCAAGAAGATTCCACGTTTGGAAGGATAGTTCGTTTGCCGTCGTTTGATGATGAGTGCTCGGACAGAGGCAGGTGCCGTCAAGAAAACCTTCAAAACCATTGGCCTTGAAGAGTTTGAACACTTGAGAGCGCCAGATGGGGAAGTTTTCGGCGGTGAGGGTGAGGGAGATGATGCCTTTAATGTGGCTCATCAAGAACTTGAGTTGTTGAGGTATATCTTGCGTTTTTGAGAAATTACCGGAGCTCTGTCGAGGTTCAGATGTGGTCGTGGCTGTGGAAGAAGACGTAGCCATGGCAGCCGCGAAAGAGACGGAATAACAAGAATCTTAGAAAGACCTTAGTGGAAAGAGAAGGGATTAGAAAGAATCCTGCTCTGATACCATGAAAGCGTCATGAAAGGGAAGCCAAGATAAGTACAGGCAAGGATCCAAGAACAGAGCATAAAGAAGAATGCGATATATTCAATGAATAATAAGAGAATACAGAGACCCTATATATAGGCTTAGATAATAGCCTGATATAGAGGGACCAGTGAAATAATTACACGTGTAAAGAAAGAGTACAATATTAAGCTATGTTGTCTAACACCTACTCATGAGGCATTACGCAACCACAATTTTTTTTTTGAAACCAAACAATGAAAAGATAGGAAAAAAAAGTTTTGCGAACATTAATCTAGTCAAAGGTTCTCTATACACTAGTTCTTCACACATAAATGTCTTTCTTTAATATGTTTGTGATGGAACTACTATGGAGCTAAATTTTTTAATAAAACTTGTATAAAATGTAGCCAAACTATGAAAACTCATAAAATCATTGATTTTTTTAAATGACATGTCTTTATGTATCTAAGGTTTCATTTGTGATGATTTTCTTACTGTTTCTTACACCAGCTTTCTAGTGCAAAATTTTTAATTTCTGCACTAAAAAATTATTTTAAACCCTAGTAAAAAATCGTCCCAAACGAAGCCTAAGTCTTGAAATAGTCACTGAAAAATCTAAAAAGATAACTTTTTAATCTCATTAAAAGACACTTCATATTCACATATAACATCTCCTCTCTAAGCTTGTTTGATACTAACAAAATATGGTGGATGTATTAATCTTTATAAGGACTAAAAATGAGTATGTCATTTAAAAAAACTACGAAGAATCTCCCTATAAAAAGCTTCGATATTATATTCATAAGCCTTGTAAATGTGCTTGGTGCACTTGATAGGCCAAAAGACATCACAATCCATTCATATATAGTCGATCTAGGGTATAAAGAGTTGTCTTACACTCATCCTCAAGTTAAAATTTGATATGATGGCATCATTCTTAAGAACAATCTTGGAGAAGTGGCATCCCCTATTTGCTTTAATCCTTTAAAATGTCATCAAATCTATATTTTATCGCCTATGCATTTCTTCCATAAGGCATGTGGAGAGTGAATTCACTAAAATGAGATAGGTAAACTCGAGGGATACTTTCAAAGATTTTTTTTTCTCAAGCAGGCAAAATATCATGAGCGAATTCGAAGTTACTATGAGGGATATTTTATGGGACATCTCTATTGTAGACATTTTTATTCATCTATGATGGGAGAGATAGTATGCTCCTATGATGATCTAATTTTTCGAGTTGAAGCACAAAATAAAGGCTAACGAGACTGTTAATGATCATCAAAAGTAATTTGAAAAACATCAAATAAATATAAGAATTCACAATAAGGAATTTAACAGTCTACTCAATGCAAAAAAGTAGGAACAATCAATATATGAATGACACTTTCATCATATTTAAAAAAATAATAAAAATTAAATTTAGGCTACCACATTATTATAAATCTTAAATAAATAAAATATCTTTAAAGTTTTCATTATTACAAATCTTATAAACCATTGCAATTAAATATTTATATATATGTATGTATGAATTGATAAAACCACTCAAAATTTTTGTGATAGGATTTTGAAATTTATAAATAAATTGTAGCAATCATTTAATGGGGTGTGGCAATTTTTCTATCAAAGCACTATTTTTTAAAAAGAACTTATATCAAACTAGTTTGCATTATTTTAATTAATGTCAAATTTTAATTAGTAATTTGTATATATAAAGAGTAATATTGTAGAGAAAAAAAATATTTGGATATATTTATCAAAGAAAATGTTTAAGAACATAAATAGCGAATACATTACTATTTGAATGTATTTTTTTAACTTGGTTTGAGCAATACTTTGCTATTAGTGGTTGTGTAAAATGTTACA
Organism: Dendrobium huoshanense; assembly: GCA_016618105.1. NCBI lineage: Eukaryota > Viridiplantae > Streptophyta > Magnoliopsida > Asparagales > Orchidaceae > Dendrobium > Dendrobium huoshanense. Next base: position 52,810,448 of record CM028355.1, on the reverse strand, counting down.
CAACTTAAGTTAGGCTTCATTTGAGATAGTTTTCATCTTGCTTTCTAAATAATTTTTCAGCGCAAAAATTTATTGAATTTGAATTTTTCGTATTAAAAACAGTTTTAAAAAAAGCATGAAAGCTGTCTGATACGAAACCTTAGTTTATTGGCTGAGAGTTTTGACTACCAATCAAGAGGTCTAAGATTTGAGTCTAATTGGCTTAAATATCAACAATTTTTTTTTTTTAATAAAATCATATTTAAACAATCTTTAACTAAAGATTTGAAAATGATTCAAATTAATTTTATTTGCAAAAAAAAAAAAAAAAATGCAAAAGAGAGAATAATTTAAAAAGAATTGAATATATTTATTAAAAAAATATTGAAATAACATAAACAGTTAATATTTTTCTGTAATTATCGTGGTAGAGATAAATAAAGTTAGAATTGTCAAATAAAGCCTAGTTTTCCTATTTTTTCGGGTGGCGCAAAGGGAAAGGTTAGCGGCGATAGGCTGAAACTTGCATCGCCGTACTCACGCGGTCCACTACATATAAAGAGAGAGAATTTCTCAAATCCAAAACCTTCTTGCTTCCCCCTTCCCTCTCCATAAACCCTAATCCAACCAATTCCAGAGTTCCACTTTCTCATCCTTCGCGCTTCACCAAATCCACAGGAGAATCTGCAGTTCGAATTCTGCGCCGGCGAGAGGTTTATCTCTCTAGCGCGTACTAGAGTCAGCAGATTCGTCCTCCCGTTCCACGACCAATCACGAACACTTCTTTTGCTAGGGCTTATACTGGATTTGTCAACCCTGGCGGATTCTAGGGCCTTCTAATGGCGGATCAGCCGCGCCTCCGCCTGCCGTCGAGTTACTGCAACATCCAACTTGTGAAAGCGTCGCTAGTGTTAGGTATAGGGTTTGAGCGAGGATTTTGTGCTGGATTTGAGAGACGGGAAGCATGTTGAGTGTGCTGCGTGTTCATCTGCCGTCGGAGATTCCCGTGGTTGGCTGCGAGATTACGCCTTACGTTCTTATCAAGCGCCCGGATAACTCCGTATCCAACGAGGATGTCGTTGAGGCCGCACCCGTTGGGGGTTGCTATATGAGCTATAGGTGGTGAGTTGAAGCTCCGGCTTGTTTTTGTTTACCAGCATATTGTCTCAAAGTATTGTTTATTAAAGTTACGTAGTTTTTTCTTAAGCATGGTTATCTACCTCATGTTATGAGATCGTTGGTTTGATTGTTTTACGCAGTACATGCACTTCCTTTTCACGTTCTAGCACTTTCTTATTTTTGCCCTGATCACCTTTGTTCTTGGGTTAAGGCGCCCTAATTGTTAATGGCTACATTTACTTAGATGCCTAATAATATGTAGTTATAATGATTTTATAGGTCTGTTTCAGCTGATTGCTTTATAGACTCGTATATGTTAAGTCAAGCGTGGAGCATGATAAGAAAAAGAGGTCTAAATGTGTAATTCATGTATCATCAATTACTTTTGCGGAGGAACTACCCTTTCTCCGAGAAATCATGTGAAATTTATACTGGCTGAAGGATTTTAATCCTCCCCTCGTTCAAATAAGTTCTCCAGCAGCTTGATTTTTTTTCATAGATTGATAAATTCTATAATGAAATGTCGAAAATAAGTATAGATGATGGATGCTGATAAGCTTTTTTTTTCTTGCATTGCTTTCCATGTTTTCCTATTATATGTTAGAAAAAATAAAACTGGTCTTGAATAATGAAAACGTTTGGATTGTTATAAAGGGATAAAATGTGTAATATTTTGCGTGCAAAATTAAATCTAGGTTTTTTGATATTGATACATTAAAACTGCATGCCTTAGGCATCTCATGTCAAGTTGTTTATTTTACTCCTAATTGATAGGCATTGGTATTGGGGATGAGAAAGTCAAGCAACAAATTGTGCACAATGATATGTTTAAACAGGCCTTCATAGTATGCTTCTTTAAGTAGGAATATTAATAAGCATAGTCAATGCAAATTCACATGGTTGCAAAATATATATATTGTTTACACACATATCACAAAAAGGATAATGTTTATGGGAAAGTTAAAATCAAAATAGTTTATGCTGATTTATAGAGAGTGAAATGTTGGATTATTTAGGACGGAAAACAAAGTTTTTGAAAAATTAAATAATTTTGTCAATAGTCTAAGCTCATATTTTGCTTAGGCTTCATTTTGTGAAATGGAGTGTATGTAATGTACTAGTGTGGTAGGAATCATTGTGAAATAGCATTTGGAAAATTGTTCTTTGATAAAATTCTTGAAACCTTATTCATTAGAACTTTAGAGGCTATTGCTGGTTTTTCACATTTTCAGAAAGCACTTGAGTTGAAGCTCTCTTTGTTACCCCTCTCCTTGCTTATTCCCCTCCCCAGAGTGTGTATCACTGTATTCTGCCTTTATGAAACACCTTCATTGATGCTGTCGTGATTTCACCACTCCATTTTGTAGTTATCCCCCTTTAAACCTTGGAAAGTTGCCTTTTCCAATGATTTCCAACTATATGAAGACAATAACTACTGACTATATAAAGACGAGGCATCCTTCAGAGTGTATTTTTTAGCATAACTTCTAAAATTAAGAACCCCATCCACATTTACCCTTGTTTCCCCTTGCACTCTTGTATTGAGTGATGGTTATAATGGAGCATACTTTTGCAGTTTTATTTTTTTTTTCTATTTTTATTTTTCATTATCTTCCCCTAATTTTTATAGAAACATATTGTTCATTATCTAGATCTATTGTGTTTCCACACTTTCATAGTTCCTTTATCATTATGAGCATTGTCTTTATATGTTTTCTAAATGGCTAATATATATTGAACCCTATATGCGTTGGCTTGTACTTCTGTTGTTGCTATTGTTATTGTTTTTTTATTCTTTTAGGAAATTTATATTCACTTTTGCTTTTAAAACAATGATACTCCCTTGTTCTCATTTCTCCATCAATTTTGTTGCTATTGTCATAGGTAGCTTATTATCATGGTAATGATTTTTGATGTGGCTAATGGCAAGAACCCCCTAACGATGACGAGCCTCCTTTCCATAAATCATTTTTAGTAAAAAACTATTGAACCTTGCATATATTGCCTTATTCTTTTGGGATTATTGTTGTCCTTAAATTTTTTTTTTAAAACCCCTTCACTTTAGGTCTAAAAAAATAACTTTTCCACTCTCACATTTCTCCCTCTCCTTTGTTTGCTGTTATCGTTGAATACAACTTGTTAAACTTGGTAATTAATTTTGGCATCATTGTTGCCTTGTTGACATGAATCCTTTATCTATGACGAGCCTTTCTAACATGTCCAAACACCATCATAGCCCCAAAACCCACATACCTTTCTCTTTTTGTCATTCTCATATATTTTTTTGGCACCACTACTCTCTACCTATTTTGATTGGCCATGTTTTGTTTAATAAAAATCCTTGTGTTTTCATTTTCTTTGATCACAATATCTGCTGTCAGTTTCTTTGATGAAAACTAAACCTCCTAGAGCCTCTCCTTCTTCATCATCTTGCAAGCAGGGTTTCCCCCCTCTAGAGATAGTTGGAGTGGTAGTTCGTTAATACTTACTACCCTTAGGCATTCATTTATTCCCCCCAACAACATTGTTTAGGGATATACCATGACATTTATTATTTTTATATGGTTAAAATAAAATTAATTTCTTTTTATCTTCTTTTGTAATTTATTTGATTAGTAGATTAAAGATAATAGAGATTTGCACAACATTAATATTGCATATGTTTTTAAATGATTTTAATAGACATTTCTGATTAACTTTATTTAATGTAGCTTTTAACTTGGTTTTCAACATTACCAAACAAAGCCCTGTGTTATGATAAGTTTGACACCTCTGCTGTCAAACAAGCATGACTTAAAAGCTGGTTCTTTTAGAAGTCTCAGTCAAATAATTGTTGAGAATAAAATGAAATTAAATTTAATTGATATTTCTTCTAATGACGTCATTGATTGACGTTGTGGTTGCTAAATTGACTTCAATATTTATATGCCAATCTTTTGGTACCATAGTGGTGGATTCTCTTACAAGAGCTTATAAAATGGTGGCATGAGAAATATCTAGTAATACGATTGGTATGTTACTTGATCCTCTCAAGCAAGAATTTTGAAGCTTTTTTTCATATCGCAAAGCACAAAGTGTTTCTACAAAAAATGTAGAATTTGACTCTAAGATCATCCAAACTATGTTTTTAGCAAACTAATTATCGAGATAGTATGATTTGATGAGATGAATCCAATGATATGAAGAACATCAGATCAAAGTTCAAAGGAGCTTAAGTTAATTGCTAGTTGAATTGGGAATTTCTTTAGGCACACTTGTATTAAAAATAAGCGTGCATTGATTAGATGAATTCAATGAGCCCAAGCATGCTCAATTCTGAGATTATTAAGGCATTGGGAGGTCCAAAAAATATAGCATAATCAAAGATGATCTATTTAAGCCAGTTGATTGAATGTTTAGATTAAAAAAAAAAATGAACAGAAGGCCCCATTAAAAAATCTATAAACCAACCTCAATTCCTTATATTTGAATTAGGCTTTGTGTGGAGAGAATACTTTGACTCATAGAGTTTCAATTCTGCAACTGCCATACAGAACCTGACCAATTGCTTTTAGAATTTGCATGCCCAAACTTCTTTCCAGTTTCCACCTATCTTAGCATTTCGTCTTCTCTCTTGTTAAAAAAATGTGTCACTGACATCCTCTTAACACCTAACTTTCACCATCAACATTCATCATTGCTATTGAACGAAGCTAAAATTCACCGTCCCCTTTCTTATCTGATAATGGTATCCATTGTTGTACTCCATCAATCAACATCGACATTCATTATTGCCATTCACAGTTTACCCGCCAACTTCATTGCCTTCCTATACCTCTTAGCCATTAGTTTCAGCCTTTCAGGAGACATTCCATATAATTCAAACTTTGTAATCCCACCTCCTTCAACAAAGTTGATAGGCATATCATTGTAATTTTTAGCCTACCAAGTGAAATTTTTTTAATTTGGGCTAAGCTCCGTTTTTTTTTTTCTATTTAATTTTCCAAAAAAAAAAAAATCTTGTCTCATGTGCGTTGTTGGCCTTTTATTCTTGTGTTTGTAAGGTTTCATCAATATTAAGATGATAAACTCTCTCTCTCTATTGTTGCTAATATTCTAGCATGCAATAGAAGCAAAAACAAATAAATCATAGGTATGCTTGCAAAAAATAATTAAAATATCCAATACTGGAAACTTTTTTTTAATTCGAGTTTTAAGAATTCATGAGCAAAACTAAAAAATTGTATATTTTATGTGGGAAACAAAGAGGATGGTATGCGTCAGTGATGATAGTTTGCCAAGTAGGGCTGCTTTTTGGAACTTAAAGAGGCTGATAATTACCAATATATAAGTTTGCGGTGTGATTGGGATGAGTACTCTTGTGTAGGTTGCTTGTTTTCCTGTATCTTGCAAACAATTTTCACAGACTGGAAAAAATGATAAAAGCAAGAATATGAAAAATATAGAGCGTGCTTTTTGTGATTGTTATTGGGTGCTTCTTTCTTTTGACTTACATGCACTTAAGAGCTGGACTCTATGCTATGAATAAGGATACAATATAAATGTTAGAGAGCGCTGAGAATAATTTATTACATTTAAATTGACCTTCGCTACAGCCGGAGCTTTGCAGAGGCATTTTAGCTGACTTGATCTTGTTATCATGCAGGTATCGCATTCAAACTGATAGGAAAGTTTCTATCTGCAGTATTCATCCATCAAAACAAGCAACTTTGCAGTGCATAGGCTGTCTCAAGGCAAAAGTACCTCCTGCAAAGAGTTTTCATTGTACACCCAAATGTTTCTCAGATGCTTGGCGACACCACCTTGTCTTGCATGAACGAGCTAGCAGCGCTGTTAATGAAAATGGAACTGAGGAAGAAGAATTATTTGGACGTTTTAGTAGTGGTGTTTCAGGTGCCGTCAATACTAGCTCAACATCCAACTTGAATAATGCTTCCACACCTGTATATCCTGCAAGTATTTCAGAAAGGAGTGGAGGGGAAACATGGTTTGAAGTGGGGCGTTCTAGGTCCTATACTCCATCTGCTGATGACATTGGTCATGAACTGAAGTTTGAATGTCTACCAGTAGATTCAGAAACTAGAATACCTGTTGGAAATTCTAGTACAGTTACAACAGCACGTGTAATTCCAGCCCCTTCTCCATGCCCTCGTCGCATGATTAAAGTTGTTGGTGCTGATTTTCTCGGGCATTTGGATCATGATGGTGCATCCTCTGGTACCTTTAAAGTACTCTCGTATAACATTCTTGCTGATCAGTATGCAACAAGTGAGCTATACGGCTACTGCCCTTCCTGGGCTCTTGCATGGCCTTATCGGAGGCAGAATCTATTGAAAGAAATCATTGGCTATCATGCTGACATTGTCTGTCTTCAGGAGGTACATTTTAACGCACTTTTAATTTTCTGGAGAAATTAATAGTCTACGTATGTAACCATTTTTTTAGTCATTTGGCATGCATTTTTTTGCTTTTCTTTTGAATCTCATCATTCTTTCTCTCTTTTATTATTCTTTTATATTAACTTACTAAAAAGGGCTATAAAATTCTTACAACTAGTTTCACAGAAATCATTAATTTTTTTTTGCACATCTAGGGATTTTCTTTTGGCTATAACAGGAAATTGATCTTAGCCTCAACCTTCGTGCTTAATAATTTTGGCTTGGTTGGCTATTGTCATTTAATCTGATCTCGAACTAGACGTCTCAAGTATGAATATATTTACCCTCCACTCTTTTTTAGCATATGGTAACAATAAACCTCTATTGTGTTCTTGAAGAAAATTGTTATTGATATTACATGCTTAGGACAATGGAGGAGCCAAAATTTTTTTCTAGTGGGACATAAATTAGATTTTTAATATATTTCTTCAACTTTTTTCATTCATGTTTAAGACCAATATTGGCAATTAAAAAAATTTATTTAAATTTATTTTTTTTTAAAATAAAAAAATAATTAAAACTTTCAATTTATAATACATACTCTTCTTACTTCATATTCTAAATGAGTTGAATGATTGTCTTATTATCAATGCAATCAAATATTTCTTTTATTATAAGTAATTAAAATATCATTCATCCGCTAATTTGAAATTCTATTTTGTAGTCAAATTTTTTTAATAATCATAGTAGAGAAAATTCTTTCAACTTATGTTATAGACATTAATCTTACAACAAAATCTAATTTTTTTAATTTATCATGATACAATTTTGATTATAATATCCAAATGTAATTTATTTCAATATAAAAATCACAATTATGAGGGAATGAATAAAAGAATAAGGATGTTTAATTATAATTAAAATTTAATAATAAATAAATAACAATAATATAAAATGAAAAAAAAATATTTTATTTTTGAAGGGGGCCATTGCCCCTGTATAGCCCCTCCCCCAAATTCTGTCCATGCCTAGGAAACCAAATGTGCTTCTAGACGAGTCATTGTTCAATAATACATGTTGATCCTAGCCACAAATTATAGGCTTAAACTCCTAGTTGATTACGAAGTTTCTTGGGATTTAAAGGGCCTTAATATAAAATATAAAGTTTTTAGTTGTTTTGGTTAGTGTTATTTATGACTTTTGATGTTTTTTCCCCCAACAATTTATTTTTTGTGCTAATTTTTTTTCGGCAAGGGCTGCATGGAAACAATTGTAAATTCTGATTTCTCTATTTGTAAAGAATTGCTTTTTAGATCAAGGCAGGATGCACTTGATATTATTTTTTTATGTTGAACTTTTAACTGCAGGAATTCCTTAATGCATTTTTTGGTTTATAAGATTTCTTGGTGGAGTTCTATTTTTTATTATTATACATGAATTAAAGAATTAATACAAAAGATACCTCTTGAAGAAAATTTTTCTTGGAGTACATTTTAATGGACATGTTGGTAGAGAGGTAAATGATTTTTAAAAGTATTCATGGTGGCTATGGATTTGAAGTGACTAATGAAGGTGACATGGCCATATTAGGTAGCTTTTGATTTTTTAATTGTTAAGACCTTATTTAAAAAAAAGATATGAAAATCTACTCACTTATAAGAATGGATATAGTAAAACTCAAATTAATTATTTTCTTATAAGAAAAATAGATCGTTTAGATTGCAAAGATTGTAAAGTTATTCCGAATGAATGTTGATAGATTTTAAGATGAAGGGCAGAAAATATTAAAAAAAAAGTAAATTGTTGTTCTAGAATTAGATGGTGCATTTAAAAAATATTAAAATAAATATTTTTGAGAGTAAGATTCTAGATCTTAAGATTTTGTCAGTGCATGAGAAAACAATGTTATTTGGGAAAATGTAGTTAATGATATTAAGAATGTTGTAAAAGATGTGATTTGAGTATAAAAAAAAAAAACTTCTAATAGTAAAGTTAGTTTGTGGTGGAATCAAAGTGTACAAGAAAAGATAAAAAATAAGAAGATTTATTACAAAATTGGTTTAGATACAAAGAGTCTTATATTTGAGAAATATATAAAGAGGCTCGTAAGGAGTCTAATAAAATAATATGCATCTAAATATTTTAGCTTTTAAGAATTTATATAATAGATTAGATATTAAGTTAGCCAAACAATGAAATAAGAGCAGTAAGGATTTTGTTCAAATGAAATGCATTACGGACGAAGATCAAAAAATGTTTTGATTAGAAGAGGATATTCAACAAAGGTGGATGAGATTTTGCTAAACTTTTCAATGAAAATTGTGAGAATACGATTTACTTTAGTGACGTTAGCACTCTAAATGAAATTTTTTTTTTGTTTTTATCAATGTATTAGTAAAATCGAACTTAAAGAGGATTCAAAGAAAATGAGGTGTGAAAAAGTTATTGGGCATGATGATATTCTAATAAACGTGTGGAAATGCTTAGGAGATAGAAAGAATTTCTTGGCTTACTAAACTTTTTAATATTATTTTAAAATTAAAAAGATGCCAAATGAGTGGAGAATGAGTGTGTTAATTCCTACTTTTAAGAATAAAGCTGATGCATAAGATTGTGTGAATTATAGAGGAATTAAGTTAATGTGTCATACTTTAAAACTATGGAAGAGAGTTATGGAGCATAAGTTGTCGTGTGATACTATCAATTTGGATTCATGCCGGGTATGTCTATTATGGAAGCTTTGTATTTATTAAGAGATTTGATGGAGAAGTATAGAGAGACTAAGGAGAATCTACATGTCATTTATTGATTTAGAAAAAAACATATGATAAAGTTCCAAGTGGAGTGACATGGAGAGTTCTAGAAAAGAAAGGGGTTAATAATGCTTATATTTAAGTCATTAAGGATATGTATGCATGAGCTATTACTTTTGTTCAAACACAAGGTGGTTTGATCAAGTATTTTCCTATTTCAGTTTGATTACATCAATGATCTGCCTTAAGCCCATATCTTTTTTGCTTTAGTGATGGATGTGTTCTCACTAGGCATTTGCAAGAGGTTGTACCTGGTGTATGCTTTTTGCCGATTATATTCTTCTTGTTGATAAAACTAGAGAGGAAGTTAAAGGTAAACTTGAATCATGGAGGTCAACCTTAGAGTCTAAAGGTTTTCGTTTGAGTAGATCTAAAATTGAATATATGAAATATAATTTTAGTAGTAATAGATCTAGTGGGGGTTTTGTGACTTTGGACGATCAAGTCCTTAGTCAGAGTATACTTTGTAGATATCTCGAGTCTATTGTTCAGAGTTATGGTGAAATAGATGGGGATATTATTAGTGGAATTCAAGTTGGATGGTTGAAGTGGAGGAATGGATCAAGCTTGTTGTGTGATAGAAAAGTACCCCTTAAATTTAAGGGAAAATTCTATAAGATGGTGGTGAGACCTGCAATGCTTTATGGTGTATAATGTTGGCCTTTAAAAGAGAAGCATAATATTAAGTTAAGTGTTGCAGAGATGAAGATGCTTAGGTGGATGAGTGGCTTTACTCTTAGAGGCATGATATTAAATGAGCATATACTTGAAAAGGTTGGAGTAGCTCCAGACTCCAGTGTTAAAGAGAGTCATCTTAGATGGTTTGGTTACATAAAACGGCGGCCTTTCGATGACCCAGTTAGAAAATAGATGCATTAGATTTGACTTTTGTTAAGAAAAGTAGAGGTAGACCTAAACATATTTGGTTATAAAATATTAGAAATGACCTTTTTTGTGTAGTTTAGATGAGAATTTGACTCTTAACATGACACAATGGAGAAAAATAATTCATATAGCCAACCCCACGTAGCGGGATAAAGGCTTGATGTTGTTGTTTATACATGACCATGTTGCCCATGATTTCGAAATATTTAGTGCGGCAGAGTTCTATTTTTATTTCTTCACAAGTAAACATCAAAACTGCAGGTCCAAAGTGATCATTTTGAAGAATTTTTTTCTCCGGAACTTGATAAGCATGGCTATCAAGCACTTTACAAGAAGAAGACAATAGAGGTTTCCTTTGATGCTTGATGATCTTTGAACTTGTCCCTACATGTTGATTCTCATATATGGACTGATTTATTTAATTTTTAGGTTTATAATGGAAATGTGAATAGAATTGATGGCTGTGCTACTTTTTTTAGAAGAGATCGGTTTTCACATGTTAAAAAATATGAGGTTAGCCTTCTTTTAAATGTCCATTTTCTTTCAGATGCTATTATATTGTCTGCCGAGCTAATTTGTCTTTCATGTAGGTCGAATTCAACAAAGCTGCACAATCTTTGACTGATGCAGTGATCCAGCCCGGTCAGAAGAAACTTGCTTTGAACCGTCTAATTAAGGTTATTGTCTCATGCTTCAGTTTAATTTTGATGTTTTTATTTTATAACATACCTTATTTGTTAAATAGGTTTTCCAAATTTGATTGTAGGACAATATCGCTTTAATTGTAGTCTTGGAGGAAAAGTTTAGCAACCAGGGTATTGATAATCCTAGCCAAAGGCAACTTCTTTGTGTGGTAAGAGAATGGAGCCCTTTTATTTATCTTATTATATAACTTGTTTTGTTAATGAACTTTAAGACCACTCTTTACATTAATCTATGAGGCATAGTCTTGTGGTAGGCATCCACTTTTTATTTTTTTTGTTGTGAAGTATGCTTTTCACTCGTACAATGATCTCTGTTATTTTCCATTAACCTGTGATTGGAAGCATGATTAAATATCATTGAAGGTGTTCTTGATTTTGTATTGAATCAAATTTTTACCGTGCAAACAATTACTTGAGAGATATGATGACATGATTGGGTAATTCAGTACTTAGGTACAAGTTATATACATGTTAAAATATGGAATTGTCGTCATTGCTAATTCCAAGTTTAAGGCTATGCAATTTCATGCTGTATTGTTGCTTTGTTGATGGGGATTTCACATTTATTTTTCCTCAGGCAAATACTCATATGAATGTCCATGACCACAAAGATGTGAACCTTTGGCAGGTTTCCATTCTAGTAACTTTACAGAGCTATTTCATTATTTTTCTTCATTAATTATTCATATTATTCACTTTAATTGTATCAGGTGCACACTCTTTTAAAAGGATTGGAGAAAATTGCTATTACTGCTGATATTCCAATGTTGGTGTGTGGGGATTTTAATTCAGTCCCAGGAAGGTACGGACATGCGGACAATTTTTCCTAGTTTTTCTTTGCATAAAATATTTACATTCATAGGGCTTACGTTTTGGCTGTTACAATTATTTCTAGTAGTTCAAAATAATTGGGAATATTTATTGGATGTAGTGCATCTCATGCGCTTCTGGCAATGGGCAAGGTTGATCAATTGCATCCTGATTTGGGAGTGGATCCCCTTGGGATATTGCGTCCTCCAAACAAACTAAATCACCAGCTACCTCTGGTAATGTCTGTTTAGACTGCTTAAGCTGAGCATTCTTTGTTTGATTTTATGAGCTTGAAAGTCTTACAGGTTAGTGCATATTCAACATTTGCGAGGATGGTGGGGGTTGGCCTTGGTTTAGATTTGCAACGAAGAAAAATGGACCCCACCACTAATGAACCTCTGTTTACCCATTGTACGAGGGATTTTATTGGTACTCTCGACTACATATTTTACACGGGTATACCTACTTTTGCAACCTATGGTTTTATTTTGCTTTTATTCAGTTTTTTCAGATTATTCTTTAATGGTTTATTTTATGAGCTATATTTGACTTGTTTTCTTGTAGCGGACTCTTTAACTGTGGAATCCTTATTAGAACTATTGGATGAGGACAGTCTACGCAAAGATACCGCACTTCCTTCTCCAGAGTGGTCATCTGATCACATAGCCCTTTTAGCAGAATTTCGATGCAAGCCTAGAATGAGACGTTGACACTAGATGTGAGCAAACCATTATTCCCCCTAAATTTTTAATCTTCAGCAAATTTTATTTTTAAGTTTTTCAAGGAACCAATCTTTTAAACTTGAAATTCATTTGAGTGTTAGCATTGCTTTTATCCAATTGCCTATTAGTTTATTGCTCCAACATAGCCAAATGCTATATTTCTGTGGTGTTTATTGTTCACTTTTTACGACGTGGGATTGAAAAAATATGCTACACATTCCAGGAGGATGCATGGTAATGAAGTATGCATGAAGTTTAGTCAGGATGTATGATATTTTGAAAATCTATCATTTTGGCTATGATTTCTTATAAACTGTATACTTGGCTATATGTTGGATTTTGATCTGCCCTGGATATTAACTTTTTTAGCGGTCTAATCATCACAAACCGTCTAAGCTGTTGGCCTTTTGCGTTTTTCCTGATCCTTTTGTAGAACCGGCTTTTTTTGAAATTCTCAAGTTAAAAACAAGTTGAAGCAGCCTTACCTGCTTATTGACCCAATTTAATCAAATTGAAATATTTGTTCATGCTTATATCACAATTTATTTCTTTAAAATTTACACAAATAATTTTTTTCTCATATTCCATCTATTACAATGTGGGAAAAAAAATATGAAAAGCCCACATAGATTCGTGGTGTTTCTATTTTTGTGATCGAATAAAGCATTGAGAATAGTGTACTATCTCGAAGGATAGAAACGATATTCTACAATGGATTCAAATAAAAAAAAAAAAACAATGTTTTAAAAATCTTTCACTTTCGTAATCAAATACAAATAGAAGAATAACACACCGTCTCGTAATACAGAAATTTTATTCTAGAATAATATTTGAAAGACAAAAAGCGAAGTTTAATTTTTTTTTTCATTTTTGTTATTAAATACAACAATTGATCATATCATATTACCTTAGAAGGTGAAAATGATATTCTACAAAGGTATTCGAATACAAAAATAGTTTTTGAAAAATTGTCTACTTTCCCAGAGATTTTTCTCAACTATATGAAAATAAGATAGAGTTTATTTTAATATGGAGTTGCAGGTTCCCTATAAGAGCAAGCCCATATGGTTAATTATATTTCGAGAGAAATAAATCTCCCAAGAGCACTCTCGATTAAAGTAATGACAAAATTTTTTAGGATTTCAAAAGTTTAAGACAAGGATAAGAGGATGTTAGAATTTTCAAACAAGATTGGGTTAAGCTTGAACAGTTCTTTCTGGAGTCGAAGGAGGAAGGATAGGGAGCACTAGGATTCTGAGATTGCTCAAAAGTGCTCCAGCCTATCCTATAGTTGGGCTTTAATGTTTTGTGATGAGATTTATTTTGTTCAAGTTGACATTTTATTAGAGAGTTGACACTTATATCTCTTATCACCAGATTAGGACAATGCCAGGCGGTGAGGGTGGAGACTAACTTACCAGATGTGTATGACGTCCCCGGTCAAGATCCCATAATTTTCCATCATCCCGAGTTTGTCGGTGTCCTTAGCCTACTTAGTTGAGGACTGACTAGAGGATCCCTGCTAGTAATCATGGGTTACGTCATTCCAGGGAATATCGTAGGCTAAGGGGATGGAGACCTAATCCTAGGCTGACAAATGGGATGTGCACTGGCCTATATACAATGAACCTATGTCTATATTATGTAGCTTAGGATGTCACAACTAACCATATGTTTGTTAATAAAAGAGATGATGGGAAGAGGAAATAAATATATATTTATAGAGACATAGTGCCTAGGCCTTCTACCTATGCCCATAGTAAGTGAAGTGAATTTGCAATAAAATAAAATAATAAATAGAAATTAAATACAATGGTTTTCTAAAAGGCCCTAAGGCTGGAGAAACGTACAACATATATGCCTATCAATTCTAAGGCTTTCTAAGTTTAAGAATGCTCATCTCACCGGAGTAAATCAACAGTGGTTTCGGCCGTAGAACCCTCATTTAGAAGAAATGAGAGTGATTGAAGCTGCTTGTTGTTGTCCAAATCCCTTTTCCGAATGTTCGTCACATCTCTTTGTAGATATTCAACATTGTTCCTTGCAAAACATAGCAAAGAAAGAGATGAAACAATGGTTAGCAGTTATTATTTAAAAAAAATCAATAAAAAATACAATTAAATTTAAACATACATTTTTTCGGGCTTGTACACCAGCTTTGTTTACTTTGCTTTTGGAAACTTAAATTTTAAAAGTATCTTTGTGATTTTGGAACTCATCCCAAGACACAAGAAAGAGAAGAAGAATATAGAAGGGAGAAAGAGGTAGAGAGAGAAAGAGAAAATGCAATATGAAACCCTTCAAGTAACTCATTTTTTTAAGCTTTTGTTACAAACCTCTAGAAGACAAACATAGAAAATGATACTCCACTTCCATCACATATTTCAAGCCAAACCCAACTTATAACATCAAATCATAGGGTTTTGTTAATAAGAATGGTATTAGCTATCACCATTTGCCCCTCATTCTTATATGTTGACAGCGAATATTTATGCATTTAACACATGATTTGTTAAAACACAAGAAAATTATCATCTCACCCTCTAAAGGACAATGACTGTGATAGGAAATACTTGAGTTCGCAAGTAACCCTAAGGTAATACTTGAGTTCGCAAGCAAACCTAACCCAAATCGGCACACAAATAGCGCAAAAACAGCGGAATAGGGAAGAAACTTGTAGGAAAACACTAGCAACGATTGTATTCCACTAGTAAGCAATCAAAACCAATACCCGATACAATGTTCTTCAATTCGAGAGGAAGAACAACTCTCCCACAATCTCCGGCAACGCCGAGAGCCCAAGCAAGAAAACCTAGAACCCAAAATAATTTCAAAATGCAAGATAACCATAATCCCCCCCTTCTCACTCTATTTAACCATAAAGGAGTTTTACAAAAGACCTCACTACCCCAAATATTTCAAAATATCTCTAAAAAAAGACTCCTAAAACGCCCTATCACGTCGCGCTCCTCCGCCTGTTTGCGCGCGGTTCCGTCGGGTGAAGACCTGGACCGGTCCAGGGTGGACCGGTCCAGCCGGCTCCAATGCCGGCTTATCATTACTCCCCTCCCAAAGTACCACCTTGTCCTCAAGGTGGAAAGCTGGAAACTGCTCTGCAATCCTCTCCTGTGGCTCCCAAGTAGCCTCATAGTCTGGGAGGCCGCTCCACCTAATTTTCACCTCCTTTTCCCCCTTCTCGTTGATGCGCACTCCTTCTACCGCAAGAGGCTCCACTGTTACTTCCATATCTTCACTCAATGTGCTGGGCAGCTCTGGGCTGACTGCATGCTCCCCCACCACTCTCCTCAACTGTGAAACATGAAAAACGGAGTGTATTCTGGCTGTTGGAGGAAGCCTTAATGTATAAGTCACCTCTCCGATCCTCTCTTCCACTTCAAAAGGGCCAAAATATCTTGCTGCCAGCTTCTCATTTCTCCTTTGGGCTATAGTCCTCTGTCGGTATGGTCTGAGCTTCAAGTATACCTTGTCCCCCACTGCAAACTGTATATCTCTCCTTTTGCCGTCCGCCTGTTTCTTCATAAGTTGTTGGGCTCTAAGTAAATGCCTCTTGAGCTCTTCCAATATCTGATCTCTCTCCTTCAAATGCTGATCCACTGCCGATACTGGAGTACTTCTATGATTGTAGTGTACCAAATGTGGGGGGTCCCTCCCATATAATACCTTAAAAGGTGTCATCTTGGTAGCTGAATGAAAAGAAGTATTGTACCAGTATTCTGCCCAAGCCAACCATTTAGCCCATTGCTTTGGTGTCTCAGACACAAAACACCTCAAATATGTCTCTACGCTCCTATTCACCACCTCGGTCTGTCTGTCAGTCTGTGGATGATAGGCTGTACTCCTTTTCAGAATTGTCCCCTGCATCCTGAATAGCTCCCTCCAGAAATGGCTCAGGAATACCTTGTCCCTATCAGAAATAATGGACTCCAGTACCCCATGCAGGCGGACTACCTCCCTCACAAATGCTGCTGCTACAGATACAGCTGTGTACGGGTGTCTCAGAGGAATGAAATGAGCATATTTGCTCAGCCTGTCGACCACTACAAGTATAACTGTGTAGCCTTCCGATTTTGGGAGCCCATCAATGAAATCCATAGTAATCTCCTCCCAAACCTTCTCTGGTAGGGCCAAAAGCTGTAATAATCCCCCCGGTGCCATCGTCAGGTACTTGCTCCGCTGGCAGATATCACATTTCGCCACCATTTCCTCTACATCCTTCCTCATCCCCTTCCAGTATAATTCAGCAGCTAACCGGCTATAAGTTTTTTGCACTCCTGAATGCCCTCCTATGACACTCCCATGAAACTCCTGTAACAGCTGGGGAATGTGGATAGAAGATCTTGGAATCACACTCCTTCCCTGATAATACAGTCCTTCTCCCATAACTGAGTAACCTGGATGGCTGTTCCCATCTGATAATATATCTTCTTTGATTTTCCTTAGCTCCTCATTCTGAATGCTCTCTTCTTTGATGGCTCCCCAATCTATCAGCACTGGTACTGATACACCCATCCCCTGGAGTTCCCCCATACAACGTGATAAAGCATCAGCTGCCTTATTCTCTAGTCCTGGTCGGTAGTGGATCTCAAAGTCATAGCCCAGCAGCTTGGATAACCACCTTTGGTGCTCCTCTGTGACCATCCTCTGCTCTAACAAGTACTTAAGGCTCCTCTGATCAGTCCTGACAATAAAGTGCCTGCCCAGTAAATAAGGTCTCCACTTCTGAATGGCCAGGACAATAGCCATCAACTCCCTCTCGTAGACCGACTTCAGTCTAGCCCGGGACGACAGTACCTGACTGAAATAAGCTATGGGCCTGTGGTTCTGCATCAATACTGCTCCAAGTCCGTAGCCTGAAGCATCTGTCTCCACCATAAACATCTGGTTGAAGTCCGGCAGAGCGAGCACTGGCACCGTGGTCATGGCCTTCTTCAGCTTCTCAAAAGCCTCTGAAGCTGCTTCTCCCCATAGAAAGTTGTCTTTCTTCAACTGCTCTGTCAGTGGCCATGCTATGGTGCTATATCCCCTAACGAACCTCCTATAGTAGCCTGTCAATCCCAAGAATCCTCTGAGCCCTTTCAATGTCTTGGGTTTCGACCATGCCAGCATTGCCTCAATCTTGGACTGATCTGCCGCCACTCCCTCCTGGGATATCACGTGCCCAAGATACTCCACCCGTGCCTGAGCGAAGTCACACTTCTTGAAATTGGCCTTCAGTTTATGCTCCCTCAGCACACCCAACACCACTCTCAAGTGCTCTAAGTGTTCCTCCTCAGTCCTGCTGTATATTAAAATGTCATCAAAAAATACCAACACAAACCTGCGGAGGTGTGGCTTGAAGATCCGGTTCATCAAGGCCTGGAATGTGGCAGGTGCATTGGTGAGGCCAAAAGGCATCACCAGAAACTCATAATGACCCTCATGAGTCCTGAAGGCCGTCTTCTGCACATCTCCCTTATTCATCCTGATCTGGTGGTAGCCCGACTTCAAATCAACTTTGGTGAACAAAGCTGCTCCATGTAGCTCATCCATCAACTCGTCAATTACCGGAATAGGAAACTTATCAGGCACAGTTTCCTTGTTGAGAGCCCTGTAATCTACACAGAACCTCCAACTCCCATCCTTTTTCTTCACAAGTAGAACCGGACTGGAGAAAGGACTCACACTGGGCTGAATGATCCCTCCTAGCATTTCTCCCACCAGCTTTTCGATTTCATCTTTCTGCACCTGAGGGTATCTGTAAGGTCTCACACTGATAGGAGATACCCCCTCTTTCAGGATAATCTGGTGCTCATGCTCTCTATCAGGTGGTAGTCCCACCGGAGGTTGAAACACATCCTCAAATTCATGCAAAAGAGGCTGAACCAATGTGGGAAATATCTTCTCCTCCCTCTCCTTCTGCTCCTCCAGGCTCTGCAGCTCCACCAGGAATCCTCCTCCCGCATCCTGGATGATTTTTACCATAGATCGTAGTGACACTCCAGTTCTGGTCAACCCTGGTTCCCCCTTTAGCTTCACCTTCTTCCCTTCTACAGTCAGCTCCATCACCATGGTCCCCCAATTCACCTTGGTTTCACCCAAGGTTTGTAGCCATTTCATGCCCAAAATGACATCTGTGCTACCCAACTTTAGGGGAAGGAAGTCCTCTATCACTCTGATCTCTTGTAGCCTCATCTCCACCCCTTTGCAGATTCCGGTGCTGGACTCAATCTTCCCTGTTCCCATCATTACCCCATAATTACCAGTCTCAGTAGGTTCCATCCCTAGCTCCTCCGCCACTTGGGTGGATATGAAATTGTGGGTTGCCCCACTGTCAATCAGAACCACTACTTCCCTCCCAAGTATCTTCCCCTTCACCTTCATCGTATGGCTAGGAGTAAATCCCATTACTGAATTGAGTGATACCTCGGCTACCTCCAACTGGGTCTCATTCTTCTCATCATCATATTCATCGCTATCTTCAGGCGCCTCGTCTATGTAGACGGTGAGAGCCCGAAGAGCGCGATCCTTGCATCGGTGCCCGGGAACAAACTTCTCCTCGCATCTGAAACAAAGACCCTTAGCCCTCTTCTCCTGCATCTCCTCGTCAGTCAGTTTCTTGAAGCTTCTAGCAGATCTGGTCACTCCACTCTTCTCTTTTCCACTCTCTCTAGGAACATTAGGGCTTGCCCCTTTTGGAGCCAAATAAGTGGTAATGGTCCTGGTGGGACCTCCTGAGTGGCTGTTCCTCCAATTTCGGGCATTGGTTTTCTGGTTCTCCACCAACTGAGCAAGTTCCATTGCCTCCCTTAGGTCTCTTGGTCTCATGACCTTCACTGCATCTCTAATTTCCGGTTTGAGGCCCTTCATAAAATTTCCCCCCAAAGTACTGTTTGACAATCCTTCCATATCTCCCACCAGACTCTCAAATTTCTTCCTGTATTCCTCCACTGTTCCCTCTTGAGTAAGAGCATAAAATTGTTCAGAGATCTCCCATGGGCTGCCCCCTCTGAATCTCTCTCTGATCGCCACCTTAAACTCTCTCCAGGATCTCACCGGTTCCCACTTATCCATGTACTTGAACCATGCAAATGCCGCCCCCTCCAAGCACATACTCGCGGCTATCAATCTTTCCTCCTCCATCAGGCCATTCACTGCAAAATATCTCTCCACCTTGTGGATCCAATCATCCACATTTCCCTCTTCGAACACCGGCATTTTCAGTTTCCTGGCTCTAGTGTCCACCCCGTATGCCCTATTCCCTCCGTGGCCTCCTCTGTCCTAAACTATGGGATCTTCCCAAGTTCCTCTCTCTCCATATCGGGGCTCATCCTCCCGTCTTGGCCGCCGGTAGCCCTCTTCCCCTCGTGCCCCGCCTTGATGATTATAGGCTTCCCATGGCCTCTCCAATGGATCTGGCCTTCGACGTCGCCAGTCGTCTTCTCTTCCCTCCCTGGAGTCCCTTCTTCTGTCATGTTCTTCCCGTCTGATGGATTCCCGATGAGGTATCCTTCCGTTGCTGTTGAGCAGTTCCACTTCCTCTTCTTCCTCTAGATTCACTTTCTCCTTGCCTTTGCTACCACTACTTTCTCCTCTTTCCTCCGCTGTCACTGCCTTCGCTTGTCCTTCCAATAACTTTTTCATCATTTCTTCCAATACCCTGAATTTCCCTTCCACATTCTCGCTCAATGTCGCCATTTTTTCCTCCAGATCCGCTTTATATTGACCCATCTCGGTCTCCAATACTTCTACCCTTTTAGATGCCATGAAAATCCACTAGATGCCTCCGGATCGCTCTCCAAACAGTGAAAAACTGCAGCAAATTAGTGGAAAAACAGTCCTCCACCGCCCGGATCTCGCTCTGATACCAATTTGATAGGAAATACTTGAGTTCGCAAGTAACCCTAAGGTAATACTTGAGTTCGCAAGCAAACCTAACCCAAATCGGCACACAAATAGCGCAAAAACAGCGGAATAGGGAAGAAACTTGTAGGAAAACACTAGCAACGATTGTATTCCACTAGTAAGCAATCAAAACCAATACCCGATACAATGTTCTTCAATTCGAGAGGAAGAACAACTCTCCCACAATCTCCGGCAACGCCGAGAGCCCAAGCAAGAAAACCTAGAACCCAAAATAATTTCAAAATGCAAGATAACCCTAATCCCCCTCTTCTCACTCTATTTAACCATAAAGGAGTTTTACAAAAGACCTCACTACCCCAAATATTTCAAAATATCTCTAAAAAAAGACTCCTAAAACGCCCTATCACGTCGCGCTCCTCCGCCTGTTTGCGCGCGGTTCCGTCGGGTGAAGACCTGGACCGGTCCAGGGTGGACCGGTCCAGCCGGCTCCAATGCCGGCTTATCAGACTGTTTATCAAAGCTGAAACAGACTAAAGAGTTAGCACTTCAACTCCTCAAATCTACCAATGGAACAACACCTCAAACTTACTAAGAAAGCCATCTCAAGCATACATCGGCATTGCACAACTTGTCACAGGAGATTATCAACATCTTGTTTTTCACAATAAGATATTGATTCTTTCCAACAAAACTTTCAAAGAACACACGCACAAGACTTGTTGGAGGACAAAAATCATGATAATACTCTATGCAGATCACTTATGGCAAGCTATGTATTTGAGGCACAAATATGTATTTAATTTTCCAATTTACTTGAGCTTCACCAAATGCTCATGAATGTATGCAAAGAAAGAATTATAGAATTTTATGCTCGCTTTTCCCATTGCTTCACATTAAGTTTAGCTTGCAATAACAAAACATAAACCATATGAAATTCATTCATGCTAGCAAGACAAACTTTCTAATAAAATCATAGATCTTATTCGAATCTACCAACAAGACACCATGTCTATCAAGATTGCAATCTCTCATAATCAAGAATGATTGGAAAGAAGAAAAACAGCCCTGTTTTCTTGAAACAATCAATTCCATGAAAGAAGAACTCTCATTAGCATGAAAGTCACAAATCCTCCCAGCAAAAATGCTGAAGTGAATTCACAAGATGTCAAAAATTGAGAAGGAAATCATCGCTTTAAACAATACTTCTTTTAAAATCTCATTGTCTTGGGGTTAACAAGGAAATTCTAATTAATCTAGACAATGCCTTTCATTTACTCAAATGAATTTCAGCACAAATAGTTATCACCCCTTAAACATTTTTCTAGAGAAACATGAGTGTATTGCATCTTTAATCCTTCAAAGAAAGCAAGGATGAGGTAATAGTTTCAGTTTCATCTCTATAAGAAAGAAAGAAAAAAAAAAAGGGTAAACATACATGCAATGGAATAAACAACAACAACAAACAAGGCTTTATCCCACTATATGGGGCCAGCTACATGAATCATTTTTCTGCATTGTGTTATGTTAAAGGTCAAATTCTCATCTAAATCTAAAAAAGAAATATCATTTCTAATATTTTCTAACCAAGTCTTTTTAGGTCTATATCTACATTTCTTAAAATAAGTCAAATCTAATACATCTACTTTCTTAACTGGGTCATCGGAAGGTTGCCATTTTATGTGACCAAACAATCTAAGACGACTCTTTCTAATCTTATCTTCCACCAGAGCTACTCCAACCTTTTCATGTATATGCTCATTTCGTATTTTGTCTTTAAAAGTAAAGCCACTCATCCACCTAAGCATCTGTTAGACCAGTCCCTAGTGGACCGGCCCAACCCCAACCGATCTCTTTAAAGAGGCCGGTTCTTTGCTATAGGAGGAGGGGTTGCGGCATAAGGAGAGAGGGAGTGGGGCCCACTAGGGATTCAAATTCAAAAGAATTGGAGTCAAAGGAGGGGCGGTAAGGGAAAGGGAGTAATTTGGCTTCAAATAATTACTTGTATGCTTTAAGTATGGGAGGAGGGATTAGGGTTAGGGTTATGCATGATTATTGTTTCTCTTGAAGTTCTCTTTGGTGTCTTGGGCTCTAGGCTTCTCATCTAGAGATTGGGAGAGAATGATCCTCCTCTCGAATTAAGGATTAATTGTATCTTTGTTTCGTTCTTGCTCTACTTTGATTTCTATAAAATTATTTACTGTTTTTACCAAATATTGTTAGGTTTGCTTGTGAACTCAAGTATTCCCATTAGGGTTACTTGCGAACTCAAGTATTTCCTATCAACATCCTCATCTCTGTAACACTTAAAGTTAATATTATGCTTCTTTTTTAATGGCCAACATTCCTCACCATGAAGCATTACAGATATGCCTACCATCTTATAGAATTTTTCCTCAAATTCGAGAGGGACTAAAATTAATACATACTAAAAATACAACTGAAGCGTAGTCACCCTTGAACTCGGCTACTTTCGTCGCCAAGTTGGTGGCCTCCTGCTTGCTTGCATGGCAACCCAAATGGCCCTTTAAAGCATAATTCATGATTTTTTGTTTAACGCATAATCTTAATAAGATCCTCTAAAAAATTTATCCAGTAACAAAGCGGGCTACTGATTTTGTGGTCATATTTTGTAATTTTCATTCTCTCCAAGCAGAACATTATTTTAGACTATTGACGGACTAAATGGCTGTCTTACAGGTCCCATATATTGTGCCGTTGATCATGTACAAAGAGCACTTCTCAAAGAAACGATTCTATTGGGTAAATATGCAAAAAATGAAGAATTATGATTTTATTTCATGTTAAGCGGTTGCTCCATCACAAGCATTTGTACCATCTAATTACTGCCTCATAGAACTAACGTTTCCAGATCTGATTTCTGATATCTTGCTTGATTTTTTTTTTTTTTTTTAAGTATTAGTCCCAAAATTAGCATATTACTTGCTATGTTCTTCATTTTAGTCTATAAGCGGCTCTTCTGAAATTGTCCAGTTGATCACCTGGACGAGCATAAATTTGACGAACTGTGCTTTTTTATTTTTATTTTTTTATGATCGAACCGCATCAACAAAGCATAAGCATTTTGTGAGTTTAAATTATGTGTATCTGAAAAAGCGAGGGATTACAGGTGGCCTTTTGCCTCTATTGAAATGCTTTGTTGTATCCAAAAACGTCCGTCTGAATAAGGGAAAATTATTACGTCCGGTGTCCTGATTCGTCCGGATATCAATTCAGATGCGTCATGTCGCTCAGATACACATGGGGCCCAGTGTATCCGAGTGATGTGGCGTGTGTGGATTGGTGTCCGGATGATCCGGTCACTGGACGTAATAATTCGTCCTGAATGAGGTGAGCTGATCTGTATGAAAAGTATTTCTAAATTTTCATTGCTATGCAGTCGAGTAAAATGTTACCGGTTGGTTGTTTGGATGTATTTATGATACAACAATAGCAACAACAGAAACATCAAGCTTTTATTCCACTATGTGGGGTCGGTTGCATGAATCCTTATTCTTCATTGTGTCAACTTCTCATTTAAATCTAGCAAAGAAATATCATTTCTAATATTTTCTAATCAAATCTTTTAAAGTCTATTTTTATTTTTCTTATTATAAGTCAAATTTAGTACATTGACTCTCTTAATTATATCATTGGAATACCTTTAGATGACTAAATCATCTTAAGGTGACTCTCTCTAATATAAGTTTGTTGAATTTCATTTTTAGTTTTTGATTCATATTTGGTATAGAAAAATGGTAAAAACTAAGTTATAATTCAATTATTTATGAGATTTGTATTTTTTTTCAACTTACTATAACATTAATTTGTTTATAAAATATAATAATATATGATACTAATAATTGAATTTTGTTTTGGTGCTAGAGGGGATTGATCTTTGAACTTCCATAACAATTTTCATCCGTCATATCATTATAGCCATCTTGATATGGGCAAATTATTACGTCCGGTGTTTGGATTCGTCTGGATACTAATCCAGACGCGACATATCATCAAAATATATCGGACCTCGATATATTTGAGTGATGTGGCGCGTCCGAATTGAATGTCTGGACGGACGTAATAAATTGCCATTGATATGTATGTGATTTCTACTGATTGATCATTTCTTCTCAGAGGGGATTTTAATATTTATTCCTATCATTGTACGCTAAAGATTGGGTGAGAGCAACTTCACATGCAATTGCAAGGAAGCTTCCATCATTTATTTCACGTGCGACAATAAAATCTTGTCTTCACTTCATCTGTCCAAATTTGCATTAACAGAGTCTGTCCATATGCATACATATAATCACATGAATGCAGAAAATTCACATTTAAAAAATTTAATTTCAAAGCCTTAATAAATTAATTTGATGAGTTTTCAAATAGAAGTGGGCAATTTGCTTTGCTAAAAGTATTTAAAATGAATGGATTTAACTTTTTATTAATGCATATTTGATAGATGAGATGAAATTTAATAATTATATATCCAAAATTTTAATTTTTAATAATGATATAATATACATTTTAAAAATAAGTAAATAAAAATTGGATTTATTGTAGCATAAATAAATTTATAATATTTTATTTACTTATAAATATTTAATAAGATATTTATGATATTTATGATATTTTATTTACTTATAAATATTTAATAGTTTATTTATGTTTTTTCTAATAGTTTAATTATCTTTAAAAATAATATGATTGATAAAATAATAAATATGTGTAATAAAATATATTTTCTTATTATAAAATATATAAATCTATTTTAATAGATTTTTTATTATTTTAGAGGGTAAGTTTGATTTTAATTTTAATAAATCAAATCATTAACTTAGTTAAGTAATTATAAGATCATTAAAAATTGAACTTATGTATGTACTTTTGAGTTCAATCATCATAAATAAATTCCATTAATTAAAATTTTGAATTAATCAAAATATACAATATATAATACTATATAATATACTTTATAATTTAAATTTAATTAATCCACAATAAATTTAAGATTTTGACTATTTTTTAGTGCAATAAGCTTCAAAACTTGCATGAAATGATAGGATTATTGAATCATATCATAATCAAATATTATCTATTAAAATTAATTTATTTTTGAAGTTAATTTATAAATAAATAAGCCAAATATTTTTTATATGACTTAGGTTTTATTTGGGAGGGTTTTCTTTGTGCTTATTAAAGCATAGTTATAAACTTTTTGTTTACAACTCTCTTTCCCCCCTTCTTCTTCTCTCCATCTGAATCCTCAAGTCATGCTTGACACTTCTCTAAATATTCTTCTCCTCCTCCTTCTCGCCGCCGGCGCCGGTGAAGCCGCTTCTGCGGAAGCTACGCCGCCATCCCCTCCGTCAAACGGTACCACAGTATACGAACTTCTCCCCAAATTCGGTCTCCCTCCGGGCCTCGTCCCCAATACTGTCACCTCCTTCTCCCTCGCCAGTAACGGCGAATTTGAAGTAAACCTTGCTGGAGAGTGCTACGTTAACTTCGAATACCTGGTTTATTACTCGCCCAAGATAACCGGTGTCATACGCTATGGCGAGATCGACGATCTCAAGGGCATCCAAGTGCGCCGTTTCTTCATCTGGTTTGACGTCGACTCCATCAAGGTTGATCTTCCGCCCTCCAATTATATCTACTTCGATGTTGGGTTGATTACGAAGAAGCTTAGCGTGGGGCAGTTTAAGAACATTCATTCATGTCAGAAGGGGTTGTCGGCGGATTTGATGGAACATGGCGTGGGGTTGGATCGGGTAAGGCTTATTCTTTTAATATGATTCAGTGTTTTTTGTTGATTTTTCATTTTTTTGATGGGAAATTATGCGACGATGTAAACTTGACTTTTTTTTTTTTGTTGCCTTAAGCATCTGGAATGAATGGTTTTTTATGATTTCTTGTATGAGGAGGAAAATGAGTTAAATTTGGGCGAAGCTTTCTAGGGTAATTTGCTGAACAGATAACCCTTAAATTGGTTTATGATTAAAAAAGAGGAGAAATGGTTTGCTTTCCCATTTAAACTATTCTAGTGTGAGAGAGTTGGGCAGGACCTTTTGGACTGAGTAGCTTTACTCTTAAAAAGAAAAGAAAAGAAAGTATTACAATCTACAAGGACGGGCAAGAACATCAATTCTTCTCCAGTTACCAGATAACAATGTAAGTTGCCTTCATCCTCGCAAACGAATTTGCGTGGCTGGGATTGAGTTCATCAAAATCAGAGTAATTTTGAATCAAAAAATTTGATTCGATTTTGTGCAGGTGGGATTGAATCCAGAAATTTTACTGAAGATCTCTTTGATTTTTATTTTTACGGAGTCAATCCCAAAGTTAATTGCATGGCTGATAAGAAACGAATTACCATGATAACTTTAGAAGGCCAAAAAAAAAACTTTCTCCTGCCAGAACAGAAAGCCTTCTTGCAGAATGTTAGTGCCATGTGCAAATAATATATTTCAAAACGCAAGGATTGGCCTTTTGTTTAACTCTTTTCTTTTCATTTTTTCAAACAATTGCTTAGTATTTTCAGATCCTTTATGTTCTTCAGCAGCTGCTGCATATTTTTTTTCCATCATTAGCTCGTCAAATATGATTAACCCATCAAATTCTATACTATAAAGTATAATCAACTGGATTTATGTTTGACATGGTTAATATTTTGTTGAAATATGCAGCTCTCAGAAGATGCTGGCATGATTATATCAGAATAAGCAGAACGCATTGAAAAACAACTATTTTGCTCTTTCAGGCCTTTTCTAAAATGTCTGTAATGTAATTTGCAAATGTCAGCCACTTCAACTATATGATACTATGTAGAAGAAACTTCTGGTAAGCTTTATGGTGATTTGTGCTTCATGTGGTTATGATATATCATAATACTGCCTATTACTGTATAACATGCAGTTTGTTTGATCTGTTTGAACAAATTCCAGCAGGTAATAGTTTTCTTTATTTTCAAATTTTCTTTGAACTATACATAGATTCATTAGCTTGGTGGTTTTTGTTTAGCACATTATCCTCTGTTCATCTTTTAGTCATATATTCATAGTATTTAGATAGAAGTTCAA
The DNA here is from genome assembly GCA_016618105.1 of Dendrobium huoshanense. Taxonomy (NCBI): domain Eukaryota; kingdom Viridiplantae; phylum Streptophyta; class Magnoliopsida; order Asparagales; family Orchidaceae; genus Dendrobium; species Dendrobium huoshanense. Next base: position 52,783,093 of record CM028355.1, on the reverse strand, counting down.
AATCATTAATGTTAGCTTACAACCTATGCATTTAGTAATATAATTGTATCATTTTTTAAATATTTGATGAAAAATAGATGGGTTTTAAGGGATTTTGATATAAAGAATTTATTTTCTATTATTATTTAAATTAAAATTTTGAGTTTATTTTAAATATATTGTTTATGTATGATAAAAAGTCTCCTTTGTTTTAAAAATAATTTCTACATCATGAAATATTTATTTGATAAATATTCTAATAGAGTGCTTTATTTATATATCTAATGCATGTTTATGTTTGCTTGAAATATTATCAAAATTTGTCAGTGTTTAAGGCTTAGATTTGCTAGAGAAAATAGTTGACATCAGACGGTCTCCTTTTCCTCACATAATAATTTCTCCTACTGTGACTCCTAATCTTAATATTCACGCATCCTTTTTTTATTGACAGTGAAGATACATCCTCTTCTTCTCTTAGATTAGGCTTTGTTTGCGATGGCTTTCTTATTGCTTTCTTATTACTCTGCTTTTCATATCGCAATCATAGTTTCTATTTGATTATTATATTTTCACTGCTTTCAAGAAATTTATGTACTAGGAAGCTGCTTTTACAAAAACTTTCAAAAAAATTATTTTCCTCACAATATTTTTATAATTATTTTACAAAAAACTACCATCATTCTAAATGGACCTTGAATGACTTATCCCCCGATCTTGCTTGTTGTAGAACTCATCTCCCTTTTGTAAAGTTTCCTCTCCCTCTTATAATACTTGTTATAGCAGTCATCAATCGCTCATGTTTGGTCTCCCCTAGGGAGAAAACTCTTTCCACTTTTAAGACATTTTCAAAAACTTATTAATTGGAATTAGTAGAGACAAATCAGTATGTCCATTATACATTTATACCTCGAAGGATATAAAAGCAAAACAAAAGGAGCCTTTCCCTACAAATTCATAGTGATCTATGCCAGTTCCAAACTTTATCTTATGAAATGCTAATGGCTGTACTGGTGATGCTAGAATCAGCAATTGCAGGAGATCACAAGATTGGTCTTATCTATTTTCTTGTGGCTAAATTTCTACCTCTTCTTTAGTTGATAATCCTTTAGCTAGATAATATATAGCTTTTGCTCAAAAGCATTGTTGTAATAACTTTAAATCATAATTGGTGGTTGTGATTTTCCATCCTCTTGGCTGGTTAGTATTCTCTTTTATTATTAAGTTATTTGTTACTCTTATTTATGCTGAGAATATTGATATGAAAAGGAAGATGCTATGGGATTCTTTCACTCACTGATATGCTTCTTTATAATGTTGAAACCTAGTTGATTTTTGGTGATTTTAACTATAAAGCTGCTTTCTTAAGTTGTGGATTTCAGCTTTTGCACCCTAATTCTAGTATACCTTGGTTGGTTTAGGTTTCTTTTGTGATAAATTTCTTACTATTTTAAAAATTTTGAACAGATATTGCAAACAATGTTTTTTGTGCTGTTGAACTCCTTCATGGTTTCAATTCTCATGCTTCTCCCAATTGCTTTTGTGCTATGATTGATATCAGGAAGGCCTTTGACAATGTTAATTGACAATCTCTATACAAGAGACTAAAATAAGTGTGTTTTTTATTGATATTTTCATTAAATGGATTATTGTGTGCTTATGCTTAGGGCTGCAATCGAACCAAGCGTTCGACGAGCTACTCGATGCTTGGTTCAATTAAAGCTCATTTATGATCGTTTAATTAAGTAAACAAACAAATTTGAACAACATTTTAAATACTCGATCCTTAAATAAACAAGCTTGAACACTAATGTGTTCGGTTCATTTATGTTCATGAACAACATCATTTGAAGTTCGTGAACAAGCTCGACATTAAGCTCGATAAAAGCTCGAATGGAGAGAAATGCAACATGTAAGCTTCATTTAAGAATATATTCATATGGATTAATCATATTTTCATTTTAAATAGACACTATTATTATAAATTTAATTTTCTGAACAAAAGACATTTCACATTTGTCTAAGTTTGCTAGATTGTTTGTTTAAGATATTCATGAACAAATTTAATGTTTGTTTGTTCAATAGATTGTTTGTTAAATATGTTCACGAACATAGCTCGTTAAGGCTTGTTTGTTTAAAGCTCAATAAACATTAATGAACCGAACATGAACCAAACATGAACATCCTTAAAATTAAACGAACCAATGAACACAAACAATAAAGCTCGAATCAAACACGAACCAAACTTGACAAGCTAATGTAAACGAACTCAAACATGAACACTCATATACTCGGCTTGACTCAATTCGTTTGCAGCCCTTCTTATGTTGTGCACTTTTCTATTGTTATTAATGGCGAGCTTAAAGGATACTTCTACTCAACTTCTGGTCTTAAGAACATTATTGAGACCAACAATTTGTTTGGGACGGTTTTTTTTTTTTTTTGCTTTCTAAAATAAAATTTTAAATTTATACTAAAAAACTTTTTAGAAATCATTAAGAAAGCCGTCCAAACGAAACATAAATTTTTGTACTAAAAAACTGTTTATGACAACTTTCTTACTGCTTAAAAGTTGCTTTAAAAATAATAAGAAAATTATCTTAAACGAAGCTTAATTTTGTTCACAACTATTGTTAATTATATATTATTATCAATATTAAATATTTTTTTATTCTATTTTTTAATTAATTTTTTACTTTTTAAGAGCGGAATATAAGCAATTATGATCTTACAAATGCTTCTTTTTAGGTTGTTTTTTTACTATTTTTAAAGCAATTTTTTTTATAAAAATTAGTTTTTTTTAATTAAAAATTTATTTTAAGAAAGCTGTCTCAAACGAAGCCTAAAGCAAATCATTTGGCCACTTTAATTTCAACATAGGATGATGCATAGAGCTTTTATTTTTGTCTTTATAATTATTTTTTATTATTTAATTTGTTCTTCATTTATTTGAGTTTTTTCAACAAAAAAAACTTTTTTTTCTTCAATTGTTTCCAGTACAGAGTCCTCTGAAGATAAATTATTACCAAGATATATATATATATATATATATATATATATATATATATATATATATATGAATATGTTGACCTTAATTTTAATAATCACCAAGCTTTGAATATAAGCTCTAATTGATAAAAATCAATACAAACAAGAACAAAAATTAAATGCGATATTTTTGCCCAAAAATAAGTATCCATAATATATTATACATTTATGTGACATATGATCAAATATTTAATATCTTAGAAATAAACATACATATAACCTATTGGGTGGTCATGGAAGGCCTCAGGCAGGATCTGAAAATGGTTGACAGGCTGCATCTATGGGCCTTAGGTTGAGCTCGTACCGTGCGAGGTCTAGACTGTGAAGATTTTAGATAGCCAGAGGTATGTACCTCTGCATCAATGGTGGTGGAGTTGGCGACGGTGGTGGTGTTGCTTGTAACGGCGATCTCTTCTCTCAACTCTATTGAGCGGATGGGATCATTCCAGATTCGGCCGGACGAACCTTGCCGGCGGAACGAGACGGAAGATCTTTGTAACTTCGACATTTTCGAATGAGATTTGATTTGTGAATTTGTATTTATTAATGCTTCAAAGATTGGGTTTTTATTGTTGGAGGATCTAAGTTAGTTTATTTCAATTTGGGGTTTCTATTGCTTCTTAAAGTGTGTCCAATGATTTTCTTACCTGTTTTAGTTATAGAATTTGGGGCTCTAACTCTCTTTTCTATATTTAGGTTATGATATTTTAATTCAATATTTATTTATTATAAGTTCTAATTTATTACCCCCATTATATATAAACTTCATGATCATCAAAATTGTGTTTTCAATGAATGTTATGTTATGATGAGACGAATTCAATGACATCAAAAGTGTCTTTTTCCGTATTTGAAGAACCCTAAATGAAACATTCAAAAATACAGCTGGAATGTCTTTACGATAATGTTTGTGTGACCATACTATTTCATGAATATTACATGCTCAAATCAAAATAATTTTCTTGATTAGAGGAATCTAACGAGCCCGATTTTGTTCGTACAATTTTAATGTCCTTAGCATTCTAAAATGTCGCAATAATGATCTATAATCAAGAGATTAATATGGACCGTTCAATGGAGTATATGAACTATTGTCGCAAAAATATTGAGAATTTCATTCTCAATGAGGTTATATTTATAGACATAGAGAGAAGCATGCACCGTAAATATGGAGAAGATCTAGAGCAAGTTTGGAGCACTCTATTGTAGAGCTAATATTGATTCCCTCAATCATAGATAGTTTCTTCAACATTTAAATGTCTTAATAACGTTGTAATTGAGCGGATCTTCAGCTCATTAGATTCATCTAGTCTAGCCGCTCAATTTGACTATAATTAAATTCATTACCATCTGAACTTCAATTTCAACAAATTTTTAGTCAAACAAAATATATTAATGATATGAATTCGTGGACACCTCAAATCAAATAATTCGATCTAGCTCCAAATGAAGCAAACAAGCACTTGAGCATATTTGTAAGCAATACTTCTAAACATTAATTCAAGAACCAAACAATCTACAAATAACGCATGCTTATAGTTGAATTAAGCAATTTTACGAGAAAAATCTGACCAGCTCAAGATCATTATATTATTACATTATTAAGACACTCAAATGCTAAATAAATGATTTATGATTAAGGAGATCAATATGAACCGTTGGATATATTGTTTTATAATTTTGATTAAAGAATATATAATTAAATAAATTAAAAAGTAAAATAAGTCTTTAAAATAGTAGGATTGGAATAGTGGATTCCTAGACTGTGGAGGTCTAGGTGAAGTTTTGTAAAAATATGGTGAGAAGGGCTTATCCAACCGAAAAACACATTTTTCACTCTAAAATGTAATAACACTCTAAAATTCAATAGCTTAGCTCCAGTCGAACTCCATTTTATAACATTAAAAAAGAATATTCTAAGTATATTCTTTCTCCAACTGACGAAGAAAATGAAATTTTTTGAACAGTGTGACACCAATATTGGTGTCGCACTTTTCATTTGGCAAGAATGGTGCAGGTTTTTACGTTTTAGTGGAGCAACTCACGGACAACAAACGCTCGTTTACCATTCAGTTGGAGATAGCCTTACAAGCAACAACTTAAAAAAAAAATACAATGAGTTGTTTTATCTGTGACACTAATACTGAACCAACAATTTCCCATATTTAAAAGGAGGGCTTTGATGATTAATAGACTTTATATGAGATGTTTTCATATCGTTAGCACTTAGCAGTAAGAAAACAGTTGTTATTATAATTAATCATAAGACCACTTTTCTTTTCTTAAGATAGAGGAATTGTTTTCAGAATCTTAATCATAGCAATATTCTCGTTATATATAAAAAAAAAACATGTTAGGATCTTGGAGGAGATCTTGAAAGATGTTCTTGCAAGAGAGAGAATGAGAGGGAGGGAGAGAGACAGAAATTTGGAGGAGGAAAATAACTCAAGCTTCATTAATTTTCCCCAACCAATAAATCATATAAGGCTTCTATTTATAGAGGTTAACAAGAGTGTGGTAGCATGTATGAACAAGATAATCCTGAAACTAAATCAATACTTAATAATCTCTACATTGATTTAGTTTTACAAAAAACAAAGAACTACTAGTCACAAGAATCTGAACTTGTTGCAATCCAACCGATCGCCCTGGACACAGGTGCGTGCTCCTTCCTGCGACTTCGCACGATCCACCCGTCCAATCCCGAGTTCACGACCATCTTGCCTCCACGAGGTTCTTGATGCTTCAACATGCTCCTATAATTCTCCACCTTGATTGAAACTCCACCTGAATATGATTCTCCACCTTCTCCCTCATTTAAGCCTCATCAAACAGACTCCACCTCAAAACGATCTTGATCGATCTTTAATCAAGAATAGCCCACAATCCATGGCCAAATCAGCCCAGCCGACTTCGTCCAAGCCACACAGGTTTTTGACTCCTGTGTTGAATGCTTGCTCCCGTACGAGAACAAAAAAGCCTAGCCGAATTTGACCAAGCATCCAGGTTTCCGTAGCCTGCATGAACTGAGAGCTTCATAGCTCCATCTTCCACATGCGTCTATCCGATCAGGTTCAACGGCAATCTCGACCAGCTCTTCTTGATTCCGAAACCATGTCCGCAAGCAAGCACAGCCCCGTCCGTTTATGCTGTGCCCGATCCGACGGCTCCGTCTTCACATCCACCACCGGCCTCTGCGACTCCTCTTCGATCTGCTCAGCTTGCCCCCGCTTTTGACACTTTCCATCCGTTTGAAATCCAAGGCCGAACGCAAGAAGCTCGAGCCGGTTACAGTCCGAGGTTCTTTCACAGTTTTCTTGCTCGATCCTTTGCGGCTCTCGTTCTCTCTTGCTGCCAGGATCGCATGAGGCAGTCCTTAGCCCTACTTGATCTTCGCTGGCTTCCTTCCTCTATGCGATGCTGCCTCCCTCACCGTCGGGCTTCACCTCTGTGAGAGCTGCAAGCTTCATCTACTCCCACCTCCCAATCAAGAAGCCAACACGATCTTCATTGCGAACCAGCAGCCGACGCGCGATTCTCCTCCATATCCCTAGCTCTAATACCATTTGTTAGGATCTTGGAGGAGATCTTGAAAGATGTTCTTGCAAGAGATAGAGAGGAGAGGGAGGGAGAGAGACAGAAATTTGGAGGAGAAAAATAACTCAAGCTTCATTAATTTTTCCCAACCAATACATCATACAAGACTTCTATTTATAGAGATTAACAAGAGTGTGGTAGCATGCATGAACAAGATAATTCTAAAACTAAATCAATACTTAACAAAAACAATGAAATAATCAATGAAGGACCAATGTGAATACTAAAATCTTTCGCAGTTCTACAATTCAAATGAGGGTAAGTAGTAAATTGTGGGCTTCAAAAATTCGCGTCCCGGCCTTTTTGTGATCCTTTTTCTTTCTTTCGACTCATTGAGGGGAGTTTTAATGAGTAAATTTCGAGGCAAATTTTTAGAAGCATATTGGATTTTGAATAAAGCATTACCAAGATATTTCACTGTTATTTTGCAAGCACTTTATGATATGAGTTTTGGTTTCCTATAGGTGCAAGCCCATATAGTTAATTACCCCTCCGGGTAATAAGAGAAAACTTTCGATTAAGGCTACTCATCAAATGAATAAGTAGTATCCAGCATATAGTAGCATCATGATTTGGTATTTGAAAATTTAATATTTAAAATTAGAAATTTACCACATTGCACTTAAAGTGGATGATGGGGGAGTGATGATAGACCCGATCAAGATCTCATGGTTCCGTCATCCCGGGTCACATGGTCCTTGGTTTACTTAGTCAGAGGGGGTAGTCGACCCAACCTGACAGAAGGATCCTTATCGCCAACAATTGGTTGCTTTGTCCAATGGTATCTTATAGACATAGGGTGAATATTTGTATACGGGGACAAATTTAAATCTATCTTAGCTAAAAGAGCGCTTTATGCCCTATCGGTCATATCCTATTGATTTATTGCTCAATAATTTAACGCACTGAGGAACATACGGGCTCTTGCTATAACCGTAATATAATGATGTCATTTGGTGGCAAAACCAAGTAGTCAGAGGATCCCAATCATAACTATTTACCTGTGGTGCAATTTGGACCAGACAAATTGAAAATAAATACTAGTAATATTCATGACCATACATTCGCTCTTTGTGAGCATAAATGATTTTCGAATTTGTCCCCCTTAGCAAATTGTTACGGATGATTAATGGATTTTGATTTAAGTGTATGATGCTTTATTTCAATTTTAAATATTTTAGTTTTTGTTGAGTTTGAATTTTTCATGAGAATTTAGGAGTTATTTTAAATGTTTGTGGTCCCCTCATGTTGAGATTTTTTGTCGAACAGAGGCCATCATTGAGGTATTTATGCGCAATTTTATTTTGTCGGTTAAACCTTATCGACTATGTCTACTTGTCGACAAAGGATCGGGTTCGTCGTCGCTTTTATTAATAAGTTTTTTATTGTTATAGGCTTTGAATGCCTAATATGAATATATAAAATAAATATTCCGATTAACACCATAACCGTATATTTGTTTGATGATTCGAGTCATGTCAGCTCCTATTTATTACATAAAAGGATCAAGCTTGATCTTAAGTTCATCGTTTAACCTGTGCAACATCCTCGGACTTCACGTGTGTACGCATTCAAAATTGCGGGTAATCATAATTTAATGCATGAAGGGAGGTGTTTTTGCTGTGATCAGCTATGCAAATGACCCTTGTTGACATGTATGCAAGATTTTGGTTTTGGATTTGATAGACGTCTTTTGTCTGTTTTATGTATGTTGCGGATCTGGTGGTGTGACGTTGTTTAGCAACACGTTAAGTTTCATTTGTCATGCATCGACAAAGTTGTTTAGTTTATCTTGTCTTATGCAAGTTGTTATTTTCCTTAACATTTAGCTTACGGAAATATGCTTCAGCCTGCAGATGAGTTGCGCGGTGCGCCGGTGCGTTAGGAAACTCCTACTTATCTCTTGTGAGTAATTTAATTTATTTAGTGTGATAGCATGACATCACAAGTTTATTACCTCAACTTACTGGTTGCTCGCTATTTTTATTACTCATTCTCTTCTTTTGCTTACAAGTGAATCGTATCGTAGCATTACAGGTCATTTACTACTTTATGCATCGTCGTGTACTAATAATCCTCCTGCTGCTGCTCATAGACATTGGCATTTATCTAGGGGTGTCAATTCGGGTCAGCGGGTCGGGTTCAGGTCGAACCCGAAACTGACCCGGCACTGTTCGGGTCAACCCGGACCCGACCCGTTTTTAAAAACAGGTCAGGTTTCCAGACCCGAACCCAACCCGATTCAGGTCCGGGTCAACCAGACCCGACACGAATGACCCGAATTTGAGCTAAAATAGTTCATTTTCGGGTCAAAATCGGGTCAATATTCGATTTTCAGGTCAAAATCGGGTCAAAATCATGTCAAAATGGGTCAATCTTGGGTTTTCGGGTCAAATATGAGTTTTCGGGTCAATTTCGGTTGCTGGGTCAACCCGACCCGATTTTTAAAATGGGTTGATTTATTCAACCCGAATCCGAACCGTTTACCCGAACCCGGATTTTTCCGGGTCGGGTTTGGGTCGTGTTTTGTGTCGTGTCAAAAATTGACACCCCTACATTTATTGCAACCTTTTTATATTTTCTGGTGGATGGTGAATCCCTCACAAAAACTCGTAGGTGTCTATATTTGTTGCATATTGATCGCTTCTGGTTGCAAGAGATCGATGTATTTTCCTTGCATCGCCTATAAAATTTTAATATACCCTACTGCCCCTTGTTTTAGGTGTGAAAGCAACTATGGAGGAAATGAAAAAGTTGAGATGCGGCAATAACATTTTTTCTTGCTTTCTGATCCGAGCTCATGCTACCCTACCAAGTGAATGGGGGCTTAGAGCATCTCCAATCAAACACCAAACGTGTGTGTGGCGTCGTTCAGTCGCTCCAACCGAATAAGGCCAAGTCTAATGGATTTATTTACGTAATTGTCTGACAAGTTAAAGGACAGTACTTAGTTTTTTTTATTGGCGTTGCACTGTTCACCTAATTATTATTATTATTTAGAACGGGGGTATCGGCACGCTGCCACGTCAGCTTGAAAGGAAAGAATGATCGTGTACCTTCGGAGAAGTCCATCTAATCCCTCATGCGAGTTTGATTGACCAGCAGAATCAACCCCACATTTTGGAGTTTTGTTGTATTTTGCCGTGAAAAATCGCATTTTCGGTTGGAGACGCACTTAGCTGTAAAAGTTACTTGCACAGTAGGTGGTAGGAAACACAATAAGGAACTAATGGATTTATGCCACGTAGTTATCTGACAGCACGCTCACCAACCCACAGTACTAAGTTTTTTTTTGCTCCATTGTGGACAGTTCTCCAATTATTATTATTTTAGTTTAGTTCGTCTAAAATTTTAATGTGATCACTATTTAATTAGTTTCCAAGGAAACATTTAATATTTTTTTTTTCATTTTTATTTATTTATTTTTATTTATATTATTGGTTGGAAATAAAGTATATTTGATATATAAAAATAAATTTTTATTTTAATTAAATATTGAATAACTTAATTTATATAGTGATGCAATGATCTTCAGTAGAGCAATGATGCACTGTCAATTGAAGATGCCCTCATGCATTTGTGGCCATAGAAATTTTGAAATTTTTTTAATTTATCAATCATAAAATAACTATTCATTTCGAATTTATTTATTTTAATATTTAATTACTCATAAATTAAAGCTGATTTCGCCCCTATATACAAGGAGAACTAATGAACAAGATATCTTTTGAATGCCAACAATAATGTTGAAGCTATAAGTTTATCACATCAATATTTTGGAATCATTATTTGTGCCTTTAAATTAAACCCTAAGGAGCTTTATTGAAAATTTGAAATGAAGTAACTGGTTTGCTATAGATTTCTATGTTTTGGGACAAAGATGTGTTTGATGATCACTTTTGATTTTCTAATACTAATTGCTTGTAATATGATTTTGCTTTATTTTATATTCATCCACTCAAACAGGAAAAATAGTTCCCATTTATTCACTTTATAGACAATAGGCAATCAAACAGTCTCAAAATATTTATTTTACACTTCATTTTTTTTTTAGTAAACCAATCAACCCTTAAATGATATGGTGGAGAAGAAAGAAATATAGACCAACGCTGCAACACTGCATACCATTTTCAGAGTAATTGTAGTCCAAATAGCTTAGCACATTGTTGCTTCGCCGAACTAATGTTAAGCGCCACAACACTACTAAAAATTTTCATCTTTTTATATTTGCAGAAAAAAACATCCTTATTCACCCAAATAGTTGTTAGCAGATTCATTGTTCTGATGAATGTTGGTTATTACACCAAAACCCCCTCTATCACGAACGCAGAATGTTATCCGAAGACCAATCAGAATGAGTCACATCAGCAGTATTGAGCCATGACACCGAGCACATAGGTGACGTGACACATTATGATTGATCTCTGGACGCACAGAATAATTAATCCTCTACCACACCATCTACCACACCTTGGCATCATACATTCCAATAATTTTGCAATTTAAGAGCATTCCAGAAGACCAAAATGGTAAAACCTCAAAAAAAAAAAAAAACCTTCCTCAGCACCAACCAAAACTTGTGATTCTACTTGGAACTTTTTACTTCTTTTTCAGTTAAGTTTTAGCAAGGCTTTAAAACCGGACTGGTCAATGAACCGGAAGGAGGGGTTAGAGGTTTGATGGTTCAATCGGGATCGAACCGGGGTCAAACCGGATGACGTAATAAATATTTATTATATTTAAATATTATAATAATGACACAATTATTTATAAATATATAGCAAAAATTGAAAAAATTATAATACTTTTACTTATATAATAGTGAAATATTAGTCAAATAAATTCAAACATTTAAATCTAAAGGAAAATCATATATGATCAATTAGAGTTTTAAAAATAAATACAATTAAATCTACTAATTTAATATTTTTTTTACTAATTTAATATTTTTAATTTTAACATTATACATTAGACATATCTCTAACTTTTACTTTTAGTAATATAACTAATTAATTAGAATTATTAACTTAGAAGAAAAAAAAAAGTGACTAAACCCTTCCCGCCTAAGTCTTCCCCTCATAAGAAAAAAAAATCTTTTTAGTCCTACACCGTGAAAGACCAAAATATTTTACTTTATATAATAAGACATTTTGACATGTTAGTAAATGTGTTGAATGGAACGGCCGGTGGTTGTGAGTGTACTTTGATCAAATTATTTTAGAGCTCTAATATATAATAACACTATTTTGATTTAATAGATAATTAATGACTCATAAATATACATAATTAAAAATTATTAATAAAGTCAGTGGCGGCACGTGCCCCCATGCTGCATTCTCCCCTACCTCCGGCGAAGATGCTGCACAGCCGCCGTCAATCAAGAAGCCAACCCTTCGATGCGAAAACGGTTATGAGAAACCGGAGCCGGTTTTCCGGTTCAACAGTCGAACCGGCGGTTCGAACGGTCCGAGACCGGTCCGATCCGATTTTAAAAGCCTTGAGTTTTAGCATAAATTACATACAATTCATCTGAAACACAAAAAAATTCTAATTTATATCTACAAATAGGCGATTCTAAATGCAGTAAATTAACTGCAATAAATGTGATTAACTTCTGCAAAAGATTAGGCTCAGTAAATACAATTAATGCTATAGCCGTGGTGCGTGAACTACACTAAATTATTGCTCCCACTCTTTGCCTTTTATGATAAATTATTCTATGCAGAGTCCGAACAGAAAGAACCGTTCGGACTGTAAGTGTGCACACAGTGTATACACTAATTTGATACACACTGTGTACAATCACATATCCAAATTGTTCTTAAAAAAAAATACATGTATGAGAGTGGGAGCTTTACTGTACATAACTCTGCAAAAATTCTTCCACTCTCACAAGCAGAGAAGGCTGTAGAATACAAGAGGGATAAAAGCATTATCAAGCTGTGTCGTGTAAGCCTCCAATAAGCCAGTCAGGGTAACTGCAACGACCAGTGAGAACCAGTGCTGCTAAGAAAGAACGATATGAGCTTTGAATCATATTAATCCATTATTGAAAAGAAGAAAGTCACATATTTCAGTTCAACTGATTATCATTCTAAGTCGATCATATATGCATATTTCCCTAGTTGGTGGATATGGCAGAGCAAATCATATAAATGATTATTAAATATCCTCACTATTTTGAAGATCAATGCTTCTCTCACATTAGCATGGCAAGCAATCCTTATTTGCAAGTCATACTTTACCTCCAATGCATTTATACGAAAATGAACATAAAGATGATGCGACACCGACACTGACACGGAGATGTATATTATTGAAAATATAGGACACTAACATGTGTATATATAACTAAAAATATCATATAATAATTGAGCAAAGTAAATGAAGATCAAACGCATGTGCGGATACGGACGTCATCTGGAGGCTAATCAGAACGCACTACATCAACCGTTTGCTGTGTACCGGGTGACGTGGTGCACTCTGATTCGCCTCTCCACGGTCCAGTGTCCGCATAAAATAATTTCTCCCAAAATTCCATAGCATGTGTGGGAGCACACATGGAGTGCTATAGCATCATTTAACTTTAGATCTATCTTATTAACACATGCAACCATTGCTTGAAAATGTAAAATTTTCAGAGAGAGTACATGTTCATCCTTTAAATATAAATAAAATTTGATACCAATTAACTCTAATGCCAATAGATCACGCACATATTCCCAAACCAGCAGAGAACATTTTTTTAGACCAACTTCTTAATTTTTGCCATCCCAGTACCAGAGTGACTAGGCTCCAGTGCTAACTGAGTTTTGTTAAAAAAAATTATTTGAAAAGTAGTAAGATATCAAACCTGAGAGAGTATAGAACCGGTGGAGGCTAGCAGAGGTAGTAAAACTGAACAAGAAGCGAGGACTGACGTTATGCCTGCGGCGGTACCTTCAATTGTCTTTTCTGTGGACATAAACATAATTATCACGTTAACAGTTCAATAGAAAATAAACCCATTACTATGAGAAATGGATGGTTCAAAAGTTATCTTACTTCCAGTTTTGCTCCACCGCAGAACACCATATTTATGACCGACCATTGAAGCCTGAAGAAATATATGGCTACATTGAGTTTGGCAAATCTATGATATCCACCCACCAGCACAGGCACACATTAACAGTTCATATATTGAAAGAAGAAAAAGTGTGCATAGACAAAATTATAGATGGCAACTAAATTTCATTTCTTCTTTCTTTGATCATAAATATGACATTATTTTTGGCTCATTATTATCGCTTGGTACTTAAAATTAAAAGCCCTACCATAATTTCTTTCAGTAAAGGAAGAGGAAAGCACAGACAAGTTAGACTGCAAAATTATGATAGGAAAAACACCCACTTTTGGGTTTGTTGTTGCTGGTTGACACAAATATTAACAAAAAAAAAAAGGAATAAAATTAGTTAATAACGCAGATAGTAATTCCTAGAGCAATATTTGCAATGACTTTTCACATTGAAATATCATAATTTTCAAGCAAAGTTCAATTTTCAATTACCAACATCCCCCAAGAAAATTGAAAGGTCAATCTTAGCATTCATAACTCATAAACCAAAAACCTGTTGTGCTATAGCATGACTTAGGCTTCGTTTGGGATCGCTTTCTTATTGCTTCTTAAAGCAATTTTATAGTACAAAAATAAAAAATTGTATACTTGAAAGCAACAGTAACAAAGCCATCCAAATGAAGCCTTATATTAAAACTAAAAACACACAGCTTGGGCTCGAGTAATAATTATTATCTTCATGGCTTCAAATCCAACTCTTTAGCATTCATTAATATTAACATATAAAGATTTTTTTTTTACTCAATTAGGCTAGTTATAACCTTTAGTTCGACAGGTTGGTTACATCAATTTCACTTTATTCTTTCTCAACATATCATTCTCCAAATCTAGAGAGGTTCTTTTGAAAACAAAATATAAAAAAAAAAAAAAATTACAGTTGTAGGAAAATGAACAATTATTATAAGCACAATCATAATTATCATTAAGCCTTCAATTAAAACCTTGACTTAAATAGTTTTATTAATCTAATGTTGACTAAGTTCAAGTGTTATCTATAATTTTAGATAACATACTATTTAAAATGCAAGGCTATGACAAGATGATATCACGATATGATATATTTTTAGATATAGTAATATTGTTAGTAAATCACGTTAATTTTTGGATAATGTTTTAGTATGTATTTTTACATGATAATATTAAAACGCATAATAGTAAATACAAATATGCATGATAATGTTTAATCACAATAAAAATGATGTCAATTTTTTTAATAGATTACAATCACGAAATATTAAACTGACCAAATCTCCTAGACATAATATTCATTATAGCTATTACTCCACAGTCATTAAATCTTTAAAATCAGTTATTAACTATAACAATATTAAACTAATTAAACCATGGTTATTTGTCAGTTTATAATTACATTAACTGATCAATTACATATTAAATAAGGAATTCAATTAACATAAGGGATAATTAAATGATATTAACACAAATGGTCCTACATAAAATCAAATTTGAAATCAATCCAAAAAATTTATTTATTATTAAAAAAATATATGATTATATATTTAAAAATTTTAAGATAATATTTTTATTAATTTTTAAATATTATCAACAAGTATGTAAACTAGAATTTCGATCACTCATTGTCTCTATTTGTATTTAATGAATTGGTCATTTTAAATTAATTTTGTAGCGAATTTAATTCAGGCTCTGTGCTCATAAAGCAAGTGTATTTCAAAAAGGAGTTAATATGCATGATTAATCCTAGTTTTCATAATATGACTATGATCTTTAACAATTAAATTTATCCTAAAACTATTTATCAATAATGATTTTAAAAGAAATTCTCAAAATGTTTATTAATATGACCATTATTACAATTACTTAAGATAATAAATTTATTAAATTGACCTCTTTATTAAAAAAAATAATAAATAAATATAGTTTAAAATTTTATTCATATGAACTTAGTGAAAATACAATATATTTTATCCAACAACATGCTGGATTAAAATCTTAGCTGTTTCCAGATGTAAATATGACCTGATTGATAAACAGGAAAAGAGTACTAACCATAGTGTCACCAATTCCCAAGCTCAAAATCCCAGCAAATGGGGAAAGAGGTCTATCATTAAAACCAGAGGACATCCATTTAGGAATAGCACAGCCCAGTAGAAGAGAGAAATGACTGCAAATAAAGGATCATAGCAAAGCAACATTAATATTCATATTTGCTGAACTTATTAAGTTCCTTCATTGATAGAAGGAAAACATGACAGTTCGTACCTGACAATGAGAATCTCTGAATCACGATGATCAGTAAAGGCATTCATAAACTGATGCACCATATGTCCAAAGGGCCAAATACTCCAAACCTGCAAAGAATTTGAAAGTTTAGAGTAAGATTGGTTACCTTCTTCCCACTACTATAAAACTGACGCCAATTTTTTGTTGCTTTGAAGGATGCATTAACTAAATAATCATGCAGTGAGCTTAATATATATAGGGGCGGGATTTTTTTCATTTGGGGGCACAAATCATTAAAAATCCTGACTTTCAACAAAATTGGTCTCTTATATTTCATATTCATAACTCAACAACAGCATTACTTATAACAACTTCTTTATTTGCTAAATCAAATCTCATAATATAGTTGTATCAGTTTCAGGCACTCTTCTAAAGAGTTTTGGTCAAAGAAGCAGTTTATAAATAATAGCAGAAGTTGTTTCCCTCCCTGCTACATTTTCACTTATGTTGTTGAATTACTTCAAAAATGTTATACATGTTAAATATATTTTAAAAGGTTAGTATGTTTACAAAAAATTTTAAAATAAAATAAATAAAGTTATTTAACATTCAATGTGTTGAGTTCTATTTGACCATGAGAACTGTTTTAAAAAGGATTTTTGGGGTACACAACGAGGCTCTCTTGAGGATGGTTTGAGGCAAAATGCCTTACGGTGTTGAAGAGAGTGGGTGTTTAGGTGAGCGTTAGTCCTGTGGGGCTTACATTCCATAAGGTTTGGATGCCGCTCTAGGCTCCAGGGCCTATCCTAGCTCCTTTTACGCCTTCATTGAGTGGCTTGCTTTTAATGTATTAAAAAGTGTTTTCAAGTATTTTTAAGGTTAGAAGTATAAAACAATAGTCAAATAAGATATTTTAAATTGGTTTTACAATAAAATAACATAACCAAGTAAATTTGAAGTAAACAAAACTATCTAGTCTATTTTAACTAAAAACTTATACTTGTTTCCAATAGTTTTTTATCCCTTGATTTCACATGTTGAAGAAAACCAATCTCTTGCCTCCTCAAATATATTTGTTCTACATATTGTAAAGTTGCCCTTTCCAACAGCTATTAATCTTCATGTAGATTTTGCCTATTTTTTATGCTTTAGTTATAACAAAATTTATCTTTTACTGTTTATTTAGGAATTTTAATTTCTTTTTTATTATTTTGTTTTAATTTATTTTTTCCATTTATAAAATATTATAAATGAAAAATTTTCAGGCTTGCACTCTAGCTTAGAGCCCAGTGGTTTATTCTCAATCCTAGTAAAAATGTCTCACCATTAAGTAGTACATGAGCTTTTTGAGCTATATGGAGATGATCGGTTGATCCCATTTTGACTAAAAGGTTATTTTTTATTAGTTCGTATAAGTATCGACCCTTGCTCAAAATTGCCCTCAAACAAGCTTGTATCAAGTAAAACGTTGAGAACTGAAAGAAAAAAAAAATCTCCACTATCAAATCAAACCTTAAAAAATTGGCTTACTTCAGAAAAAAATACAATACCTTACCCCTAAATTTCTAGATAGTGAGATAATTCTAATTTGGCATGCAAACTTTCTCAATTAAACAGACAGTTCTCATGTATTAATTACGAAGAATGTTAAGTTCTTTGATAGGAAGCCTGCATTTTAGAATATCAACCATCGCAATGAACTTAATAAGTTCAAGAAGTAACTAATAAAGGATGAAGAGGAAGCTAATTGTGGTTTTCAGTAGTTTAAATAACTATAGATAGAGAATAGAAAATCCTTAAGTAAGCATTAGATACATAACTTAAACAAATAACTAAATTTTGCATGTTTCTAAAGAGAAGCTAATTTTTAAAAAAAGATAAAAATAACTTACTCGCGTCATCTCTAAAATCAAGAAAGCTGCCAAGGCTGCACCAAATGCTAGGTCTAGAAAAGCAGGCTGCAAAATTTGGATTTTTTAATAGTTAGCCTAAAATTTATGCGCTGGTGAACCGATTAAAAACTGTCACATTGCTTACTACCTCAAAAATAACTCCAGGTACAAATATCAGAACAGCCACCAAATGATAATATTTTCGAAGTAGAATCCTTTCAGTTTTGCTATTCTTTGAAATATTGTAGAACCGGAAAACAGAAACACACAGAACAAGGATCCAATAGAAACATAAAGAAATCCGCCTGAGTGGCTCTGTGAACAAAAAATTAAGTACCCTGGAAAAGCAATATAAAAACAAAAGTATAAATGCACTGCTAAGTGTTGCAATTATTCAAAATAGTCAATGAAATCCTCAAATAAACAAAGAACAGGATGAGTTTTAACAAATAAAGATATATAGTTACATAGACACGAGCGTGAGTTTGCGTCTATGAAAGAAGAGAAAGTTGGCCAAATAATAACTTTTTCCAGGCCATTTATCTAAAATCTTCACCAAACCGGCTCACAGTTAAATGATTTAACAAACATTCTGTGTAAGCATCTTTGGTATGTTATTTTGAGCCGAAAATATGCCAAAATCAACAACATTTGGCAACAACATTGTCGAAGATTTTTTAAAAGTGTCACAAATTAGACTATACGAAAACAATAGAATTGCTGCAAGTTTTCTGTAAAATTGAGTGGCAGGATGAAAGCTTGAGTCATGTTGGCCCCGTTGTTCGAAAATCTCTAGTTGTTGTTGCTGGCTTCCTTTGCTTAGTAAGTTGAAAGCTGATGATCCCATGGGCGCTATTAAACTAAGGCTATGGGGTTTTCTAAGAATTATTTCAATTGTATCCGTTCATATGTAGGGTGTTCTTTCATTTGTGGCTCCTACTTCCAATATAATAGACATTTAGAAATATAACATTTGTTTCACACATAAAAGAACAAGTAGATTAAGCTACTCCCAATAGCAAATATAATGAAAATCATACCATAACAAAGGATGCATCGCAAAATCCTGTGTGAAGTGGATCAAAGCAGGAACCAATATGGTCAGCATGAGTGATAAAGAAGCATAAAAAAATACAGAACTTCCAATCACCCTTGGAATCCATCTATCAACAGCTTGCACTTTAACCGAGCTACAAATTGTCAATTCCCACATTTGAAGAGAAAGCTTGTAAAAGATAGGGAAGAGTAGAAGACCAGTCAACACTCCCTACATGAAAAAAATAAATAAAAGGTTAAATGAATGTCAAAAGTTTTTTAATAAATTGATTTGCAAGATTTTACCTGAATAATTGTGCTTATTTCACTACTGCCATCGCAACCAAGAAAATCAAATATTGTTGATTCAGATGTCAATTTCATCTGTCAAAAAATTTGAGTACCTTAATCAGGTTAATAGTGATCTCCTTTTTCTTCTACAACAAATAAATAAAAATATAAGGCAAAAATGATATTACAAATTTCTAGTTGATATACCTTTGACAAAACATTTGCCAACAAGTCACCAAAATAAAGAACTATGCCATTGGATACCAGCAGACCTTCACCTGAGAAGAAAACAAATAATTTAAAACATAGAATGTAGAACTTAATAATTTAAGAAAATATGATAACCTTTAAATTGAAAACGCCATCAATTTGCAAGAAAAAAAATAGTATTAAAAGAAACTATCATACTCAATTATATAGTATAAACCACAACTGGGAATAGAATATGCAAAAAGAGAAATAGCACTAATCCTAGTAATGTAACTGGATGTATTTTCTGTGTTAATTATCTTAAACGAATAGCCCCCCCCCCCCCCCCAAAAAAAAAAAAAAAACTAATTTCCAGGTCAAACATATTTAATTTAAATCACAAATAGCTCTTGTTGGTAATAAAGAACAGAGTTGAAACACCTACAGATTTATACCTATTGAAGCACTTGATGGAAAAGTGCAAAGAATATGCTTCAGAAGTACCATAGTTGTCAGTCCATAGCAGAACAGCCATAACAGGTTCATTACAACATACCAGTCTGTGGAGTCAGTTAAGAAATCAAAATCTTATCATAAAAACATCAATCTCTAAGGCGATAACAAATTTAGATAATCTACCAAATAAAGCTTTACTATTAGAAATCTTTAGAGCATAGAGTCGTATCATTTCCTTTAGAAAAAAGTTAGACCAAGACAAAGGAAAGGAAAGGAAAGGAAAGAAACCAACCGCTAGACGATTTTCTGGCGAAAGAATGATAGCATAGTAGACCATAAACAACCATGCAGAATAAACTGTATTTCGAAGCTTGAGCTCTTCGCAAATGCAAACTATTGGTACTGCCGAAAGAATATTTCAGTATAAATGAAAGGAAGCTAACAACAGCAAAGCAACAAGAACATGCCGCCCAAAATTGAAGGCTAAAATATGAAAGCCCTGCCAAGAAAAAATAGAACATCATAATCAGCAAAAGATAGTAAAATTACTCATCAATATAAGAATAATTATCCAGCATTAAATACAAATCCACCCAAAAAAAAAATCAAAAGTAAATAGCATATAT
Organism: Dendrobium huoshanense; assembly: GCA_016618105.1. Lineage (NCBI taxonomy): Eukaryota > Viridiplantae > Streptophyta > Magnoliopsida > Asparagales > Orchidaceae > Dendrobium > Dendrobium huoshanense. The sequence goes on along the minus strand of CM028355.1, from coordinate 52,762,670 downwards.
CATCCCAGAAATGTTAACAGTCAAAAGCTTAAATGGCACCATTAGCATTCTAAGGCCGTTAATAATCTAGATGAATTCCCATAACAACAAGCTAACATTTTCTGTAGCCTGATATTATGGTATATCTTTAATTATTGTCAAGGGCCTATCTACAAGGACAACAAAATGAGTGAATATGAATAGAAAGATCAAACCACACATTATCTATGAACGCCTAAATCCAGTTAAATAAAACTATAACTCTTACATTCAGGTCCAACCTCATGGTTTGAAATTGCTCTTGACATTTGTATCATCCTGGATAGCATAAGAGAGGGTAGTGTAACAGTAGCTAAAAATATCCCAGAAGCTGCACCAGACCTAAGAAAGATAATTCCATCAGATTTAAGTGCAAAAAGAATTGTACTACATGGTGATATGAATAAACCTTCCTATTATCACATAATATACATCGCAAATAAGAGTGAACCAAGTAGCTATACAAGGCCACATGAGAACCTGTAATAAATGAAAAAAAGTACACAGCTAAAACTTTTCTTAGAGAGCACTGTTGTGTGCTTTGATGTGTTTTTGATGCATAAAAATACAAAGGTTGAGAGAATTATTAAAATAAGTTTTAGATATAACTGTTATAATGGCAATCTTAGGCTTCGTTTGGGACGGCTTCCTTGATGCTTCTTAAACCAGCATTTTAGTACAAAAATTAAATTTTTTGTACTAGAAAGCTGCTTCAAGAAGCAACAAGAAAGTCGTCCCAATGAAGCCTTAAGCTTTAAAATTTTCCAAAATAAGTTTTGCACATGAAAATAACTTAAAAAAGTAAAGTTCTTGAAATTACTATAGCTTACTAGAGATTGAAACATAAATGAAGAAAGGGCATGTTCTTTTTCTAAACATTTAGTACCAAACAACAGATGAATCTCTCAGTTGACGTTCAAGTGCTTAAAGCATTACCGCTGGGCATGAAGCCCAGTGGTATTGCACCTTATTTTAAAAATGGAGGCCTAAGATTCCATTCTTGCGAAAAAAAGTGCTTAAAGCTTTCAAAAATGAATGCACAAAAGTAATATCAAATGGAACAGATCCAAATTGTCAGCTATAAATAAACATTTCATCAAAGCCAATCACTTTTATAAAATATAGGGCATATCTACTCGTAAGGTAGACTAGATAAGACTGAATAGTGATTATTAACCAAAACAGAAGAAGGGCGTGCAAGGAAACAGAAAATTTTGAAAATAAATCTAAATGGACAAAATATAATTCATGTGCAAGCGAATCAACCTATTCTTATAGCAATCTAGGGCAGAGGAGTTCTCTATGGATATCTCAACGAGGAGACCGGCGATCGCGAGGAGGACGAGTGCCGCCGACTCGTATGCGAAGGAGAACGGAACGGTGAAGAGGATGCGAGAGACGAAGAGGAAGACGACGACCCTCTCGCCATTGAAGAGCTCGAACGCTCCGGCCATGGCACTAGGAACTCCTAAGAGCCCGTTTGGATGCAGGATTTCTTGCCGATTAAAGAAGCTAAATCCTGCCAAACACCAAAAAAACACAAATTTAAATCTCACGGTGAGTCTACACTCCACTTCACGGCATTTTCTACTTTTTTGTGCTAAATCCTGTATTTAGCAAACCCCGTTTTTTGGCGGATTAACGGGATTTAGCCGAAGAAACGCGGGAAAGGGTGAAACTGTGAAAGATCGTTACCTTCGCAGCGAGCGAGCTCCCGTCGTAACTTCCGATCCAACCTCGTCGAACCGTCGTGGCTTCCGATCCGACGGGGAAGGGAAGTCGTCGAAGGAGGCAAAGGAAGCTAGCGATTCGTCCAAAACTCTACTTCGGGGGTGTTTGGTATCGGATTTATTTCGAGTTTTTAGTAGCCAAACGCAAAAAAAAGTAGCGGTAAATCCGGCAAATCCGTAAATCCCGGATTTGCGGATTTATGGCGTAAATCCGCTAAATCCTAATCCCGTTAGAAGTCGGATTTACGGGATTTGGCCGAAGAAGCGCGCGAAAGGGAGAAAGTTACCTTCACAGCGAGCGAGCTACCGTCGTTGCTTCAGATCAAAATGTTGTAACATCCGAAAAAAGTTACCTCGCTCGCAGCCGAGCTCCTTCGTCCGATCTCCACCAAGCCGCTCGATCCGACTCTAGCAGATGCTCCCCTACCCGACGCCACCGATTCCCCACCAACCAAAGCTCCAGACCCGAACTTCATCTCAGCCATCCGCTTTGCCGATCTAGAGATCCTACACTCTTCCTCATTTATTTCACTAAGCTGCTAGTAATAAGGTTATTAATACAACATTATTTACTATTATTCTTAATGTTGTTATTATTTATCTTAGTATTGTCATTAAGATTATTATTATTTAATGATATTATTATTAGTTTTGTTATTAACCATTAGTTATTATAATATTATATTATCATTATTATTATTGTTAGGTATAATAACAATGCTAATTTTAATAATAATAATGATGATGATTATTATTATTATTATAAAAAAAGAATTAAAAAAAACGTGGTCTTGATTTTTGTGCCCTACAACCGCCGGTCCCCAAGGTATATCTTCTTAAACTCGGGTTCCCATTTTCGTCGTTCGCAGTGGACCGACAAACCTCCTATATGCGCTCTAGTAGCACGGTAGGAGGAAACCCAGTCCGGCGCCTACGACAAGGCGGGTAATCGCCTAAAATCCCATTTTCGACATTTGATCTGAAGCAACGACGAGGCGGGTAATTAATATTGATAAAATAGGCTTATTAGTTAAATAATTAATTATTTCCTTAATGGCAAACAACTTTATAACTTGATGCGGAAGCGAATTAAGTGGCTTTATATTACTCAGTTCAATTTTAAATCTCCAACTGTTTTAAATCTTGTAATCTGTTGCCAAACATCTTTCTGAATTTAACAGGATTTAAAAATTGTCATACCAAACACAATTCAGGATTTAAGAGCCCACGATTTAATAAATCCGGATTTAGTAAATCCTACTAAATTTGAATCCAATCCTATACCAAACACCCCCTTCAGGTGAAGAAGGCGAAGTCGAGCCGCGTCGAAAGCGAAGGAAAAGCAAACCCAGGATTTCATTTATGCCGGATTTAAATACTTAAAATTATTTGGTAATATTCATTATAAATTCTGTAAAATATTAATAGAGCATTAAATTAAAAAACTAGCATACTTTTATTTATTATTGTGATAATAGAGCCGTTGAATCACAGAATTTTGGAAATTCAGGATTTACCGGGAAAAAGGGGTAATTTTATGTCTTCCGCTTGTTTCACTCACGTAAGATTTGGCTTTGCATTCTAGGCCGTTTGGTTGGATTTCGCTCAATACCAGCAAACCAAACTTCGACGAGCTACTTGTTGTTTGGTTCGATTAAAACTCATTTGTGATCATTTAATTAACTAAACAAACAAACTTGAACAATATTTTAGATACTCGATTCTTAAATAAACAAACTTGAACAATAATGCATTCGGGTCATTTATGTTTGTGAACAACATCATTTGAAGTTCGTGAACAAGCTCGAAATTAGGCTTGATAAGAAGCTCGATTCGTGTTCGATTTTGAACTCGTGAATAAGCTCGATAAAAAAAATTAATATTTGACTATATAATTATTAAATATAAATAATATAAATGTATTTGTTCAAGTTTGTTTGTTTAACAAACTAGGTTTTCTTTCTTTCATATTTTCTCGTCGAGGCACTCTAACGAATCTTCTCATTTCTCTGCTCATCCTTCTCCCCGACGACGCCCCCGACAACGTTGAAGCTCGTGTTGACGGTAAGTTTTGGCTTCAAATATTACTTCAATTAGTTCTTTTGACTTCTTTCTCGTAATATTGCATAATAACCTTTAGGGGAGGGATTTTATCAGAGGAAGGTTGGGTCTCCACTGAGCAAAGAGCCTTAAATTTACTATTTGTGATAATAACTTTAGAAGAGATGGGAGAAGGTTGCATTGGGGAAGAATGAGAAAGAGCAAGAGCATCCACCATAGACAATTGCTTTTATTATAAATGTAATTGTTCATAGATATTGATACATCATCAAAAAATTATCTTTATATGGCACGAATCTCAATGCAAAATCAAGTAGGAAACTTTCAAAATTAAAATTGGGATCATTTGAACTCCGAATTCAGCAAACTTACAGTCAAACTGAACGTCTTGGAAATATGAACCCAACGACACCAAATTCGACTCAATACGAGCCCAAATAGATCCAAATCAAGGGTCTGAAGCGCTATTTGAGGGTTTTAACCACAATTTGGGTTACCAGACGGTTTTGAAAAATAACGTGCCTATAGTCGAATCGAGTGGCTCGACGAGACAAATCCAACGAGTCTAAGATCGCCAAATTCCAACATCATTAAGACCTTCAATTATCTGAAGAACGGTGCATAATCAAGGGATTCAACATCGGCCGTCCATCCAACCACTCCCCATTTACCCTTGATCTCTCACCTATTTTACGGGCCATGCCACTCCAAAAAATTTATAAATAGACCCCTCATTTCTCTTGAGGGAGGGGAGGGAAGGAAGAAAGAAGAGAAGAAGGAAGAAGACCACCGCTGGAGTTTCGCCGGACCACCGCCGGACCTTCGTCGGACCACCACATGAGGCCCTCGCCTTCGCTGAACCACCACTTGAGGCACTCACCTCCGCCGCACCACCGCCTGACGCCGTTGCTCCGCCGGATCACCACTTGAGGCCCTCACCTCCGCCGGACCACCGCTTGACGCCGTTGCTACACCGGACCACCACTTGAGGCCCTCACCTAAGCTAGACCACCGCCTGATGCCGTTACTTCGCCAGACTACCACTTGAGGCCCTGTACTCCACCAGAACATCACCTGAGTCCCAGAATTCTGTCTGACCACTACTTGAGGCCTTGAGCCCCACCAGACCACCACTTAATGCCCAAAGTTCTCCCAGAATACTGCTGACTTCTATCACCAGATAACGATCTTTCTAACCCTGGTCTCCTGCCGACTACGGTCCTTTTGACCTCCGTCACCTACTACGGTTCATCTAACATCCACCACTAGACAACGATCTTTCTGACCCTGATCTCCTGTTGACTACGGTCCTTCCGACCTCCATCACCAAATAACGGTCTTTCTGACCCCGGTCTCCTGCCGACTACGGTCCTTCCGACCTCCGTCGCCTACAATGGTCATTCCGAACTCCATCACCAGACAATGATCTTTCTGACCTCGATCTCCTGACGACTACGGTCTTTCCGACCTACAATGCCAGACATTGATCTTTCTGACCTCTATCTCTTGCCGACTATGGTCCTTTCAACCCCCATCACCGACAATGGCCCTTCCAACCAAATAAACATGTCTATATTATAACTCTCACCATGTAATGCTCTCTATATGAAGTATATTTGTAACATCAAGCCAAGTCCTTCTCCCTAAAAAGAGCCTCATTTGTAATCGACTACAAATACTAGTGGATTCATTCAAACTGGGCTAGACCCCGTGGTTTTTTCCTCCTTTTTCAGGGATTTTCCACATAAAAACTCTAGTGTCTCTTATGAATACTACACCCTCTCACTTATCTGACTATGTGCTAGATCTTCGTACAATGCTTAGACGTTAAACTATATATTTCTCTACCGCCGCGAATACTCATGAACGTATTTCTTTGATAGTTAAGTAAAAAAATTTAGATATGTTCATGGGTATGCTCGATGTAATCGTTTGTTATGAAGCTCGATAAAGCTCGTTTGCTAAGTTCATGAACATCTAAAAGTATAGCTCGTTCATGTTTGTTTGTTTTAAGCTTGATAAGCACTAAACGAACGAACATGAACTGAACATGAACCGAACATGAACAATCATTAATTTAAATGAACCAAACATGAACACAAACAATAAAGCTCGAGGAAACATGAACCAAACTTGAACAACCTGATATTAAATGAACACAAACATACTAGGCTCGGCTCGGCTCGGTTCATTTACAGCCCTAAATCCGCCTAAGATTCGACCTAAATCATGCTACCAAACAACCCCAATGAGAAATTAATGACGAATGCTGGAGAAGAATATCTTATTCGTAAATAATAATTAGTCTAATAAACTTAATTATAATTTAAAATATAAATAATTAATTAGATAATTAGTTGTGTTCATATTAATTAAATTGATTTATTTGACAATTAATATTGTAAATAGTAATTACTATTTTTATTAAAATAATACTTAAATAATTAATTAGTATTGAAAATAATAATTAAATTATTAGCTCTTTCAAATATATTTATATAATTAATTGGATAATTATCATTATAGTTGATATGTAATTAAAAATTTATCTTGTTCAGGCACGAATTTTGATGTAAATATAAATAAAAAACTTCTAAAATTAAATCTAGGACCATCTAAACTCCAATTTCAATAAATTTATAGTCAAAATGAATGTCTCAAAGAGACAAACCCAATGACATCAAAAATTAAGCACATAAATAGATAATGATAAAGGAATGTTAGAATTTGAACGTGGAAACCCAAAAAAGGGGAAAAAGAGGGACATTGCTCAATTGAAATGATTCTACTGGTGTTTGAACATATTACAAATCTCTACTCGTCCCTTAACTTAAGGACAATGAGAATACAATATATTGAAGAATATGTAAAACTTCATATGAGTATTCTTGATCTTGATTAAATGATAGATATTATAAATCTGATGGTAGCAGTCAGGAGAATGTTCACCAATGGTCTGACGATGGTCGGATATTCAGTGATAATCAACAGAAAGGTGGAGGCTTGGTAATGTTTGGAGATATGGAGGCAGTCAATGGATCAATGAAAATCCAACGACAGACGATGGTCGAGAAGAGATTCGGCGGCAACCAACAAATAGGTGAAAGTCTGTCGACAATCAATGGTTGAGAAGAGATTTGACAGTGAGCAACAAACGAGCGAAAGTTCAACGACAGTTGGTGGTCCGTAAGAGATCTGGCGGAGGCCAATAATACGACAGAAGTTCTGAAACGGTCGGTGGTTCGTAAGAGATTCGAAGGTGGCAGCACTGATTGGAGAATAGAAGTGAGCTTTCTAACATTCTCTTCTCTTCCTCCTCCCCTCGTGTCAAGAATGATGATTTTTTTATAGTTTTTTTAGAGTAACATGCCTCATAATTATGGAGATCTTGGACAAATTTGGAGTGTTATATCGGTCATCTCATACTAATTCGCTTGATCATGAAGCATTAATCGAGCAGTTAAGTGCCTTAATGATATCAAAATTGTGTGATATTGGGCTCGTTAGATTTGTCACATTGAATAGCACGATTCGACTATATGCATGTCATATTCGGATATCATTTGACCATCTTATTAATGTTTTGAAGTTTCCAAGAATGTTTTGATCCTTTAATTTGGGCTCAAATTGTACTGAATTTGGTGCCTTGCGTTCATCTCCATAAGATATTCAATCTGATTATAATAAATCAGAATTTGGATGGTCTCAAATTTTATTCTAAAGTCTTCAATATAGTTTTGCATCAAGATTTGTATTTGATCAAGATAATTTTTAGCGACATATCAAGTTTGTATAGAAGCCATGCACAAACCCACTATTTGTTCTACATCAACAATAATCAAGCCTTTATGTTTTGCAGCATATGCTCTTTTTTTTTTCATCATTGCCTTATCATTAATGTTACCTAACAACATAAGAGTCATTTAATGATATAATTATATATGTTTTAACATTTGATCATTAATGATTTTTCATGAAAAGTATCACCATGAGCAATATGCCACCTCTTCAACACAACAATTAAATTTTTTTACATATTTATCTTTTATAAAATTGCATAAATATATTATTAGCATTTATCATTGACATTTATATTAATAATCATCAAACTTTGAGTATAAGCTCTAATTGTTAAAACCAATACAAACAATCAAAATGAGTTGATCAAATATTTAGATTAAGTAATATATTTTTGACCATAAATAAGCATCCAAAATATATTATCGATTTATGTGACATATGTTGACCTCGATTTTCGCTCGAATATTCTCGAGCACCTTCGATTGATTCGATTGAACCTCGTCGAGTCTAATTTGAACTCGAGACGACTCGAATCGAGTCAAATTAGAGTCGACCAGGTTTGATTAGCTCTGATTAGTATATTTTAGATGTGCTGAGTTTAATCTGATTCAAGCCGTTGTTTTAATATTCAGTTAGTTTAAATGAACTTGAACCCAAATTAGCCCACATCAGTTTAAATCAGATTCGGTTCCGGTTCAATTGAGCCTCAATTGGTTCAGTTTTTTTATTATTAAAATCCAAATATGGCAGTTGCAGACTCCATTCGCATGCTAAAGCCACTGCGAGGATGGATGGCGAAGGGCGGGCTTCTCCTTTCGGCATCGGCGTGCGTTTACCAAAGAGCGAAGGCTCTAGACGAAGGAGAGGATTTTTTTTTTACTCGGTGCTGAGCATCTACACCGGCTCCCTCTCTCGTTCTTCTTGCTCCAGGAGCTCCAAACCCTTCTCTCGGCCTATTCTAGTTGGCAGACTCTAGGAGAAGATCAGAGCCCCCTCTCCCTGATTTCTCTCTCTGTTCGTTGAAGCCAAGAGCGGACCTAACCCTCTGGAAATCTTGCTCTTTGCTTGCTGAAGCCAAGAGCCGACGCCGGCCCAGCTAAGCTTGTCGCGTCACTTGACGTCTCCCAGCTTTCCGAAATCCCATTGCTATTCCTGATTGCAGGTATGAAATTAAAACTAAAGCTAAATATCTCGACGGGCATTTTAACAAAATCATGAATTGATTCCCTCGCCTAAAATTTCTGTTTGATGAAGTTATATTGGTGTTCACCGTACATTGGAGTCACTATCGCATGAAGAAATGTGTTCATATGCTCCCTCATATGCATTTCGAGTAGTTTTGCATGAGTAGAAAAAAACAAATCCTGATGTAAAGGACTAAATATGAGTTGTAATATCATCTTTAGATATTTTGACTATGTCAGGATTTTGCATTATCTTACATTGGGAATCGTTTCTGTTCTAATATCATAAGACTCATGGTATTTTAAGCTTGCATGTCTTATATTTCTTTTAAACAAATCATTACCTGTATGTTTGATTTAACATTCTTTTTAAAAAAAAAATGAAATTGAATATTAAGGTGTGATTGAATTAAGGTTTTATAAGGCAAAGTTTGACAGCACTCTAGCATATGAACATAAATTAATCAAAGTATTTGTTTATTTTATCTATAAAAAAAAAATGAAAGAGATCTCCATCAGATTCTCTGTCATATATATTTGAGGGTGATGTGCTGTAATGAATTTGCTAATAAATTTTATAGGATATTTCATTTTAATCACTATTTTCTTATCTCTTTTTTATGGAGTGGATGATTAAAGTGGCGTGGCTTTGTTTTAATTATTTCTGACGTTAACTAGAGGTTTATTAGTTGTCTTCTTTTACCTTAAAAGCTCTTTACTCTAATATTCATTGCCGAATTTATCATCTTCTATTAGTCCAATTATGAAGCGTTCCTTTGTGTAGATCATTGACAAGATTGTGGTATAATAGGTGTATAAATCTTTGTGTACAATAGTTTGTTTTATGTGATCTCGCAAGCATTACACCTTAAGTGTTCGATGGAATGCCATTAAAAAAAAAAACGTTATTTGGTTAGTAGTAACCCATAACACCTAGACTTATATATGAGGTTCCTTGAGTAAATATTTTGTGAGCAGGTTTAGTACAAAGATTTCATATCATTTTCCTTCAATGTTGTTATATTAGATATGGCTATGCTGGCTAAGCTTACCCATAGTTCTCTTGATGTGATATGTCAAAATGTCTTTTGTGATTATGATAGGTGAACACTTTGCTTGTTTTTCATGATGGTTTTCATCCATGTTTCTAATAACCTTGCAAACTGTTGGGTATTTGTCATGGGGTTAATGGCATAGGCTCAGCTCTTTCCGCGTTCTTCCTTTGACTTGTTTCCAAGATGAGGCTTAGCCAAATGATTATGTTCATCTTACAAAAAAAATTAGTTGATGTGAATTCATAGATGAATGATAGTTTCTTTTTGTCATTGATCGACTTGTGGAACTATGAGAATCTGATGCATCTTAGTATAATCTCATGGTAATATTTTATTTTATATATTCAACAAATGAATTGTTTTGGCTCATAATGAGAGGGCATGAGACTTATCGACATTTACATGAGGTTAAATGATTATATCTAACAGAGAAGGATATGATTGGTAATGAAGGTATTTATGAAACATGAGATCAATTGATGTGTAGTTTTTGAAATAAGATTGAAGGTTTATGATAACTTTTGTACTTTGATTGGTGGCAGATATGTATTCCTTGAAAGATTTTTTTTTTTTGTAAAGTTAACATATTATAACGATTTGCAAGGTGTTGATAACTTCTTGTGATAAACCTTATGGAGCCTTTTTTTTATTTATTATTCAAGAATTTATTTGTTACCATGTGTTTTAAAGTCTTGTGGGTGGCCTTATGTTGGAAAAGAATGTGGTTTTCTTATGTCAAGTGGACTTATAATTAATCTTAGATTTGTTTTGTATCAGAAAGTTGTAATGAGTTTTGTGAATTTGCTTTTTGTTGGAAGAAGTCTTATTTTGTTTGTGTTGAGATGATTTATTATTTGGCTTTAGATTTATTTTGTATTGTAAGTTTTGATGCCGAGTTTCATAAATGCTTTGCAATGAGGGGTTTTATAAAACTCTCTTGTTGGAAAGTTTTATAATTTTATCCCACTCCAAATGAAAGAAGAGACACTTGATTATTGGTCGTTTTGGTAGAGTTTTCTGTCAAAAAGGGAATTTTGGTAAATGATTTTTGGTAAGGTCTTGCGTAGTATTTTTGTTTAGAAATTTTCATAGAATATTTTGAGACTTTTGGTTTTGTGACTTGCTTAGTGTAGTAAAGTCCCTTAGTAGCCTTTTTAGAGCAAGTTAATGATTAGTATACGAATTATCTTTCTATTGATTCACATTAGTTTCTAAAAGAATGAGTTTTGGGATTTGAAACATTAGGGAGCTTTGTGTTTGAAGGTCTTTAGTGTCTTTTTGGGGTGAGATAGTCCTTGCTCATTTGAATTTTCTTCCTTTAGTGTTAGCTTCTAAAGATAAAAAATATATATATGGAATTTTGGATAGATATAAAATAAAAGAGGAATCTTATTTTAAGTTTCGTGTTAGGAATTTGTTTCCCTTAGTTATTTTGGGCTTTGTTTAGAGTGTGTTGTAGGTAGAGGTCCCAAATATATCAAGTGCCTTATTTGGATTGTGGGGACATTAAAGGCATTGTTAATGTTGCTTTAGGGTACACTTGACTTCAAAGAAGTGTGCCCAATAACAACAATGCCTATATCCCTTTTGTATTTAATTTTCCTTTTTTTTTTCTTTTTCACTACATTTAGTTGTCTTTTACTTCGTCTTTAGTTTGTTTCCTGTCGTTTCTTTTATGCTGTGATGTTGGACACTTGCAAAATGAGAAGAACTCAAAACATAGACCCGACCGGTAAATAAAAAGTTAAAATTTGAAAAGCAATGGATAAGGAGCGTGGGAGCACTTGGAGAAGGAGCTAGGACAATCGGATCCGAGCATCAGTCGCCCCTATTCATTCCGGTAGGGGCGCTACGGGCGGAACCACCGGGTCGTAGCCCCCGGTGCTGTAAGCTTTCTTAAAAACTTAGAAAACCTTTAGGGGCCTAGATGTTGTACGCCTCCCACCCTTAGAGCCTTGTAGAAACTTTAATTATATATTTAGGATTGCTTTTACTTTTTTTTAGATCCCTAAAACCTTGTGACATCCGTATAGAAGTCTTAGGAATTAGAAAACAACACCACTTTTTGATCATACAACACTAGTGACATCTAAGGACAAAAACTAAGGACTGAGTCTTAGAAAATATAGACTTAGGTTGCATGTTCCCTATAGGGTAGGAACATTAAAACAAAAACTTAGTGACACGCTTTCCTAAATTTTGGTTTTCTTTAATCTACTAATAATCAACCAACTATTTATAATCTAACTCCTAAAAATGTGTTAAAAGGTAATTAATTCTTAATCAAATTATGAATTAACATTTCATAATCATTAAATTATAAATCTAAAACATAAACCTAAATCAAGTTTCATTAATTTAATAATCAACCCTTAACCAATCTAAAAGTTTAAAAAATGTAGATTTAATTAGGGGATCAAATTATAAGTTAAAATTCATTAGATAAAAGACTCTGTTTTGATTAAAAAAAAATATATTTATTTATATATATAATTTTTAAAAAATATTTAATTATTTTTGGGGAAAATTGAATTTTGAACTCTAGTTTCGAAATCTAACACAATATTAGGAACGATATATCATCCCAAACAGAGAAAATATCATTCACTAATTGGTTCAAATTTCGAAGCTTTAAAGTTATCCAAATTGTCATAGTCAAACTCAAAATTACTTGACTATGCTAATTTGGGTGAAAGATTATTATTCTCATAATCAAATCCACAATAGTAATTGATATACCTTTCCAAAGAAAGGAGATATCAATCATTATCGATCGTTTGAAAATGACGATAATGATCGTTGTATTTTAAATTTCCCAAAAATAATTAATTAGAGATTTTGAAAGATTTTGATTTTTGAAAATTAAATCTGGGTTACTAAATCTCCTACGAGCGCAAGCCCTCGTAGTTAATTACATCATAGAAAATCGGAATTTCCTATGAAAACTCTCGATTAAAATAGCGGTAGAAATTTTATTTAGATTTTCAAAGTTTAACATCAAAGGGTTGGAAGTTCAAATGGAATTGGTTCAATGTTGAGCACTTATTTCTGGAGTCAAAGGAAGAAGTGTAGGAGGTGTTTTGAGATTCTGAATTACTTCAGAGACACCCCAGTCTATCCTAATTGTTGGGCTTATATTTGATTGAAAGAAAATTTTTTAGTTTAAGTGGTTCATTTTATTAGAAATTTGGGATTCAATTCCCGAAAATTGAGGTCTTATGGCCCGAGCCAGCCTCAGAACCTAAGTCTAAATTGGGCACTAAAAATTAGCACCCCGAACCTAGCTAGTGCAATGCGAATCTGGTCTTACCCCGGCCTGGATTGGGGAGCCAGCTAAACCACCTAAACGATTTAAAATTATGAGTCCGGTCAATTTATGTAGAGTGGTCGGGACGTTATTTAAGAAAGGTATTTGAGAACGGGACCGACATCTAGAGCAGATCCTAAATGGTCCCTTAGACTTATGTTGGGTTTGATGTCTAAGCTAATGTAATTAAAGATTTAAAAAAATTTTAATTAGTTGCTAATATGATGCATGCTAATCGACTCAATTAAAAGTTTGAATTTGAATGAATGCTATGAAATGAGGACTCCCGGCGGTCCCGGGATTATTTCTTAAAACGTTAGAGTTTCTATGTGAGCTTAAAGTTTTTAATTTGATTTAAGTAGAAAAATTTTATTAAGTCCTTAAGAGCCTACAATCGGATTCCAGGTCAAATCAAAATCGACATGCAGGTAAAAAGACTAGAAAAACAGGTAGTTCTACTGCACAATCAATTAAATAAATCAATCAAATTAAATATATCAAATTGAATGTCCGTAGGCAAGTGCCCCTTATTATTACATCACAGAATTTTGCAGAAAATTAAAGTGGCCGGGCACCACTGACTACAACCCGGATTTTAATCTTAAGACTCAAGTGACTTTGAGAATGGATCTTCTCGTTATCCACTTATTCGTCCTTCTGCTGTTTCTTGGATCGTCGGGTCCGGATATCCAAATGAAAAGAAACTCCCCCTTGATCGGGGTGTTATCTTCTCTCTTTGGATATTTCAAAACCATCCTAATTTGGAGCTCCAAATGGATAAGGACTCTCCCCTGAGGGATGTCCCTTCCTCTTTGGATTCCAAATTGGATGTTACCCCATCTCAAATCACTTAAAATTACAACACAAATCAAATCAAATTTACATTAATCAAAATTGAAAAATCTAGACTCGATCCTGCAGGGTTATCCTAATAATCAACAGTTATATATACATTCCCAAGCAGTTAATATTTGATCTCAAGCAGTTGATATATGAATCTCAAGCAATAAATATATTTGAAATTTAAAGTGCTCAACAGATTGCAGTAAATAAACAATCAATCAATTCTAAACTAGAAAACAACATGCAGTGAAAACTCAAAAATCCGGCACACAGCGAGAAAGTAAACACCGGCCTAGCCTAGAACTAGAGTCAGTTGTCCTAGCAAACCATCTAAAGTGTGTGAGGTAGGTCGTGTGGTTTGGATATATCCTAAATAGGATCATTAGATCGAAGTTTCTTAAGGTTCTGGTTGATTGAAAGGCTTAAGGGATTTAAATTTGAGTTTAAGTATTAATGGCTTGAAGTTAATTTTGGAGTTTTAAAATGGATTCAATGGGTTCAATGAGTTGAAATAACCCATTAAAGCCTTAAGGGAAATTTGAGTCAACCTAGGTTGACTGGGTCAACTAGGTTGACTCAAGGGGTGGGTTCAGGCTGGGCAAATTTAAAATGATATTTGAAGTCTGGTAGAGGTGTTTTCGAGGATTGAATTGATTATCTGAGTCAAAAGGGCTTAATGGGCCCTTAATGGGCCCTTAAGCCAAAATTGGTTGACTTGGTCAACCGACTGGGTTCAGGGTCTGGAAATGGGTTCAACAAATTCAAAATGTCATCCTGAGTCTACTGGATGTGATCCCAGGGTTTGGAGGGGTCAATTTGGTCAAAATCACTATTTGAACCCTTAAGGGCTTGTTTGGTCAACCTAGGTTGACTTGGTCAACCAGGTTGACCCAGGGTCTGGGTTTGGGTTGAACAGGTTTGGTTTGATATTTGAAACTTGCCGGAAGTGGTTGCGTTCAATTCGGAGTTCATTTGGTTTGGAATCACCATTTGAGCCCCATAGGGGTACTTTGGTCATTTTGACCCCTGGTCAACTAGGGGTTAAAGTGGGTCTAGAAAAATGCAGTTTAATATTCAATATGTCATAATCAAGGGTTTAGAAGTGATTGGATGCTTTGTAGAAAGTTTCAAGGTTAAAATCCACTGGATGGCAGGTCCAGTGGCATAGGCCGTAAATATTTGAAGGTTTTACAGCCTTTGAATTTTGATTTAGATTCTGAGGTTATAGACTTCAAAATGAGCTCAAATTTGGACGGTTGCCTCCAGAGACATGTCCCATCAGTATGCAACTGACAGACTCTGAATCGGAGGTCAATTGATTGATTTTGAAGTGTTTGAAAATTTGCTGAAAAAGGCTTTTAGGACTTGGCCTTTTAGCATTGAATTTGGGTCTGGATTTTTTTGAATTTGATCTGGATTTGATTAGAATTTGCATTGAATTAAGGTCTGGATTGACTTGAGATCTAAATTGATCCTAAGGTCTGGAATCTAGAAGAGTCCTAGGGTTTAGAGTAGATCCTAGGATCTAAAGTCTAGAAGGGTCCTAGGATATAGAATGGATCCTAAGGTCTGGATTTTTCTGGAGGAACCCTAGGGTCTAGAGTAGATCATAGGGTTTGTATTCTAGGAGGATCCTGGAGTCTAAATTGGTCTGGAGATTGAACTGATTTATGGTCAGGTTTGATCTGGGGTTAGGGTTGGCCCAAGTGACCTCATACAAAAATGAGGTCAACAGACTCCTAAATATCAAACTTTAGAATAATTCTTAAAATTAGCCAACAAACTTGATTAATAAAATACTTAATTCACCTTTTCTTTTTTCTTTTCATAACAAACTAAAATAATCTAACAAAATTGATTATCACTGGGTAACCCAGGCCTACGAGGCTATTAAGTTAGCTCCAAGGATGGTGAAATAAATCTCACGGCCTCGGTGTGAAACAAAGGTGATAATTAATCAAATACTAAAAATAAAAATGTTTAAAATCAATCTTAAGACACTAAGATTTGAACTTTAATTAAAAATTTCCCCTTTTCCTTTTTAACAAATAAAAAAAATGCAAGCAATTTTAACTAAACTATCCTATATAGGACCTACCAAAACCACACGACCTACACTTAGACTAGTTTGCTAGGACACAACCACTAGTCTTAAGTTAGGCCGATGCTTTTCTTTTCTGTCTCTGTGTTGTGACGCTCTGCATGTGACCCGTGTGACTGATTGAACCAAGTTGGGACATTCTTCCCTTTCGATTAGGAAAGCCTAGAATTTTCCCTTTGCACTAAACCCATTAGAGAAGATAATCTAACATTCCTAATCGAGAGTTTTCTTAGACCGAGATCTAAGATGTAATTAACTACGGAGGCTTGCGCCCGTAGGAAACTGATCACCACAATCAAATAAACCCCATTCGAGCTGATATATCGAATGGGGGAAATCTCGTGAACTTTTGGGTTATGTATATTATTATCCATCGAGGTTGGTAGGTGAAAGCCGCTACCCTCCATGGCTAATCGTATACATAACTCCATATGCTATTCCATCGGCCTGCTTGTGTCGATTGTAAAGTTCTACGACCATTTTTGTCCTACGGGATAGTGTGATCGTACCCTTTGCATTCGAATCACATGAGCAGCATCCTTTCGGAGACCCACAACATATAATCAAATATTTTATATCTAAGAAAAAATATCTACGATATAGTAATATTCATATCATTTGCTAGAAAATGACTTTAACCTATTGAGCCATCATAAAAGGCCTCAGGCACGGTTTGAAAATAGCCGCATCTATTGGCATTAGGTTGAGCTCCTATCATGCGAGGTCTATACTATGAAGATCTTAGATGGCCGCAGGTATGTAGCTTTGCATTAATGGTGGTGGAGCTGGTGAAGGCGGCGGAGGTGGCAATGGTGGTTGTGTTGCTTGTAGAGCTTTATTGAACGAATGTGATCATTCCAGATTCGGCCAGATGAACCTTGCCGGTGGAATGAGATAGAAAACCACTGTACTTTCAACATTTTTAATGAAATTTGATTTTTTTTTACTATGTGTTTATTGCTCCAAAGATTGGATTTTTTTGTTGGAGGATTAGAGTTGGTTTTAATGAAATTTGATTTTACTTTAGATTAGTGCTATACTTTCCATAAAAAACTATACAAAACTCATGTAATATTATTTATTGATTGAATTGATCATTAAAACTTTTTCAAACAAAGATAAATGACACTCTCCTCATTTTAATTAAATTAACTAAACAAAATAATTCTAAATACTTTTTTATCTAAATTAAAATTAGAACTGTGTTATCATATGAATTTATATTTAAAAAATTAAATCAATCTTATCAAATATTTATGTGATATTAAGAAAATAATTGCAAAACATAATCAATGAGTGCTTTAAACTTTATTGATCCATCTATTTATTTTTTTAAATATCAATACATTGAGGTATTGTTAAAGAATTTGGAGCTTTGGGCTAAAAGAGTTGCATTTATAGATAATAAATTGTGTTTTATCTCTAATCATTACAACTAAAAATATTCATTTAGATATAGGGGTATTAACATACATAGAAATTAATATTTTTAAATTTAATTAAACTCTTAAGTCTTTATATATATATATATATATATATATATATATATATATATATATATATATATATATATATATATATATATATATATATATATATATATATATAACTTTAAATAATAACAAAA
The DNA here is from genome assembly GCA_016618105.1 of Dendrobium huoshanense. NCBI lineage: Eukaryota > Viridiplantae > Streptophyta > Magnoliopsida > Asparagales > Orchidaceae > Dendrobium > Dendrobium huoshanense. Next base: position 52,744,943 of record CM028355.1, on the reverse strand, counting down.
AATATCACACATCTCATTCTAATTTCACACTTCGTTCAAATCTCATTGCAATTTCTTCATCTTCGAATGCCATCGATATCGTCGCACTTACACAAATTGTCAATCCTATAGCCAATTTAACAGATCATTAATTTCATCCCCACGACCCGGATTCAGTGCATCATAAGCCTTATCAATACAATATTCATCACAACCTATAGCGAGATTTTTGTTAGGACCTCCAATGCAATCTACGTCACAACTTTCTCATCTTGGTCCTCTAAGTAATCGTGACATTTAGGAGTTGCTTGGTAGCAGGATTTAGGCCGGATTTGAGCGAAATCCAGGCGAATGGCCTAAAATGCAAAACCAAATCTCATAGCAAATGAAAGCCGTCGTAGACGAAAAATTCCGCCTTTTCGTGCTAAATCTGGGATTTCCAAAATCCTGTTTTTTGTCAGATTTTCGAAATCCGTTGGCTGGAGAGGAAGATTTCGCTTATTAAATATGTTCTATAATCAAACAATCACAAGATATTTAATAGGATTTATCATAAATATTACCAAACAATCCCTTAATATATTGTGGCTAAGATTTCATATTGATATAGTTTTTTTTTTTTTTTAGAATAAAATTTTAGGAAAAAAAACTGTGCCAAATAAGATTTAATAAATCCGTTTTTTTTTTTTTTTTTTTTTTTTTATTCTTGTCTCGTACGTGGTGGGCTCAAAGCTCTCTTCCCTACTCCTCACATAATACAGTCTCCCAAGCAAAGCTTCTTCGACGAGCAAGTAAAAATTGCAGAGAAGATAGAGATGGCGATCTCGAAGTTCCTCATTGCCGCCGTATCCCTGCTCCTTGCCGTTACCTCTGCCACCGCATCCACAGTTCACGACGAGCTTTCCAAGTACGGCCTCCCACCGGGTCTTCTCCCCGAATCAGTGATAAACTACTCGGTCAACAGCAATGGGGACTTCGAGGTGGAACTATCTTCTACGTGCTACGTCAAGTTCACCGATCTCGTCTACTACAGCAAAAAGGTTAAGGGAAAGCTTTCCTATGGCCTTATCTCTGATCTAGAGGGCATCAAGGTTAAGAAGTTGTTTGCCTGGCTTCCGATCACTGGAATCCTCGCACGTGACGATGGGAAAAATCTCGAATTTCAGGTCGGGTTTTTGTCTGAATTGCTCCCGATTTCATTATTCGCGAAGATCCCTCATTGCGGAGCGGCGAAGGGATCGTATCGTGGATCAGAGGGGTTGGTTGCTGAGGATGCCCTTGCTGTTTCTGAGGTAGATTTCCTGATTCCTTCTGTCTAATTGTTGTGCGTCTGAAAATATTTGTTTGGTTTGAAGACACTGATTAGGTTTTCGGGATCGTACTGATGAGCTTAGGGTGGTTTTGTTTTTGGCGCAGGGAGGATTAGAGTTTTTTTTTTTTTTTTTTGCTTTTTCTTTCAGGTTCAAGTTAGGATTGGGTTTTTCTTTTCCGAGTAAAAGGGTTGCGTCATTCTTTCTAGATCCCAGATCCAAGATCCAAGTTCCAATATGGATAAAAGTAACACGTAAAATTTACTATTTACTGATATAACACCTAATGCTCTTAAATGACAAATATACGGAATCTGTCGCTGCCTTCGTTTTTCAGATCCAAGTAAATACTGGTAGCTTCTCAGCCCTCTTCCGCTCGTCTTCTTAACTCTAACAGCCTCATCCAAAAGTCCTTTTTACTTCTCAGCACATATATTTGAGAAAATAATATAATTTCCAGTATTCTCTCGCTCCAACATAAAGAACTCCCCAGAAACACTCTCTGCAATTTTCATATTGTCATTGAGCTCAGCAGGCTACAAGCATTACTCCAAGATCCCCAACATGAGATGTGGCCGATATTTTCTTAACGATAGCAGAAGATTCCCTTTCAATACCCGTTTGCCAATGGGTGTTAGGAAGGGTCATAATGGAGTGATATATTTGAGCTATTAAAGAGTTTTAGGTGTTATATTAGTGATGTGGTATGCGAAGGAAGAGGCAGGTTCAAACAGAGAACAATAACTGTAAAAACTTCCTTTGCCTAAAGTATAATATGGTAATCTGTTTTCTGTTCTTCTTCACAGGAAGAAGATAGGCCAAATTTTTAAAACGAGCAGGTTTTATGTTAGTTTTAGGAAGAGGAGCAAGAATTTGGCCAAATTTTAGGAAGCAGCGCCTTATCTATTGGAATTAGCAGTAGGAGCATGAAACTAGAAAAATTAAATAAGAGCAAACCAGTTGTAAGGCCAGCATAATTGGCTCATTCTTTGAATGGCCAATTAGGGTGGCACATTCTATCTGAACCGGCTGGCATGTATCATTTTCCGGGAAGTTATTCCGTTGCAGGACCAGATCCGGTTTGCCCGGGCAGTTTGGTGGATTTGAGTGCGAAAAGTAAATGTTGTGGGGCTTGATTTAATGGAGGGGAGATGTGTTATGGCTTATAAAAAGTCCCTCATACACAGAGAGCTTCACCCCAAATATTTAAAGAGCGTAGAGACGGCATGAATGCTACAATCTAGAAATAATTCTCTTTCTTTGTTTTGATGTTGAATTTACTACTTTTGAAATTTGGAAGAAATAAGTCTCTTGGATATGTGGTGATATACAATCGTTGGAAATTAACAGTTTCATCCTAATGCATTTATTTGTGGTTTCCATATCAATATCACATATGGTATGAATCATGTGCTGAATTTCTTATAGATTGTTTGTATTAAAGAACGGTTGTTAAATGGGTTATCCATGCCCATTTAATTATGCCTTCCAAAGTCCATTATCCACTTGTATTAATCTAGATTTAGATTGGGCTTTGGTGGACTACTCATATTATTTTGGTTAGATCCATTTGATTTATGATGTATTAGTTCACTAAGTTGATGTTAAAGCCAACTCAATTTTTTAGTCTAATCAAAATTAATTTTAATTTATTTAAGTCTAATTTCAAGTAGGTGTTGGAACTGGATCATGATTATTATGAAATAACAACAATAATGAAAAACTAGGTATCCTAAATTGTAGTTAGGCATCTTAAATTGTGATAGTCTTTTTTATTGCATCAAAATTATTAATAATTGATTTTACTTCAAAATTCATAGTAATATTCTTCTAAATATATGTTATTAATTAACTTGCAATAAAATAGTCTTCCATCTTATTTTGTAATCTTATCTTGATAAACTTATTACTTGTTGGAAATGCATATTCAATTTTGGTAGTTGAAATATGTAGATTTAAGACCAATCGAATCAGATAATCATTGAAAGGATTAATGATTAATTTTCTCATTTTGGTCAATATTTGAAATTGATAAAAAGTTGAAAGATTATAAACAAAACTATTTTGCTTAACTTGAATTTCAAAATGTTTCAAATGATTTTTATGTTTTTCTTTGCTTGATTCATGAAATCTATAGAATAAAACTTATTTGCAATGTTACAAATATTATCAATTTTAAATGATTGTTATTCTTCTCAAGAATCCAAGACTAAAGTAAGAATCAATAGTTTTACAACATGTTCTTTCAATTTCTTATTCATTTCTTGCAATTATGCATCTAAAGTGATTATTAAAATATCAACTTCATAATGAAGATCCACTATAACATTGATCTTTCTATGACGAGAACGTAGTAGGGAGCATTCATATGTAAGATGTATGTTGATCCAAATTTGTTTGTGTATCACACCTAACCTTACTAACAAACAAGCTCTAAGAGGGTGATCTAGAATCTATGTAAGAATGGAGAGAAAGTAGTTTATTAGAGTGATTATATCATATAAATGTTTAAGAGGCTTAAAATCTCAATCAGTCCAAAAAGATCTAAAATGCTTATTTTTATCATTTATTTATAGGGTTCCAAGGGCTATAGGAAATATTACATCATAAAAAATACATTTACTTAATGACTCTCGGTACAAACTTCCCTAAACACGTGCCGTCTCCTAATTGGTTGAGGGGAGATCGGCGTTGTATGACTTTGATGATCTATCTTTGGGCGAGTTCAATAGTGGTGAGTATGCATGGACGAGTGCGCATAGGTCAAGTCAATTGGTCGGTACCAAGAGGAAGGGGCCTATGAGTAATAAGTGTCATGGAGTTGTCAGCGACTTGTCTAGGAGCCTTCAATTGCCTTAGGAGAGGAAGGCGAGTGAGTTGTTGTTATGGAAGAACAAGCTCCATGTAAAACCCCTCAGAATTTTATTTTTTTGGGTGCAGTTAGTTTGTATGAACTGACTTTAGTATGGACGAACTGAAGAAAGTTTTGAAAATCTGTATGGTTAGTACACGAACTGCCTGTACGAACTGAGTAAAGTGCAAGTTCGTCTGTACGAACCTGAATTTGTCGGGACGAACTGAACAAAAAATTTTCCCGAGAGCATCGTCCGGGGACGAAGATCCATTATTGTCTGTACGATCTGTGTACAGAGGAGATCGTTCCGGGACGAACGAGGAACATCGTCTGGACCATCGAGTTAATTAAATAGACGATTTGAGATATTTTTGAAGAGAGAGAAAGTTGGAGAGAGAAAGAGAAGGAAAGAGAAGAGGAAAGTTTGGTTTCGGAGGCCGCGGAACGATATTCATCCGTCGTCGCAGTTGGAAGAATTGTTTGATTCGCAGTAAGGAATCTGAAATTTATTTCTGATTTCGAAGATTTCATGTTTTGGTATTTTTCTGCTCATTTTTGTATTTTCGTTACCGAAAAACGTGCATAACTTTATATTGACGAAACTTTTACCGCGTAACTTTTGGTATGTTTTTGAGATAATGATTTTACATGTTTTGAATATTTTCTGAAGATTTTTCACTAGGTATTTTGAATTCTGTGGAATTTTTATCGAATAGAAAATTATCCATATGTTAAAAAATATTGCTTCAGTACAATAAAGTCTTGAAATGATGTTTTATTCGAATTCTGGTAATTTGGTAATTTTTTGAAACTGTGCATTTTATAACGACTTCTGTCTATTATACGATATTTTAAGGAGTTTTTTAAATTGAGCTAAACTATGTTTTACGGTTGCAAGACATTGATGATATGATGATGATTGTGACTATATGATTGAAGTTACTGTTATATTACTGTGATACAGCTGTGTGTAAAGACAAGTAAAGACTGGTTGAACTGTCGGTTGGAGACTGATTGACCTGTACAGGATGGTGGGCCGACGAGCTTTCCTTTAAATACGGTTTGGTGTTATCCTCTACTGATCACGTGACTACTGATGGGAGTTATAAGGAGATGATTACTGTGCCGACGGGCAAAGAGTGATGACTCTTTTTACTGAGCCAACGGATACAAAATACTGATTCTGATACAAGACTGAAAAACATCTTAATAGCCAGTGCTTTTACTTGTTGAGTATGACTACTGCACTGAATTGCATGTTTAAAGCATTATTTTTAACGTTACTGTACGAATTTACTGTTACTGCACGATTTCACGATTATAACATTACTGTTCATGTCACTGGATTGTTACTGATACTGATATAGGCATTCATACTACTGATTCACTGTACTGACATTATGCATGTGATATACTGAGCAAGTGACATGTGATTCACTGAACACATGATATAGATTACTGGGTTGCATGTGATTCATTGAGCACGTGATATTGAATAACTGGAATTGCAAGTGTACGTTTTGATACGGTTTTATTGCATTTGTTTAATTTCAACAGTCATGAACGATAGTATTGATTTGACGTTTTATACCGACTGATATTAATGAACTGATTAATTCTCTTTATACAATTGATATTATTGACACGATGATTTATTGACTAATTTGATTAATATTACCGATACGAATATTTCTTTAATTATTTGATTGAGATTTTAGATACAATGATTTGTCTACTGAATTGACTAGTGTTATGGAATACGACGATTATCGTAGAGATTTGACGCATGTACTGTTTTATTGAGCTTTACAAACTTTTATACTGTTTATTGATTCTTCTAATGATGATTGTGGATTCAACTGTTTTTGTATTGACTACCGTTTCTATACTGATTATTGTTTATGCATTGATTACTGTTTCTGTACTGATTTCTGTTTCTGCATTGACTCAATGATCATGTGTAAGTGACTAATATGATTTGACTGATTGACATGCATATTGCTTTCGTACAGTGCTTTGATTTCAGTTGTAGGTATTTGGTGATCTGCTGGGCTTTTTAAGCTCATTATATGTGGTTAATGATTTCAGGTCAGGGCAAGGGAGTGGGAGATTGAGGTTGATAAGGAATCTTTAGGTTTTTGTTCCTTTTTGTTATAGTTATTCTTTTGTACTCAGGACTGGATGGATGTGTGATCATTGTTGAAGATCCTGAGTATTGTAAATGACTTTTGGAAAATGAAAGATCTTGGGGCAGTCACACTCCATAGTCGGATGGTTGCAACAAGACAAGCTGAGAGTCTCGTGAGTAGGCGCTTTCTTGTAGTTGAGATTGATGAGCTTGAATGAAGGCATCCGTCTTGGATGAGGGCGAGTTACTTTGATGGCCATCCTTCATGAGGTTGTTATCGACTAATTGATTGTATATAGCGTTGTATGACTTTGATGATATATCTTTGGGCGAGTTCAATAGTGCCGAGTATGCATGGGCGAGTGCGCATAGGTCAAGTCAATAGGTACCAAGAGGAAGGGGACTATGAGTATATGACTAATAAGTGTGGTGGAGTTGTCAGTGACTTGTCTAGGAGCCTTAAATTGCCATAGGAGAGGAAGGTGAGTCAGTTGTTGTTATGGAAGAACGAGCTCCATAGTCGGATGGTTGCAACAAGACAAGCTGAGAGTCTCGTGATTAAGCGCTTTCTTGTAGTTGAGATTGATGAGCTTGAATGAAGGCACCCGTCTTGGATGAGGGCGAATTACTTTGATGGCCATCCTTCATGAGGTTCTTATCAACTAATTGATTATAAATGTGAACCACCCAATGCTTCTTTCAATGGGCGGTACCTCAAGAAATATTTTGCTTGATGAAAATCATATCCTAAATCAATTTAAGTCTTCAAGTTCAAATCTCTTCAAATCCAATTCTCCGAATTCAAATTTCTATCTGAATTCAAAATTTTTAATCCAAATCAATCAATCTCAGTCCAAATTCAAATTCAAATAGCAATATGCGTGATTTCCCTGCTTCTTTTCTTAGATCTAGAAGTAATCAAAATTAAAAGAAATCTTGGTCTTTGGGGAATAGGTGCGAATCCTTGAGCTTCATATTTCTGAGAGGACCTAGGTTAGCTAGTGTTGGATTTAAGTCTATTAGGCCACATCATAGCTTAGTCACCCTTTAGTATCCTAAGGTTAGGTGTGAAGTCCCCGTGCTTCCTTTTCTTAGATCTAAAGCTAAATCAAATTAAAAAGAAAAGATATATTTCTATTAGGTATAAGTCCCCCGTCGACAACTTTTAGACTTGAGGTTAGGTGTGCGTCTTTCTGTACTTTATATCCTCAAGATCAGGTAAAATAAATATATTTTTTTTAAATCTGTTAAGGTTAGATATGAGTCTTCATACTCTTTCCTTAGGACTACAACCACTAGTGAATGATAAAGTCTTTTAGGCACCTTTTATAGTGGTTCTCCAAAATTTGTGGTAAAAAAAATCATTTTCTTCCTCTTGCAAAATGCCATGCATAATAGCCCTTGATCCCCAACGGAATAGTGGCGAGCTGTTATGGTCATTTGAGAAGGAAAATGTTTCTAACATTTGAAAGAAGAAAAAGGACGGAAATTTTCTCAATATTTCAAAATAAGGTGAAACTCATTTATTTTCAAATCTTCTCTTTTCATATTCAAACATCTCTCTTTCAAAATTCATTAAGCTTCAAACTTCCATCAAATACAAATCAAAGCTTCAAACTTCAAACTCTATTTAGGATTTCAATTGCTATCAAACTCTAAATCAAAATTCAACCAATATAATTAACACAAACTTTACCACTCACATAACACTAAAAAGATCAAAATAAGATAACAAAATTACACTTACTCTTACCACATGTCATGGAACCATCCGACCTCGTCACTCTTCATATATAAATCTTAATATTTTATGTGTTGTATGGAAATCCTCCAGAGTAACAATTGAAATTAGAGAAAATGGTGGACTCAAGTTGTCACATCTCATATAGCAACAACATTAACAACGTCAAGTCTTTATCTCACTATATGTGGTCAGCTACATGAATCATTTTTTTCTATTGTGCCATGTTAAAAGTTAAATTCTCATTTAAATCTAATAAAGACAGATAATTTCTAATATTTTTTAACCAAGTCTTTTTAGTCTACCTCTACTCTTCTTAACATAAGTCCAATCTAATGCATCTACTTTTCTAACCGGCTCTTCGGAAGACCGCCGTTTTATGCCACATCTCATACAACTTGCAGTAAAAATAATTGAATATTGATATAAAAGTAATCTATAGCCGATTGCCGAAGTAAAATTTTCTGCTTAACAATTTAGCTGCAATAGAATTTCTGCAATAACTGCTTAAGACAGGGTAAGGAGGCAATGGTTATTAGCCACCTTACAAGAACGACTATCGCATGATTTTGATCAATGTTCTGTTTAAATAAATCTTTAGATATCATTCATCAATCTCTTCATCGCTATCGAAACTGCATTTTTCTTTCATCACTTTTAGGTTTTATTTGGGACAACTTTCTTACTGTTTTCTAAAACAATATTTTATTAGAAAATTTTCTAGTTCATACACCAAAAGACTGCATTAGAAAATAATGAAGTTGTACCAAATGAAACCTTAGTATCGATTCCTTGTTGCAGCCTGGTAGAACATTTTACTGCTATGCTTTTGTTTTATTTTATGATTTATATTTGCTCTTATTGTCCTAAAATCTATTTTTGTATGATGAATCATTCCGTATCATAGATTTACATTTTATTACCCAACAAATATATTTTCCTAAATCTTAGCCTACAGCCCATGCATAAATATGACAAAAGGCATGGAAATTGGAGAAATTATTTTGTGCGGATGTCGATCGCCGTGCGGAGACCAATCAGAATGCACCACGTCATCCATTGCTCGGTACTTCTGACGTGTGGTGCATGCTGGTTTGTCTCCGAATGACTTTCTGCATCCGGTCTCCATACAGAATAATTTCTTTGCAAACTCAGGCTCTGAGAGAAATGTAGAATATAGAGAGAGAATGTGATCTCTCTCTCTATCTAACAATATTGTAATTTTTATGCTTCACAGGTTTGAGCACCTGCAGTCAGTCATCCGGAGCCTTAACTGCAAACATCAATTGGAAAGGGTTGAAGTCTATTTTATTTCTAAGTAATGTTGTTAAGATGTTGCAGCATCTCCTTTGTATTAATTAGATAACAACAAACTGTCTTTTGTGAGTTTCAATTATCATCTCTGTATGATCTTCAGCTTCCTGTGGAAAGCTCTATGGTTAATAAAGAGTCAAGTTCCAGCAAGCCAGCCTCAAATCAAAATAAAAAATAAATAAAAATGATAAATTTCGACCAGCGTTTTATCTATTAGTTTTTTATAAAATAAAATATATTTTAATTTGTCAAACCACTGCTTTTGTCTCAAAACAAAGTCCTGGTACTACAAATATTGAATAGAGTTTATAAATTCAACTAGCAAACAAGAGTCATACATTAAATAAATTCTACATCTAAAATAAAATTCACTAGAAATAAATAGTATTAATTTATAAATACATTTAATATAAAATATGTATGCATAAAATAAAAAACTCACATCTTAATGTTAGTGTGATCAATCTTGTAAAAGCCAAGAAAAATGCAACGGCAACAAGAACAAAAAATGAACAAATGTTTACGCAAATATCACAACTTGTAGGGGCTGTTTGGTAGCAGGATTTAGGCTGTATTTGAGCGAAATCCAGCCAAACGGCCAACGTAGATGGAAAACTCCGCCGATTCACTCTAAATCCCGGATAATCTCAGATTTCTGAAATCCTGTATTTTATCGGATTTACGAAATCCATGATGCTAGAGGAAGAATTCCACTCAGTAAATCCTACTCTATAGCGATTTAAGAGGATAAGAATCAACTCACTAAATCCTGCTCTATAGCCAAACAGTCACATGATATTTAAGAGGATTTATCATGAATGTTACCAAACAATTTTCAGGATTTAAGCCTCTAAGGATTTCCGAAATCCGTATTTAGAGGATTTATGAAATCCTACTTAAATCAAATCCAGGATGCTACCAAACAGCCCCGTATAGATATATAACTTAAAAAGAAAAAGAACTATTAATCATGCCTATTAATCATGCCTTCAATAAATCATCTAAAAGATATTTTTCATGGAAACTATTATTTTAATACAAAACGAAGAGTAGGGTCAATCAAACAAACGCTAGATACAACCAACCAAACAACAATGGAAGCCAAATAAAAAGAGACATTACTCATTAAAGTGAAGTCAAAAAAGGGGGGGCAATTACCCCCATACCTTAATCCTTAGATATTAAAGCCTAGTCAAGAATATATAATCTGAAGAAATAACAGACAAAAATACAGTGTTAAGACATGCTACCAAGGATCAGTCCCAAGCGCTTGTAAACCCTGGGTTGTTGCCTCCATAGCCTCCTCCGCCGCCGCCACCACTGTATCCAGCCGATCCTCCACCACCATAACCACCACCACCACCACCGCCGCCGCCACCGCCATAGTAATCACCGCCACCGCCACCACCACCCCTGTTATAAGAGTCCCTCCTGAAGTCACGGCCACCAAAGCGGCCTCCACCGCCAGAGCGCCGATTACGACCGACGCCGACGTAAGAAGATCGAGCTGCATACCGACTAAGCCAAGGTGGTACCTCTTGGTTTGACTCCTGCATGAGCTCAGAGAGAGGTCTGGCCATGGAGGTATTGCTATCATTAAAGAAGGCGGTCGCCAAACCTGACTTTCCTGCTCTCCCTGTCCTTCCAATCCGGTGCACGTAGTCATCAATGTCATTAGGAAGGTCGAAGTTTACTACGTGAGCCACATGTGGAATGTCAAGTCCCCGAGCTGCAACATCAGTTGCCACCAAAATTGGAGCCTGACCACTTTTGAAAGATCTCAGAGCATACTCGCGTTCCTGCATTAACAAAAAAAAGAAGAGGAGAAAGACTTCAGAAAGCAAAAAGTAAATAAACAATAATCAGTTGATGAACAATTACTTAGAACATCTCCACCCGAAAATTTCATTTTTCACTCCAAAATGCCATGAAACTGAAAAAAAATGCCGTGATTCGTCCAATCGAACTCTAATTTTGCGAAGGTAACGTTCTTTCTTCTTTTCGCACATTTCTTTGGTAAGTTAGGTAGACACAGAAAAATAGCGGAGATGAACAGTGCAAGGCCAATATTGACATCCCACTATTCATCTGCAACCAAATAGCGGAAGTTTTACCGTTCGGCTTGAGCTCTCCAGCAACGTCATTCAAGCGTTTGGAGTTCAGCGATGACATGATTCAAACCCAGCAATCCAAAATGACTCAATGAGTTCGCTTCTTTAAAGAACTATGGCCAACTTTATATCAACACAAATATACTACAAAGTTGTTTTAAGAAGCAGTAAGAAAGCCGTCCCAAACGAAGCCTTAATCGACTATCATTTAGCATCATTAAGGGAGGGGGGGGGGGGGGGTTGTAAAAAACTTTCAGGTCGTCTTAATATGGCAGAAATATCACATAACTAGGATTATGAAAAGAGATGGTAATATACACTAAGCTCTGGAAAACCTAGTGGAGGAGAAATTACAATAATAGGGACACCTTTTTATATAAAAATAGATTGGCTTCGGTCTAAAATACACCAGAACCTGGCTCACTGACATGATTAAAACCAACTTGTTTAAAGACGTGGGTAACAAACGATCCCGCAAGCCAAGGATTATCAAAAGACAAATCTAGCTTTTGGTTACGGCAACTTAACTTAACAAATGACAGTGGACATTCATAGATACAAATAATATATCTTTCTAACACCAAATCTTAAAAGAAATAGCATCAGCAATAAAATACAGTTCAGGCCAACATAATTGTTGTAGTTACCTCTGTATCTTGATAATTGCTATCTAAACTCATTAATAAAACCTACCTCAAACAAAATTGAAATTAAGCGCAGCAGTTAATGATATGAAGAATATTTTAGATTTAATAACACATCACATGTGTCCTTCAAGTTAATCAAAAGATATGCTACGCAGTTACACGTCAAATAATGGGAACAGATTTCTTACTTGCTGTGTTCTATCGCCATGAATAGAAGTTGCAGGAAATCCATTCATACATAACCAATGCTCCAAGGAATCAGCTCCTTTCTTTGTCTCCACAAAAACTAGAGTCAGCGCTTGCTGCAGCGGTAACGCAGAAGTAACAATTCAAAAAGGTTATAATAAAAAAATAAACACAAAATAAACAAGAAAGAAATATTGAGCTTTATCAAAGAGTCATTGAACATAACAAATAAATTATCCGTAAGATTTAACTGGATGCATGGGAGTGGGAAAATATAATCAAGGTATACTACCTTTCCCTGCACCCCGTTTGCTCTTTGGGCATGAAGAAGATCCATAAGATGGCTTCGCTTATCAGATTCTTGAACAAATTCCACTCTCTGAACGATCAAATCAGTGCTGGACCCAACCCTTCCCACAGCTAGGAAGATATATTTCGAAAGAAAATCAGCAGCCAGTCTCTACACCAAAGTCATCAGCGTGTCAAGGCAAACATAAGTTCTAGCACATAACTATCAGATGTCCACATGAATGAAGATATCGAGAAACCAGTGTAATAAAAATCACCACACAAAATATACTTTTTTTTTATCTTTGTTCTCAAATTTAATTCATCATCATCATCAGCCTTATCCCATTTATTTGAGGCCGGCTATATAAAATTTAGATTCCTTTCATTAGCTTTTACGTTGGTATTTACACCAACAGTTCCACATATTATCAACACAAAAACTTTCTTACCGAGCCAAGGACAAAGGAACAGCAGTAATAAAAAACAAATTGCAACAAATGATAATAATAATAATTACAAATTGTCACACAAAAAAAACTGATAGTGACTAAGAAAAAGTAGTTAATAAATGAAGGGATTGCAATTACTATGATTGGTCCCACAAAGGGACCCACCCTATGTGTGTACATGCAAAATTCATGAGGGGTTTATATCTATAGCACTCAAAACTTCACCACCGATATATTTAACATCTAAACTTCACTATTTACTTATGTAACACTTAAACAACAAAAATACTACTTACCCTATTAAAATTTTGCACGCCGTCCAATCCCCTCAAGACTTCATCATGTCACCACCTTCCCATGCCGTCAGTTCCATAACCCGCGCGAAGCCGCCGGTTTCGCACAACAATGATCTAGTCAATGCTAAAAAGACCCATCGCAATCTTCAACAAGATCTTGTCGGCCTCTCGCAACCTTCGTCATGGTCTAGAATTTTGTCGTTAATGGAGCTAAGGAGGGTGGTATATTATGTAAATAATACAATTTAGGTGTTAAATCCATAAACGGTGAAGTTTTGAGTCCTATATATATATATAAGAAATCTATGGGACACCAGAGAACCTCATGGAACCATTTTTTATATCAATTGACTACCATTGACTTAGGCTTACTGTTTAAAAAGAACAATCTGGGATGATTTCCCTTTTGCTATCTTCCACTCAAGAAACAATGGCAAAGCAGCAAACCAACAAAGTTATCTTTATCATTATTTTCCAAATAACCATCCGAATATCATCAAATAAAAAAAAATGGAATAATAGATACCAACTCAGTTGGAATGAAAATGTAGCCAACCTGAACCAATTGCACTTGACCAACACTCATCGCCAAGTCATTTCATTTAAGAAGAAGAGAGAGAGGATCAATAATTTCATCACGTCGCACGTGATACGTAAAAGGTGCTTCAGCCACTATTAAAAACTTACTATGCACAAATTTCTTCAAAAAATGCCTCAGTACTAAGAAAGACTTACTTTTGGTACAACATAGCAAACAAAATTAAATAGTTAAGAACGATCAATCAAGAAACTTCGCATCAATGGAAACTGCATACATTGAGATGGTTGGATTAGAGAAACTGAATATTAGTCAAGGATAATACAAGTTATTAAACTCACCTATGCATATAATTGCAAGGTCTTCCAGAGCCAAATGGTAAGACCAGCACAATATACTAAAATCAAAACAGTGATATGCATAAAGCCATAAAGCAACCCAATAGCATTCCATTAATGGTACATAAATTAGCATATCCGCAACAAGTGTCAAGATGATAACAAAGCGTGATGCAGAATCAAAGAAATCAACCTGAATCTCTTTTGGAAAGGTGGCACTGAAGAGCATAGTCTGCCTCACACCTGGCGGAGGCATGTCCATCTGCTCCACAATCTTTCTGATCTGTGGTTCAAAACCCATATCAAGCATTCTATCAGCTTCATCTAAGGCCAAATACCTGATCATCGATAATGAAACTCTAGCCCTTTCAAGCAGATCCACCAATCGGCCAGGAGTTGCAACAAGGACATCAACGCCCCTCTCTAGGTCTCGCAACTAATAAAAATAATGCAAAATAAAGATAAGAACAAATAAAAAGATGTATGATTAAATTAAGCATAAAAATAACACAATAATAAAGTTCCCAAGAGGCAAGCAACAAAAAACAATGTATAAATCAAAGATCCGTTTTTTTTAGCTGTGTATGCGGGAATGTCCATACAGGCCACATGCTTAGGTTTATATATTGCATGGTGAGGTAGAGAGGATGGATAGGCAAAATTAACTGCTAGACTTGATTTAGCTCGTAATTATTTTTTGCTTCTATATCATATTTTGGGTTAAGAAGAGTAGGAGAAAAGTGTGGACAGAGTTCATTGAAACCCACTTGCCATAAATTGAATGCTGCGGTTGAGTGATTAAAATCATTGCCTCAAAAAGAAGGATTTCAAGGGTTGAGTGCAATACTGATCGATGGACAACACCAACGTGTTTAAGAGGACCTCAGCATTGCAAAATGGGTCTGCAAAAGCACTGAGTAGATTGGCTCTTATTTTTAGTTGCTGATTGAATTGAGGACTCGAGGAAGAACTTGGCATAGTAAAGCAAGGAACTATAGTAACTAGGAGTCACAACCAAAGAGATTTAGGCCAGCGAGAGGATCGCAAGAGGATGCCCTCCGAGATAATCAAAGGAAACTCTTTGAATATAACAATTTTAGGTTTGTGGATGGGTTAGGAGGTGTTCTTGAGCTTTTAAAAGTGTAATCATATGGTTCGGGCTGCTTGGCTTTCGACATCAATCATTTGTTTGCATTTCGATGGACAACCAAGATCATACATAGAAGACTATTTTGAATTTACATCTTTCCTCATTTTGGATCTAAGAATAGTTTGTGCCCTCAAAATAAAGACTTTGTTTTCCAGCACCATTCCATCTCAAATCATCCATCTCAAATCAACAAGTTTCTGCGAACTTTTTGTACAATCACGACTCCAAAATGCAGCTTCGTTTTGACCTTTTCCTGATTGAGGGATAACATACATAAGTGTAGGAATTAGTTGCCGCCAAGAGGAGATGAGCCAAAGGAAGGAGCTATAACTGAACTTGAGAGCACCAAAGGAGGTGAGCAAACGATAGTTCCTGGTGATGCTCGTTGAATCTTCAAATATGGCAACATACATATGGACAAATGAGTCTGGAAGAAAGGTACAACATATGTAATGGCATCACAAGTGCTGGAACAAAGAGCAAAGCCTTCCAATGATGCAAAATATGGTTTTATTAAGGCAGTTGATCATATTTCACATATTAAGGCAAAAGTGATTAACATCACTCTATTTCTTTGTTTCCTTTTCCCTTACAAGCTACTAGGGTTCATGATCCTTAAGAATAACATGCAGGTGGTCTCCAAGAGAAATAGGTTGTGAGCGAAAAAGTTAAGCAACCTCATCTCAGCAATTACCAACTGTGGAGGTGCTATTAAAACAATTCTTGACGAGATGCGTTCCTTTGTTATGCTAGAAAAAGAGAACATGTGAGAACAAGGTGATGATCACGCCTAGAGGAAGTAGTGATTCCACCATCCCTAAGTTATGAGAATATAAGATGAAATTAAATAGTTATGCTCTTAAGTTCATTACCAATTTGGCATGAGCATTTTTTTACATTGTTTTATGAAAATAATTTCTTGGCTATGTGTCTAAGTAAAAATTGCAAAAAATTCAAAAGAAATTAAAAGAAATGTTGAATCTAATCAAGATAATGTAGTTAAGGGCTAATTGTGCAAGGAAGTAGAAACCAATAACCAATTCAAGATCCATGTCAAAGGAATGAAGGAAATATTTTCTTTTTCATAAGAAAGTCATTTTAAAAAGCAGTTCCCAGAGAGAAAGATGAGCTAAGAAAAAGTCAAAGATGGAGGAGATGTGGCACCAACAAAGAGAGGCTATGACAGTGCCAAGATCCTATTAATCCTGAATTAAAATTCAAATAAGGGACATAATAAAAACTCTTGATGCCCCTATAATATGACACAAATAGGAGTTGGATAGAGTTTCTGAACAAAAAAGAATGTGGCATTGTGTATTTTGGAAACAACAGGGCAAGCAAAGTTCAAAGTGAATGAGCCATTTGAGTCAAACCCCAATTATGGCACAGAAAGACTACTCAAGGATGATGAATGTGTTTCTATGTTTAGAAGAAACTTGATTTCCCTGGTGAATTAAATCACAGCGGTAGCAATTGTAAATGTGATGATAAAAGCCTAAATGTGTGCAAATACTCTTCGATCATCATAACAGAAATCTTTAATCTTGTTAGTGAAACCATGCTGTGACATCAAAAATTGTGACATGAAAGTCAAAGAGAGCTACATGAACTGTGCAAACAAAAGTTCTCTGGAAACAAGAAGCCTACATATTTGAATCGTAAGAACATCTGTTGTCGAAAAAAACCAAAACGTTACTTCAAAACATAAATCTAAAGGGATTTTTTTTATAAGTGCATTTAGATCTGTAGTGCACTGCAAGAAGTGAGTCACATATAAGAGTAAAGAATTTGTCTTTTATTAATGATATCATTCAAGAAAGTTATGTATATGTTTCTTGAAAAAAAAATTGAAACCTATGAAAGTTTGAAAAGAATTAAAACTTTTGTTTGAATCTCGAACACTAAAGAAGGTCAACATGCTAAGGAATAACAATATCTTTTGAGTTTTGCTCATATCAATTCAATAACTTTTCCATGGAAGCAATAACTAACACGCTATCTCACACAAAAAGGAAATTCTTGTATAAGCCATTTCCTATCTTTCATTGCTACATGCCTAGACATGTAAGGAAATAAGTCGTGCTAATTGGAAGAGATTGGTATAGCATGTCAACCTTCCAACATTAGCATGGTTTATCAATAAGTGTTTTTAGGAATCGTGGCATATGGTTGGCTGTGGAATATATATTGGAGTGGATATAGGCGATGCTTCCTTTTTATATAACCACATCAATAAGTGTGTTAGCATAGCATGCCAACCTTTTTGCATAACCATAATGGATCCAACAAGAGGTTGATACCAACCTAGCAAGTGCGTCGGTATAACATGTCAACCTTCCTACATTAGCATGGTTTAACAATAAGCGTGTTAGGAATGGTGGCATATGGTTTGGCGTGGCATATCTTGGAGTGGATACAGATGATGCTTCTTTTTTACATAACCATAATGGATCCAAGAAGAGGGGGAGACCAACCAAGCAAGTTTAGAACCTATTGTTTCAGAGTCAAAGGACCTCCATTGGGTCAATTCCCACTGGAATAGCTACTTTTCAAATGGACCAACTTAATGGAGGGTGGAACCCGAGAAAAAACATGGAGGGTAGCCTGATGGACATCAGATCATCATGGAAAATTTATCAGAGACGTGGCCGCCGATCTACGGCCACGATCGCATCTTTATATTTTTGAGTCATTGGTGTATTTTTATTTTCATGTATTTTGTTATTTGCTTATGTGGTTTTATTATTTCTTGTTGTACCCCTCTTATGGGAGTTGTCGTATGTAAGCCCAAAGGGCATTTGTGTCTTTTGTTTTGAGTCATTTGTATGAGGCTATTTAAAGCCCCACTTTGTTCTATTTTGAGTTAATGAATGAATGAATGATTGATTAGAAATTTTCCTCTTGCATGAGTTGTGTGAGAACTTGTGAGTTCTAATGGAGAGAGATCCCTAGGAGAGGGAGATTTGTGCACTAACCACCAACCTTGGAGAAGGCTGGGTTCGTGGTCTTTGTTCCCTAACCTTTCCTCTTCCTCTTTCCCATTGCCGACCATACACCCACCTTTTCCCCCACAAGCCACCAAAGCCGCCGGCTACCTCACCCAACCCCTCCTCCCCCACTCCCACGGTTAATCCCACATACCCGAACCCATGCCACCGATTCCACCTCCTTAACCACCGGCCAAACTCCTCTTCCCACCCTCTTTGTGATTTCCTATTTTGGTTGGACTAATTTAGGGATTAATTTGAATTTGAAATTATTCAAGTTCAAATTTCAAATTCTTTCCTAAATTAGTGATTCTATTTTAGGAAAGTTTCTCATTTAAACCTATTTGAATTTCAAATTCAAAGTGGATTTATTTCATTACTTTCATAATTCCTAAAATCAAATTTAGTAACCTTATATCCTCCCATTAATTGCTCCCATGAATACCCATACCGCCAGCCCCCTTCTCCCTTGAATTTGGGATTGAAAATTTCTTTCCAATTTCATATTCCCACGTTTGGAACTATTTCCAGATTCCTAACTCTCTAGCCGAAATTCCCTGAGCTTTATTTCCAATTTTATTTCCCAAATCAAGTCTCTGATTTGAAAAATAGCAATTCCTTAACCCACCCTGTCATCCCGCCGCTCCTTCTCCCTGTCTCTCCAAATCTCTCTCCCTCTTAACTGCTTCAAAAAGGAATTATCAATTTAGTTTTTCCTGCCTCCAATTTCCACCCTCCTCTTCAAGAAAAATCTGAAATTTTCTTAGATTTTGGATCACCATAATCTGAAGCTATTTTCAGACTTTGGTCAAGAGACTTGGAGTTTATTTTCTCTACCAAGTGCAGGAGAAACTTCTTTCTCTTTGCCACTAAACAAGAGGCCTCCCAAGAACCAAGAAGATCTTACACTCAAGCATCCATGAATGGCGGATCCGGAGACTGAATACAGCATCACTTGGGACGAAGACGGTTTCACCGACATCCTACAATCCACCTTCGACGTGAATCCGGAGTTTGATCACACCGTTGAAGAATACGTGGAGCGCATCATATTTGCATTGACGGAAGCCATTGACGAACACTTCGAAGGCGTCGAGTGGAGGATCTCCACCTCTCCCTAGCGAAGGTTTCTCTTTTCCCTTGCATCTTATTCATTTTAGTCTAAATTCTTGTTGGTTTGATTGCAGTCACGACGGGCTCTTCCAACTGCTCTTGCTTAAGCTTAGTAATTGTAGGATTTGAGCGCACTTTCAATGCATCATAATTCTTATTGTTAGATTAGAGATTATTTTGAAACCACTACTTGGAGTTGTATTATTTTCTTACTTGTCTTGAGAGTTTCAAAACTTGGAGCATGTGATTTAGCCTAAACAAATATCTCCTTGTTTTGATTCTTCATTTTGAATTGCTGTTAATTTTATTCTAATATTGTTCTAATCACGAGTTGTGCAACGTCTCAATGAATCCATAATCATCTCATCTAGTCCTGCATCATAGCCTCTAGTTGACTTGGTTGACAAGCAAGGCGTGGCTTGACCCAACATGTCGAGGCCAACATCTTTTCATCAAAATCTATTTACCAAGGTTATGCATGCAGTCAGGACATTAGCAATTAGTAAATCCATCCGCTAACTCATTGTGATTTCCAAATCAGCAGAATGACATTATTCTTAATTAGTGTTAACTATGATGATTGTTATCTTAATTTCAAAAGTTGTCCTTTATTGAATGACTAGAGAGTTCAAACTGACCTGCTCCAATTTCCGACAACAAAGATACCAGCAACTAAGATGTCATTCCCAGCACACTTAAGTTATGCAAGCTTGCACGTAAAGTTTGTTGTTAATATAAAACATATTAAGGATGATGAAGAGGCTCAAACAAGCATAATTTTACTTCGAAGCCGAAGAAGCATCAATACACCCAAAAAAAAAGTTAACTGATGAAAAGTGGTTCCCACCACTGGAATAGTGCTTCCAAATGGCATAAGAAAGGGAGGGAGAGGGCAATCATTTCACTCAAGATTCTTCCTGGATCGAGAGAAAAAAAAAAGTGAGATGACTGAGTGAAGGTAAAACTAATAGATGTCTTATAGAGATTTTCTCAAGAGCTTCAAAAAAGGTTGCCTTCTTAAAAAAATAACAAGGAGAATGATGGCATACATAGAGCAAAGTGAACATGATTCAACTTAGTTAGCCAGCATCTACAAAGTAGATCAAGGTGAGGAAGTCTACTATAAAAGGAAAATTGTATGTGTAGACAAGGTTCACATTTAGAAGCAATGAAGGGATGAAAAAGGGCAAAAAAGGGACTCCATTCTCTATTTAAAGGAGTTCCATGTCTCAACAAGATTACTAGAAGTTCTCTCACTTCGTGCTAATGAAAGTTTTATTGGGAGGCAATTGACCTCTAATTGGCAGCCTAAGGAGCCATTGTAATCATCTAAGAGTGACAAACGTTTACTTCTATCATTGGTAGTATCTAGTACGGAGAACATGAGAATAATGAAATACATAGATCAGAATGTATGTAATTCAACTTTGTAACCTACACCTGTGAAGTAATCAAGGTGATAAACCCATTATAAAAGTTAAAATGTGCATTGAAGGTTCATAATTACCTTTCACGCAGCAACAGAAAAAGGGATGAATAAGAAGAGGTAAACGAGACTCCATACACTATTCTAAAAGTTCCATGTCTCAACGGAATAATTAAGCCCTTTTCACTTGGTGCTAACCAAGGCTTTTATTGAGAAGTGGTTGACCTCTGATTGGCAGACTGAGGAGCAATTATAATCATCTAAGAGCAACGAGCAATTACTTTTATCTTTTGGTACAGCTAGTGTGGAGGACAGGTTGCACCCCTCCCCTTTTTTTACTTTCTTTGAATGCACATAACCTAGGTCAATAGCATGCAACATGGTAGAATAACACAGAATATGGGTGTTTGAGGGTTAAAATATCATCTGGAGTAAAAAATTTTGAAGTTGATCAGGAGTCTATATACAAGGCTTGTACACTCTGGGGTTGAATATCGGAGGGTTGTTGGCTCCATAGGTACTTATCGGCTTGGGGTTGATAGAATGCATCGAGGGTTGGTCAAAATGAGACACTAAAATTTAGCAATAGAACATGAATTGAAGAAATTGATTTGTTTGTAACCCATAGAGGCAACAACCAAGATATGCTGAATTGGCAAACAAGCAGGTGTAGGCATGATAAACAACCGTTGGTCTAGGACAGCAAGCGGATAGTCAAGCCTTAGGAAACAACAATAATAATCTAATAAGGGGTAGGGCAGGGGTGAAAATAGGCGTGTGCTACCAAATTATTGAATAGGACAAGTTTAAACAGAACCAATGTGCCTGAGAGAAGTCATCAATTGTGTGATAATACCAAAGACCGAAAGAGGCAACATTATAGATATTAACCTCAAATCCAAATGATTGAAATAAGCTCTAAGCAAAGGCAAGTAAGGCGACAACAACTAAACACCAAATAATGAAAACAATATTAAATGGATTGTTGTAATTTGTGGCAAAGGAGAACTTCCGGATGGAAGATTATCAAAGTTAAACAATCAACTACCGAGAGTGGGTTTAGAGAAGACTTGGGGCCCAGCTGGTCAAAAGGTGTAACCTGGATGTGAGCTTCTTCCAAGGCTTTCGATCTTGAATATTGTCAAACACAAATAATCTTCTGATTTGGTGCAAAAAAATAGGCATCACATGAAACCTGCAGCTAAACAAAGATGACCATCTCCTTATCTAGTACAAGTGTGAAGATAAGATTAATTGAGATGAAAAATAAAGAAAAGTGAATGTTAATTGAAGTGGGATGTTCGAACCAAATAAGTTGGAGAATATCATAGTTTTGAGGTTGAAAGCTGTTGATGGGCTTGACAATAACATGGAGGCAAAATAGTTCAGGTTAAGTCAACGCTATGTCCAATGGATCCCAAAAAGTATGACTTTTGGGTCTAAATGAATAATGAATATACTACAAAAAGGGCCAACCCAGCAGAGCACTTGGAAGCAAGGCCAATAAAAGCAGAGTAGATTAGGGAATTTCATAATATTTTTTGTTACGTTGGCATACATGTTTTTGTACCTACTTTCATGTAATATGCAAGTAGATGACCCCCTTTTGTAAATGCACTGAAAAATCATGATATAAAACGTAAACATATTTGCAAAATATTGGTTTCGTAAGTGTTAATTCTTCTTGTCTCAACTTGACAGTCTCTTAACTTTGTATAGATTGATATGTTGTTCAAATGAATACCCAACTATACTACTTCAAACAAATTGGTTCATGAGAACTTACAAAGGGATCGTTATGAAAGAAGCATAACCTCTACGTACTTATAGAGTATAATGAGTAGAATGAAAACTTAAGAATTAGTACACCATGTGGGAAATCGAATAGGATGGCAGACAAAATATGAAGAAATAAAAAAGTATTTGTAACTTTACTTGGTGAACTAAGTCATAAAAAAAACAAAAAAGTTAAAACGAAACAAGCCATGCATAAACATAAAAAATAAATATAATTAGCATTCCTTGTGAGTAATCGGATAAGATGGCACAAAAAATATGAAGAAATCACATAAGTATGGTTCACCCGACTTGGTTCACCTAGATTTCAAAAAAATAGATCAAAGAAAAAAAAAAAAACTAGTTATTAAAAAATATTTAAAAGCAGAGCAAGCAAGTAATTTTCACTTGTTGTTCCCTGCCATTATTTCTTCCTATCCTCAAGCTCTCCACTTTACAAACATGATAGAAAATGGTTGTAGAAAACAATTAACCATTGGCTGAAATTTAATTTCAGCAAAGCCACCAAGCAAATAACAAGAGAATATATAAAGAATAATACAAACAAAACCCTTTTTATTGAAGTAGCTATGAAAGAAAGACAAGATACAATTGGATTTTCAATTGGAGAGGAAGATCTAGCTCTCGCAAATCCCTAATTGCCGGCTAAATCCCACTTAACCTAAGAACAACCGAAATTCAGCAAACACAACATAACCCTAATCCCAGGGAAACAACCAACTTAAGGCAAACAACAATTTTCCAAATCCCCAAACAGCCCTCCTATATTGACTTTCCCTCCTAGCCTCTCCCTTTTCTCCTATTCAAAATTGCCCTTAGGTCCCACCCAAAATGGCGGGAAATCATCCTAGGCGAAAGCTTGTTTTGTCTGAAACAGGTGGAAGCCTATTTCGCCTCAAATATGCTAGAGCCTAGAGCCGGTCCAGGAGGGACCGGTCTAACAAACCACTAATGATATTAGATACAAATATAACCCATCTAGAAACTTCTTTCATTAAGCCAAGATAACAATATCTTCCATCCTTTGTCCAAAAAATTATCTAATATGGCTCAATATTTTCCCGCAACTTCAATACCAAATTTTTTTTGGATTTTAAACATTGCATCCATTCAGAGACTACCACATCCAATATAGATAAATCCATTGTTTTCAAAAATCTTAATCAGCATCAAACTCGATAGAATAACCTCCTAGAAAAATAAACCCTGAGAAGAGCTTAATATAAATGAATTATGTAGAAAGATTCCTATCCAAAAAAAAAAAAGCTCATTGCTAGGTTTCTTTATTAATGATCGTGAACTAGATTCAAATCTAGACAAAAAAGAAAAATAGTATATAATGTAAGGGATGCCATCAATATTCATTATCATTATAAGTGGGTGCTTCAACATATGCACAATCAACAATATTTTTTTAATAGGTTTCTTTATTAATGATCGTGAACTAGATTCAAATCTAGACAAAAAAGAAAAATAGTATATAATGTAAGGGATGCCATCAATATTCATTATCATTATAAGTGGGTGCTTCAACATATGCACAATCAACAATATTTTTTTAATAAGTTATAACCAAAAGAAGCGTATCCCTAAATGTGGCAAGTAATAGCATCTTAACTGTCAAGCATTTGGATTTTGATGGCTCACATAAAACAACACCAAGATGTACAAATTTGATGAATGAATAAACATGCATAACATGCAACTATCAACAAAAGCAAATATGCATATAGGCATTAGTAGTTATGTGAAAAGCTTGAAGCTCAATTGATAATCGCTTAAAATTGGATCAAAATAAAATCAATGTGTTCCATATGGCTCACTCAAAATTAGTTTGATTCAACTCAAGATCAACCAAATATGTGATATATGTGCATATATGTGTGTATTATTATATACAAATTCCTAATATTTATTCATATTGCTTAAGTATTGTATATATAGAAAATATAGATCAACTAAAAAAACATTTTACAAAACTTATAAAACTGACTCGATTCAACTCAAAATTTGAATTGCAATCAACCATTTTTGCCTCAGAAAGAATTTGCTATAGTCAAAATCAAAATTTTCAATTTCAAGTTTACGTTGGCTCACTCATACTGGACCCGATATCACTCCCATATACAACTTGACAAATGACAACCTTAAGAAAATATAGCTCATTATTGCACAGAAATTTCACACCCTTGAGCCAAGCTACTATCTAAAAAGGAAATAGATATAAATAATAAAATATAGAGATGGAGCGAATGATGGGTAAGGATGGGTGTCATCTGATTGTGTAAAGCAAATTCATAAAAAACAAATAACAAGCATTCAAGACAATGGCTAAAGATTGTATCTGTAGAGCATAAAATAAATTTAAGAGGCCCTTAGTGCAAATAAATAATCCAAATATTCATTTTACAATGATTCAGAAGCAGTTACTTAGACCTTGCATTAAAAAAGGTTGATTAACTGACAGAACAATATAAGACAGTAGCATCAATTGAAGACAACTGACATAAGTCATGCTTATGGTAATTTTGCATGTGCCATTACAGCAGCAATCAATGTTTCAATTTTATTTCCACAGGTAAAAAATCCAGATAACACGTCAATAGCATAAGGTGTATGCATATCAAAATCATCCCTAATAGTCTAAAGTGATAACCAGAAAAAAATGAATACAGGAAATAGAAAAAAATAAAAAAAAAATATGTCAATGGAAAAAAAAAATCATTCTAATCAATGAATAAACATGCAAAACAAGCAACAATCTACAAAGTAAATTATGCCATTATAAGACATGGCCAATAGTTATGTGCAACACTTGAAGATCACTTGATAATCACTTGAAATTAATTAGCTAGAAATCAAAATCAATTCACCACACTCAACACAAAATCAATTGCAAATGTGGCATGCATATATATGTGTGTGTTATCATATTTTTTTTTTTTTTTTTTTTTTTTTTTTTTTTTTTTTTGTGTGTTATCATATGTATACATAATTGTATACATGCATTCATATTACATAATGCATAAGCATCATATATATAGACAACAATCTAGCTTAACAATAAAAAAATTTATAAAACTAAAAAACTTGGCTTGAATCAAATCAAAATTCTAATTGTATTCAATCACTTCTGCTTCCACTCAAACTCGAGAAAGTCGAAATCCAAATCTTCAAATTCAACTTAAAGTTAGCTCACCCAAATTGGACTCGATATCACCACTATACATAACTTAACAACCCTAAAAAATATTTCTCACAATGGCATAGAAAGTTTACACCATTGAGTCAAGCTACAATCTAAAAAAGAAAAAAAAAAAACATTAGAAAACAAGATGCAGAGAATAATGGGTAAGAATGGGTCTCCTTTGATTGTGCAAAGCAAATTCATAGAAACAAATAACAAGCATTCAAGGCAATGGCTAAACATATATCTGTTCATCATACAAGAAATTTAAACTACCCTTATTGCACATGAGTAATCCAAATATTCATCATACAATGATTCAAAAACAGTTATTTAGACCTTGCATTAAAAAAAGAGATTAACATACAGAACAACATAAGATAGTATCAATAGAAAGCAGCTGATGCAAGTCATGATTATAGTAATTTTGCATGTTCCATCACAGAAAAAATTAATGTTTCACGTTATTTTCATAGGTGAAAAATCCAAATAACATATCAATAACATAAAGTTTATACATATCAATATCATCCATAATAATCCAAGGTCATATTCAGCAAGAAAATGAGCATAGTAGATAGAAAAAAACAAGAGAAAAAAAATTTGACCGTAAAAAAAGAATCATTTATAAATAATATTGGGAAATTTACATACATACCACTTTATTTCATGTTATTTACATATCTAACACCCAAAATATTAATATTACAAATCTACCACTCATATACAACTTTAATATCAAATATACCACTCAGATAATTCATTTCTACCATTCATACCATCTTATAAACTTTAATATTTCATTCAATGCACCAAAATTTGTTCTATGGATGGTAGACATGTAATATTATGTTTTGGGTGTTAGATATGTGTATAGTAAAAAATAAAGTGTTATTATGTAAATCTCCCAAAAATATTATAGCAAAGCTAGAAAATGCCACTCAGTAGTGCCAAAACAAGCAACAATTTATTTACAGATCACTAAACTCAAAGCTAGAAATCTAAAAACATTGTGCATAAAACACTGAAAATGCTAATGAGACCAAACATACTCAGCCGAATTCTATGCACAAAACACGCAGCCTGATCTCCGTAAAAATATGGATTAACGAAAAGCATGCAAAGTTGTCTAACATTCGACCCAAATTGTTCATATTTTTATACCATACATCACAACACAGTTGAATCATTAAGCAAAATATGAAAATAAAATAAAATAAAATAAAACAAACCTGCTGATTAACGGGGGCTCCACCATAAGTAACCACCACCTTAACACCAGTTTGATAAGCAAATTTCCTAGCCTCCTCATGTATCTGTGAATAAAATATGGAGCGACAGGAGTCAAAACAAGAAATGCAAAGAACAAATATTTATAGCCAATAATAACTCAAATCAGCATACTTGAACAGAAAGTTCACGGGTTGGCGATAAAATCAGAGCAAGTGGGTACACAATCCGAGCCCCTCTTGTTTTCTGTAAAGGTGGGCTCCTCATTATCCCACTTATAATAGGAAAGCAGAATGCGGCAGTCTTTCCTGATCCTGTCTGTGCGCAAGCCATCAGATCTCTTCCTGATAGTGAGATTGGGATTGCATGTCGCTGCACTGGTGTCGGCTTCACATACTTGCATCTCCTAATATTCTCATTTAAAGCCGCTCCAAGATCAATCTCAGCAAAGGTATTAGCAGGCGGAGGCACATTATCACCGCTAGTCTCAACTGGAATGTCCTCATACGCATCAAAATTGATCCCAGTGCTCTGCAGATCATCGAAAGCAGCTTCTGCTGTCTCATCCTCATGTCCAAAGGGATTGGGTTCCCGATCCCTGCCTCGGTCCCAACCACTGGTCCGGGAGTTCCACCCACCACCACCACCACCACCTAAGGGACGCCCACCACCGACGTTTGAGCGGCCCGCATCATGGCCACTACTGCCGCTTCCCCAGCGATTACCACCAGAAGGTACGGAGAACCCTGAAGGCTTAACAGCGGAAAAACCGCCGTCAGAGTGAGAAGGGGCCGGGGGATCTGAAGCAGCAGGACGATTACGGAGATGAGGAGGGACGTAAGAATTGCGCTCAGGACGAGAAGTCACCGCGACACCTGCGCTGGAGGACGAGGTGGTGTTGAATCCAGAGGCCGCGCCCGCCGAGCTCTCGGCGTTCGCGACGGAATCAGCCCATGATGATCGCATAATTGGAAGGACAAACACGCTTTAAACCTAATCCCAAACACAGCCCAAAGCACGTAGTACAGATCGAGAAAACAATTCCAGTATGAAATCTAATGTATATCTCTTCTGCGAAAACACAAATCAAGCATCAAAAACACCTCGAAGGAAGACGATCTAGCATGCGAGATCTAGAACAGATCCATATAGGACCGGACTGTACCTGAAGAGAAGAAGCGTCCCACCAAGAAACCCTAGAATTGATTGATTTTCCTTCGCAATGGTCAGAGAGAAAAAAAAGAGAACAAACAAGAGAGCACAGCAGAAGAAACCCTAAAAGAAATAAAGCTTTTTTGCCACCGAAAAATATCTTCGACTTGAAATAGAATCCCTCCTCGCGAAATTTAATTTAGCCCAATTAAACAATACCAGCGAGCCGTATACCACCGTCAGATTGACCATTCGGCATTTATTGACGGTTGGGATTGGATCACACGTTTTCCGATGCAGTAAGCAGGAGAACAAATTCTGAACGAAAAAAAAATGTGCTATAATTACACGGACAGAAATATTGACCACATAATGGGACTTATAGAGACTTGGGACTCCAATTTCGTTGCAAGTCTTCAGCATAACTGCATTTATTTAAATTTTAATTTATAGTATATATAATATTTTTGAAATACTTAAAATTATTGGATTGGATAAAAATTAAATATAAGAATTACTTATTTTGTCAAAAGAAAATAATTTTGAAATTTTGTATTATACAATTTTAATATATATATATATATATATATATATATATATATATATATATATATATATATATATATATTTATATATTTATATATTTATTAATATATTTATTTATTTATTTATTTATTTATTTATTTATTTTTTTGAGAGGAACTTAGCCACAAAGGTGTGGTGGAATGGATAGGTGGAGTTGTTTTAACGCTATTACTTTTTGCTAAATGCACTTTTTTAAGGGGAAAGAATTAACATTCTTTTTTAATTTATTAAGAATTATCTTTAATTTTTTTAATTGAAATCATATTTATATGTTTAAAGAAAAATTCATGCTTGAAATTTGAAATTGGCTCATTTATTATATTTGGTATGTATCTTTGAGGCATGTCTAAGAAAGATATACAAATAAAATGTGATTTTCAATATAATATTTGAATTAAAAATTATTATAATTAATTTTAGAACTATCTGAGCTTCGATTTCAATTAATTTATAATTGAATTGATAGTCTCAAAGAAACTAGCCCAACAAAAAAATATTAAGATATGAGTCCAAATGACCCTGTATCAAACATCTTGAGAACAACAGAAAATTTCATGATATTATTTGTCGGATAAAACAATCTCCACATCTTGAATGGTTACTACAATCAAATGAGCATCTCGGCTATAAAACTACTCAATTATGAGATCATCAAGTCACTAAAAGGAGAATATATGATAATGGAATCAATAAGATGTGTCCAATAGAACATTTGAGTGATTTTAATTAAAATTATCAAAACATCGTTCAATAAAATTATAAATAGATATACTCTTCATATGAAGGTAGCTGAGATGTTCATATTACAAATCATAAAATTATAAGGTTTCATTTGGGATGACTTTCTTACTGCTTTTTAAATCAATTTTTTTAGCACGGAAAATTTTTAGTACACAAATTTTAGATGTGTTCATGTGAATAATAAAGTAGGGAGGTCATGAAATTCCATATCCTAGAAAAGGATGAAGAGGGGGCAAAATGATAAGAAGTTGGCAAGCGACTAATGTGGTTCGAACAATTCTCTGTTAAAAGAATGGGGATTAAACGACCAAAAGCCGACAAGCAAGGGTGGGAATTAGGGTAGATCCTATCTTAAATAAAAAGGGGGGCACTAAACAATTTGATATTGGCGGGCAATTGATGCAGTTAACCAGTTAATATAGTCTCACTTTGAAAAAATTGGTGGGTTGAATGAATAAATGTCTTACTGAATGAAGGGGGTAGATCATTGGATGAACTAGAGATAGCAATTAGGACAATCATTCTTATTGACCAAAAGGGGAGAACTGAATAATATATTAATATGAATTACTGGAGTCACAAAGGTGGTCAGAACAATCCTTTTCATGTAAAAGTAGAAGTGCATCACCTGAAGCTGACAAAAAAAGGAAGTGAATGGGATAATTTCCCTTCCTTTAGAAAGGGGATTGAATGATCGAAAGTAGATGAATAGCTACATGTCACTAAGATAATTCATTCCTTGGTTGAAGGGGGAAATTAAACAATATGAAATTGGTGGTAAGTGGAGAATCTAGAATCATCAAAACGATCAACTATAAGTGGTAGTAAAAATCCTACTCCTCGAAAGGATGAACCAAAATTGACGATGAAAGGAGAATCTAGAAACAACAAGTAGTCAACTGAGTCTCGAAGAGGCAAAACAAGTTTTTAAATTCTCAACATTTTGGAGCTAAGATTGCAAAAAATAAGAAAAATTGGGTTCTATTTACATATTTTGGAGGAGACATTATAACCTTTATATGATGATGCATCAAAACATTAATCATTCTTATCAACAACGGATGCACAAGATTGTGCCCTCCCCTAATAAAAAAAACGAAAAATAATGCCTTTGAGCTAAATCAATTAGTCAAATCAAGCCAATGTCATATCAGGTAGCCATATGGTGGTCGACAATGATAGTCCAACAAAAGTGTGATGGTGGTTGGTGCAAACAACATATCTAATCAGCTAATATAACATACTTTTTTTAAGTTCCTGATGTTACAAACCCAACGAAGTTGACAAATAGTGATTGGTTTCTATCAGATTGACCAGAATAATTTTGAGAGGATTTATGGAAGAAAGGATTTTGAGCCCAACATAAGTGTCATTAATAAACCTCCATTGTTATGATGGAATGCTTGTCTTCTCAAGAGTAATCCAAATTGTAAGCAGCATATCTAATCAGCTAACATAACATACCTTTTTTAAGTTCCTGATGTTACAAACCCAACGAAGTTGACAAATAGTGATTGGTTTCTGTCAGATTGACTTGAGAGGATTTATCGAAGAAAGGATTTTGAGCCCAACATAAGTGTCGTTGATAGACCTCCATTGTTATGATGGAATGCTTGTTTTCTCAAGAGTAATCCAAATTGTAGGTTGTGATGCCCAAAATCTAAATGGGAAGAATTATTATTTTTTCTTTTAATAAATAACAACAATAATTATCTAATATTATCTATCAGTAATAAATAATACATCATATTCTATTATTTAAAATATCAATATACGCATATATATTCATTCTCAGAAATCATATACACTACTCAGGATCTACACAATTAAGTCATAACTACTCTATCCTGAAAAAAAAAAGAACCTGAAGAATCCTGACCAGCCTTACACTCCTGCTCCCCTGCCCTAATCTAAAATCATTTAATCACATATAATGATATTAAAAAGTCCAGTAGGTCACTAAAACCTATACTGAATTCAAAGCACAGTATAGGAGTAATATGCATGTCAACAATCAAATTATAACAGTTACATTCATATGATCATTGAATCGATGCAAAAACAGAAAATTTTATATGCAATAGTAGTAAAAACTGTAAACAACAAAACACTACAATATGAAAAGCCGGTAAAGCAGTAAATTAGTACGAGTGTCAAACCTATAAAACAGTCATCATACTCATAATATCAATCAGTGAAGAAATTATATAAAGCATCCAATCAAAACTTCAGTAAAGACCGTTGAAATTAAATTACTATAGTAAAATCATATTGAAATGTACACATGCTATTAAGTTATTTTATATTACGTGCTCAATATATCATATACATAACATCAGTACAGTGAATCAGTAGTATCAAATAGTATCAATATCTATATCAATAGCAATAACAATCTAGTGGCAAGAGCAGTAGAATAATATAATAACGGTAAATACGTATAGTAACAATAAATTCATACAATAATAAGAAAATTACCTCAAAAACATGCATTTTAGAAGTCACACTAAACAAGTAAGAAGTCCTGACTATCACAGTATTTTTTAGTGTTGTATCAGTATCAGTAAACCGTTGGCTCAGTAAATAGAGTCGTCACTCTTTGCCTGTCAGCACAGTAATCATCTCCTTATAATTTCAAATCAGTATCATGTGAATAAATATAAGATAACACCAAATCACATTATTTAAAGGAAATCCCGCCAGCCCACCATCCTTAGGGTTGTCAAAACGGGTCAACGAGTTGAGTTTGGGTCCAATCCTAGTTGACCCGGAAATAAACAGATCAACCCGAACTCGACCCATTTTGACATGTTTCTTAAAGCAATTTTCTAGTACTAAATTAAAATTTGGTATTAAAATGTTATTTTAAGAAACAGTTAGAAAGATGTCTCATACAGAGCTTAAAGCGTAGAAAAGTCATCCCAAATATAATCTTAAATAGTTCAAAAAGGAAAGAAGTAGATAAAAGAAATAACATGTTATTTTTAGAGCCTTTCATTTTGAAATAGCATATTATTTAAAACTACAGTAAACACTTGAACTTAGTCAACATTAGATTAATAAAACTATTTAATTCAAGGTTTTAATTGCAAGCTTAATAATCATGATTGAGCTTGATACGTCACAAGAAATCATCTTAATTAAGCACGAATCTCGAAACAATTGAATTAGATATTTCCAATTAAAATTAGAAACATCCAAATTCTGATTTTACCGAATGTGTAGTCAAACGAAACGTCTTGATGAGACGAACACAATGATACAAAAAAAAAAATGGTTCAATCTGAGCTCAAATAAGCCCAAACCAAGAACCTAGAGCATAGTTAGAAACCTCCAAATATGAATTGGATGACAAAATGATCTCCAAATAATACATGCTTATGATAAAATTGGGCGGCTCAATGAGACGAATCCAACGAGCCCAAGATAATTTAGTTCTAACATCATAAAAACATTTAAATGTTGAAGAAACAATCTATGATCGAGATAATCAATATGAGTAATCCAATTAAGTGCTCCAAACTTGCTCCGTATTTTCTTCATATTTACAGGACATGTTACTCTTAAAATCTATAAATATACCCCCATTGAGAATGAAATTCAAGATATTTTTGCAATAACTTTTATATACTCCATTGGATGCATGGTCGATATTAATCTCTTGATTATAGATAATTATTTAGGCATTTAAGATATTAATGACATTAGAATTGAACTAAATTGGGCTCATTAGACTCCTCTAATCAAGACAATCATTTTATTTTAAGCATATAATATTCAGGGATCGTATGGTCACACATAAGTAATGTGAAATTTCCAACTATATTCTTGAATATTTCATTTAGGATAAAATATCATAACTTAAATATAGAAAATAGAGTTAGAATCCCAATTATATAACCAAAATAGGTAAAAAAAAAAATCACCAGACACACTTTAAGAAGCAATAAAAACCCTAAATTGGAAAAAAATATCACCGATCATCAAACAATAAATTAAAATCTAATATTGGAATCAATAAATTCAGATTCACAAATCAAATTTCATTCGAAAATGTCGAAATTGCAGAGATCTTCCGTCTCATTCCGTCGTCAAGGTTCATCCGGCCGAATCTGGAATGATCCCATCCATTCAAAAGAGCTTAGAGAAGAGTTCGTCATTACAAGCAACACCGCCACCGCTACCATTGATGTTGAGGTACATATCTCTGGCCATCTAAGATCTTCACAACCTAGACCTCGCACGATACGAGCTCAACCAAAGGGAAAATTATTATGTCCAGTCATCGGACCTATTTCTAGGTCCGAACATCCACTAAAAATTTGCCACGTTGACTGTGCTTTGACTAAAAAAAAACGCAGTCAAAAGCACATGTAAAGTGCAGGTAAAGCAGAGTCAAAAAAGCGCAATCAAAGCGCACCTAAAGCGCAGTCAAAGTGCACAATCAAAGCACACAGTTAAAAGCAGTCCACATGGCAAGTTTTTATTGAATGTCTGGACTTATTTCTAGGTCATGTGACCGGACCTAATAATTTGTCCAACCAAAGGCCCATAGATGTGGCCTATCAACCATTTTCAGATATTGCCTGAGGCCTTTCATGACTACCCAATAGGTTATATGTATTTTAATATGTTGTATAAATTATTTCTAAAATATTAAATATTTGATCATATGTCAAATAAATGTATAATATATTATGGATACTTATTTTTGGGCAAAAAT
Source organism: Dendrobium huoshanense (assembly GCA_016618105.1). NCBI lineage: Eukaryota > Viridiplantae > Streptophyta > Magnoliopsida > Asparagales > Orchidaceae > Dendrobium > Dendrobium huoshanense. The sequence goes on along the minus strand of CM028355.1, from coordinate 52,710,670 downwards.
ATAGCATTTAATTTTTGTTCTTGTTTGTATTGATTTTTATCAATTAGAGCTTATATTCAAAGCTTGGTGATTATTAAAAAAATGTCAATCACAAATGCTAATAATATATTAATGAAGCATTTTAAAAAATAAATATAGAAAAAAAAAAATTTGTGTTGAAGAGTCAGCATGTTGATCTTGGTGATAATTTATCTTCAGACTCCTGCTGGAAACAAATGAATTTTTTTTTTATATATAGAAAAAAAATCCAATAAAATTTAAATTTTTTTTCATCAAAAGGACTTATGTAGCAACAAAATGAAGAACAAATTAAATAATAAAAAATAATTGTAAAGACAAAAATAAAAGCTCTATGATGAAATTAAAGTGGCCAAATGATTTGCTTTAGTAAGATCATAATTGCTTCTATTTCACTCTTTAAAAAAAAAAATAATAATTAAAATTGATGATGAAGAAGCCATGAATTCATGCAAAAAGCCCTAGCTAATAATCATCTAACAGAATTAGGATGCAAAAGCTGTAATCCACAAGCTTATAAGGTGGATGGGCTCATATAAATTTTGTTTGTGACAACTTTTTTATTGCTTTTTAAAGCAGCTTTTTAATACACAAATTAGATTTTTTGTACTAAAAAGCTTCTTTAAGAAGCAGTAAGAAAGTCATTAGCCATAATATAGTTAAAATAACCAAAAATCAACTAGGATTCAATAATATAAAGAATCATATCAGTGAGTGAAAGAATCCCACAGCATCTTCCTTTTCATAGCAATATTCTCAGCATTAATAAGAGTAACAAATAACTTGATAATAAAAGAGAATACTAACAAGCCAAGAGGATGCAAAATTACAACCACCAATGATGATTTAAAACTATTACAACAATGCTTTTGAGCAAAAACTGTATATTTTCTTGCTAAAGGATTATCAACTAAAGAAGAGGTAGAAGTTTACTCACAAGAAAATACATAAAAACAATCTTTGGATCTCCTGCAATTGCTGATTCTAGCATCACCAGTAAACCCATTAGCATTTCATGAAATAATGTTTGGAACTGGCATAGATCAGTATGCATTTGTAGGGAAAGACTCCTTTTGTCTTGCTTTTATGCCCTTTGAGGTAGAATGGAAATACTGATTTGTCTGTACTAATTCCACTTAATAAGTTTTTGTAAATGTCTTAAAAGAGGAAAGAGTTTTCTCCCTAAGGGGAACCAAACATGAGGGATTGGTGATTGCTGGAACTAAGTATTATAAGAGGGAGAGAAAACTTTACAAAAGGGAGATGAGTTCTACAACAAGGCAAGATCGGGGTATATTTCGTTTAGGGTATATTTGGAATGACGGTAGTTTTTTATAAAATGATTATAAAGTTGTTGTGGGGAACATAAATTTTTAAAAAGTTTATAAATAAAAAGTAGCTTCATATGAAAGCAGTTAAAAAATAATAGTCAAATAGAAATTATGATTGCGATATGAAAAGCAGAGTAAAAAGAAAGCTACCACAATCAAAGCCTATTCTAAGAGAAGGTGAGGATGGATCTTCACTGCCAATAAAACATGATGCTGAATATTAAGATTAGGAGTCGCAGCAGGAGAAATTATTATGGGAGAAAAAAGAAACCGCCTGAGGTCAACTATTTTCTCTAGCAAATCTAAGCCTTAAACACATACAAATTTTGATAATATTTCAAGCTAACATAATCATGCATCAGATGTATAAATAAAGCACTCTATTAGAATATTTATTAAAAAAATATTTCAATATGTAGATTTTTTTTTTAAACAAAGGAAACTTTTTATCATACATAAAAATATATATTTAAAATAAACTCAAAATTTTTAATTTAAATAATAATAGAAAATAAATACTTTTTATCAAAATCCCTTAAAGCCATCTATTTTTCATCAAATATTTAAAAAATGACAACTAAATTACTAAATGCTTAGGTTGTAAGCTAAAATTAATGATTTTGACCTTGTATCTAAATACTATGAATATATGACTAATAGATGAACAGAGAATAATGTGCTAAACAAAAACCACCAAGCTAATGAATCTAAGTATAATTCAAATAAAAATTGAAAATAATTAAAACTATTACCTGCTGGAATTTGCTCAAACAGATCAAACAAACTGCATGTTGTACAGTAATAGGCAGTATTATGATGTATCATAATCACATGAAGCACAAATCACCAATAACACTAGAAGAAGAACCACCATATATACAGCATAATAAAAGTACTCAAATTGTCTAGTGAAAAAAAAAGGATTCAACAAACTAATCAAGGTGTAAACATTTGATTATCTAAAAAGCTTAGCAGAAGTTCCTTCTCGATCCATATTACCATATAGTTGTAGTGGATGACATTTGCAAATTACATTACAGATATTTCATAAAAGGCCTGAAAGAGCAAAATAGCTGTTTTTCAATGCGTTCTGCTTATTCTGATATTATCATGCCAGCATCTTCTGAGAGCTGCATATTTCAACAAAATATTAACCATGTCAAACATCAATCCGGTTGATTATACTTTATAGTATAGAATTTGATGGGTTAATCAAATTTGACGAGCTAATGATGGAAAAAAGCAGCTGCAGCTGCAGAACATAAAGGATCTGAAAATACTAAACAATTGTTTGAAAAAATGAAAAGAAAAGAGTTAAACAAAAGGCCAATCCTTGCGTTTTGAAATATATTATCTGCACGGGGTACTAACATTCTGCAAGAAGGCCTACTGTTCTGGCAGGAGAAAGTAACCAAGTGTTATTGATTTAATATTGGAGTTGATTGAGCAATAGGTACATTTGGCGAATGGCCCTTGGATGGATTTATTGAACTCCCAGTGATGTGAACAAGTTTCTTGTTCTGAAGATAATGTGACCTTTTGTCTCCAGCCTAGATCTTCTTGCATCATAAAAAGAAATTCATCAGGTGTATTTTCTAGGGCGTTTCGAAAAGTCTTCTGGATGACGGGCTCAAGCATAATAAACATCCATGCCAAAAAATATTTTGATAGAGATTTTATGACATAAGCATATCTAAATAGAACAAATATTAACTGCCAACAAAATAATTGTAAGTAATAATTTTTTAAAAAGAACGTGGAGGAGAATACACAATCAATCAATTGTAGTAATATCTGATTCCTAATTATTGTAGTGTAGAACAGATAGTGGGTTTATGCGGGCAAGTGTAACATGGCTTCTGTACATTCTATTTAACATGCTTGATTGGAGTGTCTAATTTAAGGGTTTAACTCCCTTCTTGTTTACCCCCATAAGTCCTATTGATGTCAAGTTATGCTGCAGCTATCAAACACGTTAATAATCACATAAATTTAAAAAAAATGCAGGAGCTCCAACAAAATAAGCACACAAAAAATCCTCACTAAAACAACAACATCAAGCCTTTATCCCACCATTTGGGGTTGACTACATGAATCCTTTTTCTCCATTGTATTTTGTTAAGGTCTACCTCTACCTTTCTTAACGTAAGCCAAATCTAATACATCTACTTTCCTAACCGGGTCATTAGAAGGCCACCGTTTTATGTGACCAAACCATCTACGGCGACTCTATCTAATCTTATCTTCCACTGGAGCTACTCCAAACTTTTCTTGTATATGCTTATTTCGTATCATGTCTTTAAGAGTAAAGCCACTCATCCACCTAAGCATCCTCATCTCTGTAACACTTAACTTAATATTATGCTTCTCTTTTAATGGGCAACATTCTACACCATAAAGTATTGCATGTCTCACTACCATCTTCTAGAATTTTCCCTTAAGTTTGAGAGGGACTTTTCTATCACACAACAAGTCTGATGCATTCCTCCACTTCAAGCATCAAACTTGAATTCTACAAATAATATTCTCATCTATATCACCATAACTCTGAACAATAGTCCCAATATATCTAAAATGAGTGCTCTTATTAATTACTTGATCGTCCAAAGTCACAATTCCCCCACTAGATCTATTATTACTAAAATTACACAAAAAAATCCTCACTACGCAAATAATATAGCAATCACTTCTGTGTGAGTACCCAGTAAAGGACACTTGCTATTAAGAAAGAAAGATTTTGAATTATTGTTCTTGTTTTCTAAGTCATAACACATAAAAAAGGAGAAAAATGGTCCACTTAAGAAGCCACATAAGCATGTCTTGATAGCTTTTTACATAAGACGGAATTTTGAAGTAGGCGGGATTTTGAAGCCTTTCTCTTTTAAAAACACCATTTATCTATGTTTAGGAGAACCATAAAAAAACATTTCTCAGCCATCTTATAAGTAATCCCAAGCATTATCAATAAAAGAAGTCAAGCCAAGCAATACTCATTTCCTAATACCACTGGAATATTGGCAATTAAGAACATTAGCTCAATGTTTTAATAGGGAAAAAGCGCAAGCAGCTATCTTCCATATGGAATCCAAAGACAAAGCATAAATTTTCATCCCATTTATGAGCCTCAAAGTTATCATTGTAATTGGTTTTCTTATCAGCCATGCAATTTTTAATCCAAAAGATTTTCAATAAAATTTCTGGATTCAATCCCCTGCACAAAATCGAATCAAAATTTTTTATTCAAAAGTACTCTGATTTTGATGAATTTACTCCCAGCCACGCAAATTCGTTTGCGAAGATGAAGGCAACTTGCAATCACCAGGGTACTATCTGCAAATACTGCTCCCTGTTCCAATCACCCTATGATCACCAGGCATAAGACAGGCTCCTTAAAACCAATCCAACGGCTTAATCTGTTTCATATGCAAAACTGCTCTCAATCAGAACAGTTCTCTGAACCTACTTCGTATACCGATGCTGTGAAACATCCTCACTGGAGAAAGGCCATGGCAGAGGAATTCTACGCGCTCCAAAAACAGGGTACATGGGATCTGGTTCCAACTCCTCAACAAACCCCAGTACTAGGCAGTCGCTGGACTTTTCGAATTAAGCACAAATCAGATGGCTCAATAGCTCGTTTTAAAGCTCGTCTGGTTGCTCAAGGCAACACTCAGCAATACGGTTTAAACTACCTTGAAACCTTTAGTCCAGTCGCTAAGTTTCAAACTATAAGAATATTATTCACTATTGCTGTTACTAACATGTGGCCAGTGCATCAACTTGACGTAACCAATGCATTTCTTCATGGGAGCATTGACGAGACCATTTACATGCGGCAACGTATCGGCTTTGAGGACACTCATCATCCTAACTACGTGTGTAAGCTAAAGAAAGCAATTTATGGCCTTAAACAGGCCCCTCGCCAATGGTTCCAAACTTTTTCTAACTTTCTTAAAACTCTCGGTTTCTCCACGGCCAAAGCTGACTCCTCTCTATTTACAATGCATACTAACACCAGTCGGTTATACCTGGTTATATACGTTGATGACATCTTAATAACTGGAAATGATTCTTCCCTACTTGACATGATTATCTTGCAGCTAAATCAAAAATTCGACTTGAAAATTCTCGGGCCAGCACACAATTTCCTGGGAATCAAGATCTCCAAGAGCAAAATTCCTATATGCTATCTCAAAAATAATACGCGGAGTCTATTCTGATCTCTGCCAACATGAGCACGTGCAAGCCCTTGGCCAATCCAGCGACTGCAAAACCCGTCAACAACAACAAAACTCAAGGCATTCCGTCTGATCCAACACTATACCGGCAATTGACGGGGTCCTTACAGTATTTGACTATTACAAGACTTGATATATCATTTGCGGTCAATCAACTATGTCAGCATATGCACGATCCAGAATCGGAACACTTCGTTCTTCTCCACAGGTTACTTCGCTACATTAAGGGTACTATCTCATTTGGTTTACCTATTGTGCAGGGTAACATGGAATTGCATTCACATTCAGACGCAGATTGGGTCGGTGACAAAGCAACCAGACGTTCCACCTCTGGATATTGCTCCTTCCTTGGCAACACTCTTATTTCATGGAGCGTTAAAAAGCAGCACACGGTTGCTCGATCGTCCACGGAATCCGAATACCGTGCTCTTGCCTCTGCTCTTGTTGATATCCTATGGCTTCGACGGCTTCTAACCGACTTTGGCATATCCGAGTTACAGCCCACAAGAATACACTGTGACAGTACCTCGGCGATTGCACTCGCCAATAACCCCGTCTTTCACGCCAGAACCAAGCACATTGAAATTGACCACTACTTCATCCGGGATCACATACAAGCCAACAATGTACAGATTTTTCCTATCTCGACTAAAGATCAAATCGTAGATATTTTTACAAAATCTATGTCTACTCCACATTTTCAGCAACTACGCAACAAGCTGACCGTCCAGAGCTCCCCGTCAGCTTGAGGGGGCATAATATAACATACTGAGTCATATACCTGTATGACCTGATATCCATTACCTGTATTCTAGAAGTCTGTATTAGGACTAGACTAGGACTCTATATATACATCTCTGTACTCACATTTAATGTAATGAAAATAATCTCTTAGCCTTCAGCTTACGTTATCAGTTATCTGGTAACTGGAGAAGATTTGATGTTCTTGCCCGTCCTTGTAAATTGTAATACTTCCTTTTTTTTTAAAGAGTAAACTACTCAGTCCGAAAGGTCCTGCCCAACTCTCTCACACTAGAATAGTTTAAATGGGAAAGCAAACCATTTCTCCTCTTTTTTAATCATAAACCAATTTAATTCATTTTCCTCCTTATACAAGAAATCATAAAAAACCATTCATTCCAGATGCTCACGGCAACCAAATAAAAAAAAGTCAAGTTGACATCATCGCATACTTTCCCCTAAAAAAAAATGAAAATCAACAAAAAAACTAAATCATATTTAAAAGAATAAGCCTTACCCGATACAACCCCACGCCATGTTCCACCAGGTCCTCCGACAAACCCTTCTGACATGAATGAATGTTCTTAAACTGTCCGACGCTAAGCTTCTTCGTAATCAACCCAACATCGAAGTAGATATAATTGGAGGGCGGAAGATCAACCTTGATGGAGTCGACGTCAAACCATATGAAGAAACGGTGGACTTGGATGCCCTTGAGATCGTCGATATCGCCATAGCGTATGACACCGGTTATCTTGGGCGAGTAATAAACCAGGTATTCGAAGTTAACGTAGCACTCTCCAGCAAGGTTTACTTCAAATTCGCCGTTACTGGCGAGGGAGAAGGAGGTGACGGTATTGGGGAGGAGGCCGGAAGGGAGACCGAATTTGGGGAGAAGTTCGTATACTGTGGTGCCGTTTGATGGAGGGGATGGCGGCGTAGATTCCGCAGAAGCGGCGTCAACGGCGCCGGCGGCGAGAAGGAAGAGAAGAAGGATATTTAGAGAAGTGTCAAGCATGACTTAGGATTTAGAAAGAGAGAAGAAGAAGGGGAGACTTGTAAACAAAAAGTTTAGGACTTTATGCTTATTTTACTTATTATTTAAAAAAAAAAAATCCACCTTTGAAAGTTACAATCCCCTTCGAATTTTTTTTTTTTTCCTTTTTTTATTATAAAAATATTATTTTAGCTTTATTTATGCACATGTTCATTTAAACTTCAAATAACTTTTTTACTAGTTATTAAAATAGTTTTTTTTAGTTAAAATTTTTTTATATTTTAAAAAGTTGCTTTAAGAAGCAGTAAAAAATCCGTCCCAAATGAATCTTCAATCATATTTGTGCAGACACCAGATATCATTCTTAAGCAAATCAGATCACACTACGTCACCTCTTTGTTGTGCACCACAGCTGTATATCGGTGACGTGGCACGCTCTAATTCGTCTTCGGACATAGAGCTATGTTCGGTATCCACACAGAATAATTTCACCAATCATACAAAAGATGTTGTTTTTATTTATTTTATAAAAGTAATTGCAAATATAAATTACTTTTAATATATAAAATAGATTATGATATGATTCTATAATCATATCATTGCATGCAAATTTTAAATCTTACTTCAATAAAAAAAGAGTCACATTTTTAAATTTATCTTGATTAATTACATTTAAATTAGAAAATATATCATATATTATGATATATATATATATATATATATATATATATATATATATATATATATATATATATATATATATATATATATATATATATATATATATATATATATATATATATATATATATATATATATATATATATATATATATATATATATATATATATATATATATATATATATATATATATATATGTATATATATATATATTACATTATAATTAATTCAAAATTCTAACATCTTAATTAATAAAAAAGTATTTATGCTGATTGAGTTCAAAAATATATACATAAGTTCAATTTTTAATGATCTTATAATTGCTTAACTAAGTAAATGATTTGATTTATTCAAACAAAAATCAAACTTACCCTCTAAAATAATAAAAACTCTATTAAAATATATTTATATATTTTATAATAAGAAAAAGCTACTTTTATTACACATATTTATTATGTTATCATTAATGTTGCGTCCTAGAGTATTCGCGGCGGTACATAAATATATAATTTAGCGTATTAGCGTTGTACGAAAATTCGGCACGCAATCAGATAAGAGAGAGGGTGTAACATTTATGAGACACCAAGATTTTTATGTGGAAAATCCCTGAAATAGGGAAAAACCACGGGGCCTAGCCCAGTTTGAATGAATCCCCTATTATTTGCAGTCGATTACAAATGAGGCCCATCCTTAGGTGTAAAACATTGGCTTGATGTACATTATATGAAGTACGTGATGAGAATGCAAAGAGTCACTTTTGTCGTGTTCGTTTGATCGGAAGGACCGTAGTCAATGGGCCACATAAGTCGGAAGGATCATAGTCGACAGGCGACAGAGTTTGGTAGGATCTTAATTGGCGGGCAATGTAAGTTGACATGACCATTTTTGGCAGGCGACGGAGGTCATAAAGATCGTTGTTTGGCGACAGAGGTCGGAAGGGCTGCGTCGGTTTGAAGTTCAGCAATGGACAAAAATCCAGCATCAGATATATGTCAGACAAAAAGTCCGACAACGGGCAGAAGTCCGGCGTTAGGTATAAATCTGGCGACGAGCGGAGGTCCAGCGTCGGGTAGAAGTCTGACGTTAGTCGGCGGCTAGGGAGAACTCCGACATTAGATGGTGTTCGGGCAGAACTCCAGAGTCACTTGGAGATCCAGCAGAGTTCTGACATCACTAGAAAGTCGGGTGGAATTCCGACATCACTTAGAAAGTCGGGTGAAATTCTGGCGTCACTTGGAAGTTGGGCGGAATTCCGGCTTTCTGTGGAAGTCGGGCAGAGTTCCTGCGTCCCTTAGAAGTCCGACGAAATTCCGACATCACTTGGAAGTCGGGCAAAATTCCGGTGTCCCGTGGAAGTCAGGCAGAATCCTGGCGGTGGTCGAGGAGGAGTTTCTTTCCTCCCACTCTTCTCTTCTTCTTCTTGCTTCGGTCTCCTTTCAAGAGAAATGAGGGGCTATTTATAGTTTTTTGAGGATGACATGACCCGTAAATAGGGGGAGGATCAAGAGCAAATGTGGAGTGGATTGGATGGACGACCGATATTGAATCTCTTGATCGTGGACCATTCGTCAGACATTTGAAGGTCTTAATGATATTGGAATTCGACGATCTTGGGATCATTGGATTCGTCTTGTTGAGCCGCTCGATTCGATTATAAGCATGTCATATTTGGAAACTGTTTGGTAATCCAAATTATGGATTGAACCTTCCGAATGTCCATCAAGTCTTCGATTTGGACCCATTTGGGCTCAGATCGAATTGAATTTGGTGTCGTTGGGTTCATATTTCCGATACAATCAGTTCGATTGTAAGTTTGTTAAAATCAGAGTTCAGATGATCCCAAATTTAATTTTGAAGTTTCCAACTTGATTTTTGCCTCGATATTCGTGTCCGATGAAGATAAATTTTTGATGATATATCAATTAACAAATTATTTTTAAAGATAATTAAACTATTGGAAAAATATTAAAAACTATTAAATATTTATAAGTACAGAAAATATTATAAGTATCTTATATTTGAAATATATTTATCTAATAATTTATTTAGAATGATAGATAATATGTGGCACAATATTGAAAACATATTTAATAAAAAAATAGGTGAATTTACATTCATTTTATAAAACTCTTATGCATTTATATATCTAATTTCTAAGTTAGTATATTTATTTCTATATCACTTTAATATCTAAATCATATTAACATAAATACATGAAAATATATAAATAATTTTTCTTTAGGAATTGCGAGAGGTTGCAATAAATTTATTTATTTTACTTTTTTTCCCCACCAAATAGAAAGTGCATTTCAAAGTATGAAATGCATTTATTTATAGCAAATTCATTTCTTATGAAATTAACTTTTTATATTTCTTTATGCTACGATAAATCCTCTATTTATTTACTTATTTTTAAAATTTTATATTATGTCATTATTAAAAATTAAATTTTTGAAACTAAAAAATGGACCCTCTCATATTTTCCATGAAGAATTTTTTGAATTTAAATTATTAAATTTCATCTCATTTCAATCAGATAAATATTTATAAAAAGGTAAATCCACTTCTATTTGAAAATTCATCAAATTACTTTTTTAAGGCTTTGAAATTAAATTTTTCAAATGTGAGTTTTATGCATCCATGTGATAATATGTATGTATGTACATAGGCATACATGAACACATGAATGTGTATATGCGCACATATGCATAATGACAAATTAAATCACCATATGCACATGACAAAGGATGTCTAATGAATACTAATTCTCACATTAACAAAATTTTAATGTAATTTTCAAATTTACAGTTTAATATTCTTTCATAACAAAATAATTCAAATTAATTAAAATATTAAATATTAAATATAATTTAAAAAGAAGCATAGACTGGACAGACTCTGTTAATGCACATTTGGACAGATGAAGTGAAGACAAGATTTTATTGTCGCACGTGAAATAAATGATGGAAGCTTCCTTGCAATTGCATGTAAAGTTGCTCTCAGCCAATCTTTAGCGTACAATGATAGGAATAAATATTAAAACCCCCTTCCAAGAGAGATTATTCTGTGAGGACACCGGACACAATTTATCGTTCATAAATGAATCAGGTACAGTCAAGTCATCTAATACCGAGTAAGAGATGACGTGACACATTTTCATTGGACTCTGGACGACGTTCGATGTCCGCACCGAATAATTCATCCTCTTGCGGGGAATGATCAATCATTAGATATCACATACATAACAAGATTTTTATTATGATATGATGGATGGAAATTGTTAATCATTCTTCCTCATCTGTGTAAAAATGGAGTTTTACACAGAAATTGAATGATCATTCACATCAAATCTTGAAGCAAGATCCATATGAACAAAATAATGAACAGAAATTAATTGCAGAACCTCAAATTCATAAATAAAATCTTGCAAGTTTCCATCCTTATGGATCATCATTCTGCAGAAGCAGAAAATCAATCTCATGTGCTCGATTCAAAGAATTATACAGTGTGGAGTTTCCAAAGGAAGCAGGAAAATTTACCATATACAGACCCAAACAACAAAGAAGAAAATTTCAGCAAATTAGCTAGATCAAAAATAAATCAGACCCTAATTTGGAAATGCAACACAATAGTTGAAGAAATTGAATGAAACAAATTACAGCTAATTATACAGGGATCTGTATACAAGAGAAAATTCAGATTAGGAGCTTCCATGTGATCTTACTGATGACATAGACATTGCAGAAACTGAAGCTGTTGGGCTGTTAAGGTCTCTCTCTCCATTGCCCATTCTAGCCTTTCCACTTATCTTGCTTATATTTTCTTGAGCAATATCAATAAACCAATCATCATTAGGAAGAACACTGCATTTGAGGATTGAAATTCAACTTTAGGAAGGTTTAGAATGTAAATGTTATAAATTAAGATGTTTTTCCAGTAATTATATGAGCAATATGATTTAAACATGTTCAAAGAAGGGCTTCATATCAAGAGCTCATATAAAACAGATCAAGAGTATACATTTACTTTAAAATGTTTGTTAGAGACACCGAGAAGCATTATATATAAAAAAATTGCATTTTTATACTACAAAACAACACTCAAAATTAATATTTTTCTTAAGATGAAGTTTAACTCTCATCTTGGCTTATGAAAGTTCTTACAAACTTGCTTAGTTCAATTTTTAATGTCAGATTTTTTTTTCAAATCAATAATAATTCTGGAAAATAAAAATCATAATATATGTAAAATAATAGAGCAGTACCACTTCCTTCCCTAAATCTATCAAGGCAATGGATAGTTCAATTAGAGATAAAGCGATGCCTCTAAGGATTTAGATTAGTGAGGTAACTAAGGTTTCGTTTGGGACGGATTTCTTACTGCTTTTTCAAACAGCTTTCTAGTACAAAATAAAAAATTTTGTGCTGGAAAGCTACTTTAAAAAGTAGTAAGAAAACCGTCCCAAACGAAGACTAAGGCTTCGTTTGGGATGTGGCTTTTTTACTGCTTCTTAAAGCAGCTTTTTAGTATAAAAATTAAAACTTTTGTACTAAAAAGCTACTTTAAGAAGCGGTAAGAAAGCCATCACAAATAAAGCCTAAATTTAATAGGTAACGGAAAGATCTCTATAAAATAAATTTGTCAATCATATTAACTTTTTAAAACAGGAGTATTAGGGTGCACCAACTCGAACACAACCAGTCCCATCCATCTAAATAGAAATGCAATGAGCAGTGTTAAGAGGTGATTGGTGAGGCAGTGCCTCTTAGGAAAACTTTTTCAGGCAAGATGAAAAAAGGGAAGCCTTCTGCTGCACGTAAGATTCCTTCTCCCCTTATTGCCCAGTCCTGCGCTTCTTCTATCCAAACATATTTCTATAGATGCGTCCTTATACTTTCATAAACTATACTTCTTCAAATAAAATCAATTGAAATAGCACTAGGATTTCTGCGCACATGTGTATAAAGAACATAAACTTTATGGTTATCTACTGCCTTCCATTTATTATCTCGTTTCTTGGATGTGGAAAGTTTACCAAGTAAATTATTTGTCAAGCTCATGCATACAATGATTTTCATAATTATAGTTGTAGAGTCACAAATAAGACAGCTTTTGTACTTGGGCAGGTACTATTGATGCATTATTTTCAATGCACTGTTATTTAGAATTCTTTTGAGATTAATGCGCAGAATAATAATACACAATAACAACAACATCAAGCCTTTGTCCCACTACGTGGGGTCGGCTGCATAAATCATTTTTCGCCATTGTCCTGTTAAAAGTCAAATTCTCATTAAATCTAATAAAAAAAGATCATTTCTAATATTTTCTAACCAAGTCTTTTTAGGTCTACCTCTACTTTTCTTAACATAAGTCAAATCTAATACCTCTATTTTCCTAACCGGGTCATCGGAAGGCCTCCGTTTATTGACCAAACCTTCTAAGGCGACTCTCCCTAATCTAATCTACCACTGGAGCTACTCCAACCTTTTCACGTATATGCTCATTTTGTATCCTATCTTTAAGGGTAAAGCCACTCCACCTTAGCATCCTCATCTCTGCAACATAATAATCTTCATTTAAATTCTTGTGAAGCTACTGAGATGACCATTTGTATTTAAAAAAAGTTAAAATCTTTTATTTGATGGATGGCATTTAGTTAAAACTACAAAAAGCTACTTATGACCAGAAAATAAAGCTGAAGTAAGCATTCAAAGTAATGCCTTCTCATCAAATATAGAACTTGCCTGTCAGGATCGACTCCAGTTGCGGAAAACGCTGCCATAGCTCTATCCATGATCTCTACAATAACTTGATGAACATGTCTGGATAAGTATCGACCTTGCCCAAAAAGGATAACAAACTGCATGTCCAGATAAAACTACACAAAAAGCGGGAAGAAACATCATTAGTGAATCCATCATCGACAGTCTTAGAAGAGAGATGGAACTGAATCTACCTGCTGAAGACCTAGAGGGCCAAGAGGCCTAGGCCCTTCTTCAAGATCTTCCCAAAAGTTCTGATCTTCAGAAAGCCATAATATGACGGTTTCTGTAAGTCTCATCATTAATAATGTAGAAAATCGTTCCCTTCCAATAAACATGTCTGCAGCTATGCCAGACATCCTATTCAACTTCGCATATAATTCCTGGAAAAAAGAAAATTGAAATATCAATTAAGCACCAACAATTCCAATTTCCAAATGAGCCAAATTAGTTAAATTTTCCAATAATAAAACAAATCCATATTTGACTCACTATTATTAACTTAATTATTTGGGTGCGGCATTATTATAAATCCTCAACCTTCATTCATTACTGTTGAGTGTCATGTATTATGAGTAATTAAATTCATAATAACATTTTTATTTTTAAAAAATGCAATCAATAAAACATTGTGAGTGGCAATGGTAGGAGCAGAAATTTCACATGATTTCATAACTATTTCCAAGGGGGGCTTCCTAATAACAATGTGACGTGTTCTTCTTTCCTTTAGGGTAATTTGTATCCATATTCTTGTCTTTCAAATTGATTAGCCATTGGTTTTGCATAGTGAACGAAATTTTTTATCAAGATATATTATGAGTTTTCTTTTAAATCATGAATTTGATTAGTTGCTAAATTTTTATATTTGTGGCGTTTTATTGTGAAATTTCATATTTTTACTAATTGTTAAATTACCTAGGGGGATGAATAAAGCAGGTGCGTTGTCCTTATATTATAAGTGAAGAATTAGCAAAATATTAACTGTAATTTCCTTTTATTTTCATCTTGAATATAATCCTAACTAGTATTAGTAACCCTAGACCCCTACATTATTGAAAAAGGGAAGGTTGGAATCTCAATTGTACTATTTTCTAGTTGAATTAAATCCACTTGCAGCAGTGAACACAACTTTACAAGGCAATAAAAAAACAAGAGAAAACAGATTACCCTAAATAAAAAATTTAAAAAACTAAAAATAGCAAGAACAACATCAAGGCACATGATTTGTATATGCAATGACTATTGATTTTAGATTTGCTTTACCAAGTTTATCTATGAATATTTAACGAAAAAACTACCTGTCTTAAAAGCAAGATTACTTCTGCTCATGGAAAAGAACATAAAATTGGAGTAATAGTTACCAGGAATATTAGAGAGGGAGACCACTCTGGTTCTTCATGACTATCATCCATACTAAGGTACATTTCTGCACTGAGATGTGTTTCACCATCCTCCGTGAAAATAAGATCAAGAGCATGCTGCCGGCAAAATGAATCTCTTAGTCTGTCAACACAACGCTGCAGTTTTCTTTTCCATTCCCTTTGTTCTGGCAAACGATTATGTCTGTCGCTACTTTTTTTGCGAGAATCATCAGCTCCACTGTTCTGGTACAGTGAAATGAGCTTTGTGGCTGCTCGAGGGAGCAATTCTTCAGCTAACAGAGATGCATTTGCCAGCAAAGCTAGCTGTTGTGCTTCAGTCTCTGCCAATCTAACAATTTTATTTCCAGAACCTTCCAGATTTTCCACATCTTCCATTGAGCCTGGTAAGGCATTAATTAGTAAATTTACGTAGGAATTGAATACTTTGTGAAGGCCATCCAATGTGGAGCTACCCAACTGCATACTCATAAGTGGCCCTACATCTTCAAAAAAATCCTACAAGCCAATATCACAGACAAAGCATGGTAAGATAACAAAAAGCCCATGTAAATGAGAGAAACTTGATGTTTGGTACTGTCTTAAACCTACAATTAATAAAAATGGATAAATAAAAACGAAAGAATTGGAAGTGTCTGACATAGTCTTGTGTATGCCATCTTTTTAGTTTTAGGCTTTGTTTGGGAATTGGGATGGTTTTTTGACTGCTCTTAAATCAGTTTTTTAGTACAGAAATAAAAAAAATTTAAAAGAAAATTGCTTTAAGAAGCAGTAAGAAAGCCGTCCCAAACGAAACCTTAGCTTGCCTTATGTTATACTTAAAATTTTATCAAAAAAAAAAAGAAGACATATTTGGCTGTAAATAACAATTTTTCCTTAAAATCCTCAACAATTTAGTGATGATTATTTATTTCAGACGAATTGAATGTCATGGAAAATTAAAAATTATTTAAATTGAATCAAATAATTGCTTTTAAAATAAGTGAGCACTAGAAACAATTGTTCACATAAGCAGGACCTTGTTAAAACCAAGAACCTAAATATTCATCAACTAACGTGAAGGTACAAGAGAATTTTGCGCATAGAGTACATTAAGAAGGTTCTATAGAATGGGATGCATCTCATAGAAAAGAAGTAGAAGGGAAGTGTTGATTACATTCTAACAAGCAACCATGAGACCATTTGTTCATGAGAACCGGCCAAGTTTGTATGACAAGGAAACAGTTAAAGAATTAAACTAACATGACGACCAAATAGAGAGCCAATCAGCAGAAGGAGATGGCATTAAGGAGGAGCTATAGAGTCCTATGCAAGATGAAATTCCTTCGCCCTTCTTCGGTTGGAAAGGGAAATCTCCAACAGTAGTTGATTCAATTGTTTAGGAAAAAAAATCAACTTGCTAGAGATTGTAAAAACACATCATTAGTCATAGATTGGGTCATACTTGTAAATCTTGTTCAATTCCAAGAAAAGATGAGGTCTCAATCAAGGTCTTTTCTTGATGCTCTACAGGAAGATGAAATTTTTTTTTGCGATCGGATGGATTTATTTGCCTCCACCAGCAAAATTAGGCGAGGCAACCTTTTCAATGGGCTTCTTTGGCACTAGAACAAATATTTGATTATTTCTATCACTTCATTAACCTTGATTTTTTTTTGTCAAATTCAAATCAATATAAATACTTGAATATATGATGAAAAAAGGTTGCATCAAGCTTAGTGGTGTTACCATCATGGTCAGGAAATGAGATAAAAATAACCCTAGATCTAATAAACTCAAATGACTGTGGGCAGCCATTCATGGTTTATCATTTGTGAAGCTTTGATTATTGCAAAAGTTGAAGACTTTTCTTGCATTCCCAGTCGACTTATGATATACTCTTTAAGGAATTCACTTGTAGAACATACATTAATCACAAGAACTCTCTCCCTTTCATAATTTTCCTCTCCTATGGTTCACTTTTTTTGGTTCTTCCTCCATAATTACAGTTTCTCATAAATTTGAGATTGCAAATGTCCTTTTTGGAAATTTCACATCTAGATATCCACAAGTTATATGGGCTTTAATCCAGCCATAATGACAAACTTAACCGTCCTCTCTAATTCAAATTCAAATGTCTGAGTCTACAATGATTTATGTTGGTAGTAATTTTAATGCTTCAATGTTTCAAAACACCTTTTCATTTGAATCCATGCCAAATGTATTGGGTTGGGCTATCATTTTTAGGCTTCTAATTTGACTCCACTGAATGATACTTTTGTATATCTATAATTTCAAAATTGGTATCTAGTCCCTCTAATTTTATGGATTTGATGCTTGCAAATGCCACCTCATCGCCAGCTTAGTTCACTATTGCCGTTCCACTTCATGAAGATTTTCTATTGTTGCAGGCCCTCTACCAAGTTGGAGCTCTCTCAATGTTGAGTTTCTTCTTTTAGATGTTGACACATTCAAGACTGTAATTAGCTTCCAAAAGTTCTAATAATCATATGATTCCTTTGACTTTTGAACATATTAATTTTGAAATCCTGCAAAACAAAATTGTTCTAAAAAAATTCTTGAAATACAATTAAAGTAACGTAATCTATGTTGATTTCTTTACTTAAAAGTCCCCTTTCCATCCTTTGATTTTTCCAAGCTTTTTAAGCCCACAATTGTCAAATAACATGGTAGAACTAAAATACTCAATGAAAAGTTTTTTTTTCCAATGAAAAGTAACATTAGAAAAAAAGAATTTTATTGGACACAATTTACTAATTCACCTTCAATTTATGTTGTTGGATTTATATCTCCTCTTCTAGTTGACTTCTCAAATATTTAGCTAATTCTTGTGATGTTCTAAAATTGGATTATTCTTTTTCCTTGATTGATTGCTTAATCTGATTTCCTTAGACTAGTTTTCTTAAGCTCAATTTACTTTTATGAATATAGGAGCATGTAACGTTTGTAGCTTAGAATTTCTTGTAAGCATTAAATAAAAATTACCTTGTGCACCATCTAGAGAAATGGAAAACAAATCCTAGAAATTTCTAGTTGGCTTTAAGCATTAACAAATCATATTTGTTAGAACTCCATTATTCTCCATTTACTAAAAAGCAAGACCAGCACCCAAAAGGAAGAAATAAGAGAAACTCTTGTATGCATTGATTGCATTCAATAACAAGTAGCTTTAGATGAGTAGGTAATTGTCTAAAAATGCTAGCTAATGCATCATTTCTCTCCATGCTATAATTTTTGCTAGAAGATCCTTTTGACCATTTATTGGGTGTTATGTGTGGAGCGGGGGGAGATAGAAAAGTAAAATATTAATTTAGTCACAAAATGGCTTGTTTTAAATAATTAGGAGTATTTTTTTCTCAAAAAGTTCAAGAAAAAAGAAAAAATGCATTGGATATGATGCCCCTGTTGTTTAATTATCATTACAAAACATATTCAAGATAATTGTCAATAAATACTCGTGGATTTAAAAATATATGCACTTCTAATTCTTAAGGTGCATAAGTATATTTGTATAAGAAAATTGATAGAAGAATACTAAAATAGCCTTAGTAGAAAAGCACAGGTTATGCACATAATAAATGTCATCTGAGTGGAAGAGTATCTCTTACCTGAACCATCGAATTAAAACGATGTGCACTGCTTGAAAGTTTGGGCTGAACTATAGCTATTGTGTTAGTCGATCTACCAGACACACGTGTTCCAGATGAAGGTTGTGTAAAAACCCAATCATCTGCAGCTGCCAGCGCTGCTGTACTTTCTTCAATTCGCTTTAAATTAGCTTCCAATGCTTGTTCAACACTGGGCCTGAAAAGTTTCATAAGAACAGAGGAAAGAGAAAGCCCACGAGCTTCCAGCAAAGAACAATGTCCAATGGCTATCTGAACACATTCTGCAGCAGCTCTTAAACCTCCGGCAGCTGCAGATGAGGCTAATGCATGCCTCTTTACAAGTCGTGCGAAATCCTCGGTCTGCTTAGCAGACCATGTTACAAGTTCTGATGTATATGCTGAATCATCACCGAAGACTTCCAAAGAATCATTCACAGCTTGGGCAATGGCAGAGAAAACTTGTTGTGAAAGTGCAGCAGTATATGCTCCTCCATATGAAGTGCTTGTTGGATGAATGGTTTGCATGTTATATTGAAGCCTACGATAATGAGCATTTAGCAATAAACTATGGGCACGGTGTCCATCCCCAAGCCTTTTCAGAGCTGAGGCAGCTGCACGAAGCTCCACTCCACGAGTAGATGATTGGCAAGCTGCTTCAGCAAGTTGATCTGATAACTTTTGACGACATTCAATAATAGTATTTTGTAGTGACAAAAGCTGAGTTGAACTCAGTGTGTGGTTCTCCTTTCCATCTGAGGCCACCCGTTCTGCTTCGTCCAGGGCATCCAAAGCTTCCTCCACCCTCCTTTCAGCAAGTAAAACGTCAAGCATATCAGGAAGCTCTCGCAACCATTTTTCTAAATTTGAAGGCTCTTGATCTTCAATTTTTGTTGTACTGTCTTCCGTAGAATAATCAGAATCCTCAGAAAAAGTCTCAACACGAACTCCTTCAGCTAAATTATGAATTAAAGCAGCTTGAGAGGATAGCAGATTTCTGATAGAAAGAAGTTCACCTTCTAGATCTGATATTTCCTTGGATGTCCTGTAAAAGTATTGCGCTTATATCAATTTGCAAAGAACAAATCAAAATGGAAATAAATAAAAAAATATAATGCATGACATTTTAAAGAGAGAATTTTGTATCAAACCAATGTGAAAGGAAAACATGACTGATAAAGTAGATAGTATCTAGAACAAATAACTATGATGCAAAGAAAAAAAATATAAATGTCATATATTCTTAAAGAAAAACTTTTGTGGTCATACTCCCTACAAAAAAATAAAGCACCTTGTGCACCATCTAGGGTGTACACATGCATAGCAGTACTTTTCAAACAAAAAGCTTGGCAATTGTGTGACAAAAACAAGCCAAGCTGAATAGCTAAATTTCACAAGCAATAATAAAAAAGTGTACCAAAGAACAAACTTAGTGTATGAAAAATAAGTTGCCTTGACATGCAAACTCATCATCAAAGAACTTTAATGATTAGATTACATACTTAATGAATGCTGCATAGTTAGCATAAACACTTTTGCGCATTTCTTCTGCAGAAGCCTTCTTTAGATCTTGCAAATAGGCACACATGTGCCTTATTTCCTGCAGTGGGGGTAATCCAAAAAGCTACTTAGAATCACAAGTTATCGCAAAAACAATACGACACGTGACATGATAGTTGTAACATAGTGATAAAAAAAAAACTTGCACAACATGTAAACTCTTGATAAAGTTGCACAAAATGATTTGATAATAAATAGAACTGAATTGCAGAAAAATCTCTCCATGATGTTTGGATTTTCTAAGTAGAGGAATGTGAGAAAAATAAAACTTAAAAAGAGCACAGTTTGCATTATATTACATTCCTTAACTTAATGAGGAAGCTACCCAAGCAAACCACTTGATCTTGCAGTTCCACTCACCTCCTTGAACAAATTCCTATAAAGCCAGCCTTTGGAGAGAGAGTGAAATGAAGCAGGACAAAAGAGAAAAATAAAGATAGTTACCATACAAGAAACAAGTGCAATGACCTATTTAGGCAATAACATACGGATTCATGAGTAAATTACCTAAGTAACTAATGAGTTTGAAGTGATTTTAATTCATAGCAAATTATCAGCTACTAAGATTTGATAAATGATATGCGGAGAGCCTACTACTTCTCTAATCAGGAGCCTCAATTCTTGTCAGGCTTATACTCTTAATGCATCATTTCTAAGTGCAATGTATAAAAAGCACGCTACAAGAACAGTTCTAAAATTGAATTAAATGGAAAAGAAGCATTTTTATGACAATAGACAAAAGAAACAAAGAAGAAAAAAAATGCATGGATCCATACAACATCAAGAGTGCTTATCATCCTGAAATATAAAGAAGAAGAAGAAAATAATTAAGGGAAATGCTCACCATCCACATTCAAGAGACACAGCCAGTGTAGGCATCAAAATCATAATAAAAAACTAAACAACCTACATAAAAACAGTTCCTACTTCCAAGTTAAAAGATGCTAAAATATGCATGGGCAGCTCAAAATTCCAGTTGTGCAGCTTTTTTCCTAGAGCAATCACTTCCCTTTCCAGCTTAACCAATATAGAAATCAATATCAAATTATCAATGAGTCTATGTGATCCCAAAATACAGACTTGGTCATCTAAATATCATCCATTCGCCATAGGAAAGCATTTAAACCTCAAGCGCACAGTAAGTATACTA
This sequence comes from Dendrobium huoshanense, assembly GCA_016618105.1. NCBI lineage: Eukaryota > Viridiplantae > Streptophyta > Magnoliopsida > Asparagales > Orchidaceae > Dendrobium > Dendrobium huoshanense. The sequence goes on along the minus strand of CM028355.1, from coordinate 52,689,204 downwards.
AAGTCCATAACTTTGTGAAATAAAATTTGTTTCCACTGATTCAATATAAATGACTACACGGAACGATTGTACAACCAAAGCAGGCGTCACAAGCTACAACACTTAAAAGGAGACCAAAAGGGTTGATTGAAAGAAAATTCGGCATGGTTATCAAAGCATGTGCTTTGACACATAGCTCGTCTACAATTTATAAATTTTGCATTCCTATAAAATCACCCCAAGCAGAATTCTCTCTATCACCATAACAAATTAAAACTAAACATGATTCACAGACGAAGAAGGAAGGGAAAGAGCGAGGGAACTTACCTTCTCGTTCATGCTCTGGCATTTGGACTGCATGTAGGCATCCGGATCAAAATTATCAGTTTTGAATATCTTTAGCTTATCGGAAAGCTGTACAACACTCTCTTGGGATCCAGGAATCGATCCTCCAAGATGCTGGATCCCCGTGGAGCTGAGGCCAGAGGGCCCCGAAGCCCTAGATCGAGACGACTTCGCCGAAGCCATCGGCGACAGAATAAGCTAAGGGGGCTGTTTGGCAATATGATTTATGCAAAATTTGAGCAGGATTTATGTTAAATCCAGTTTAACAGGATTTAGAGAACCGTTAAATCTCACAGCGAGTTAAATCCTCCGTTTTGCTCTTTTTGCTGTAAATCCCGGATTTACTAAATCCAGGAGTTTGGCGGATTTACGGGATTTGGCCGAAGAAGCGCACGAACGGAAGAAAGATATGGCTAGCAAGCTCCCGCCATCTTCGGCGAACGGCGAGGTGTGATTTCGGATCCGATCGGAAGGAACGTTATCGAAGGAGGCGAAGGCGAAGATCAACGAACAGTGTGGAAGGGAAAGGCGAACCTACCGCATCTGCGGAATCAAGCTATCAAAAAAATATAAAAATAAAATAGTAAAAAAATTAATTTAAAAAGCATAAATATAGCATAGAAATAAATTAATTAAATTTAATTATTTAATTAAAATAATTAAAATATAATATAATTTATAAATAATGAATTATTTAAATTAATTTAATTTTTTACTATATTATTTATATAAAAATTTTTATTTCAAAAAGCAATGAGAAAGTCGTTCCAAACGAAGCTAAGATGAATTTTTGAACTATTAGATTTAGCCTGGGAAGAAGAAACCCCGAAAGAAATAATCTTTTGCCAGATAAATGTCTTCGACTTGAAATAGAATATCACACATTTCATCTTGATGTGTTGGTTGGGAGCTTAGACTATCAACTAAGAGGTATTAGATTCAAGTCTTGTGTATGCGATGTGTGTGTGAGTCTGTTTTAATTGACCTAAATGAAAAAAAAAAAATCTCCTTACGATTAGCACAAATTAAACAATATGAGAGAGCGATATACCACCGTCAGATTGACCATGGGACTTTAATTGACCGTTGGATTAGTCGGCATGTTGTTTGATGCAGTGAGCAGCGAGAACTTTTTTTTTTTTGGACATTTAGGCCATTTAAAACAAACACACATACAACGCATGCACAAAGACTCGAATCCAAGACCTCTCAGTTGCAAGCCTAAGCTCTCAACCAACAGACCAAGATAAGCTGTGTGTAGCAACGGAAAAAACAATTTATGAACGAAGAAAATGCGTTATAATTATATGGACATAAATCTTGACCAGATAATGGGACTTATGGTAGCCTTGCAGCAAGACTTTTGGACTTATATTTCGTTGCAAGTCCTTAGCATAAGTGTATTTTAAATTTAATTAAAGTGTCACATTTACTATAATTTGTATGCATCTTTAGGACATGCCTAACATATATCAATAAAATATAATTTGCCGTGTAATATTTAAATAAAAAAATATTAAAATAAAATTTCGAATTATTTGCACTTAAATTTGAACGAATTAATGATTGAATTAAATGTCCCGAAGAAACAAGCAAAAAAAAAAAAAAAAAAAAGTTTAGATATGAATCCAAATGAGCTCAAATCAAATACTTAAGCACAATTGAAAACTTCATACTATTATTTGCCAGATTAAATGATCTCCATATCTTGTGAAATTATTATGTGCGGTTGTGAAATTATTATGTGCGGTCACTAGACACCATATGGAGGCAAATCAGGATGCGCAACATCATTTTTTGATGTGTCCTTGTTACGTACCGCTCTGTACCAGATGACGTAACGTATTCTGATTCGCATTCGAACAATCCGATGACCGCATAGAATATTCTCTCCAATATCTTAAGTGCTTACTATGATCAAATCATCATCTCGATAATAAAATCAATCAATTATGACATCATCATGTCAATACAAGGAGAATATATGATAAGAGAATCAATAAGATGTGTCCAATAGGAGAATTGAGGGGTTTTAATTAAAATTATCAAAATGTCATTTAATAAAACTATAAATAGACTCATTCTTCATATGAAGGGAACTCAGGTGTTCGAATCCATTCGATTTCTAAAAAGAATTACTAATCCTTAACTTTTCGACAAATACTTCATCAGTGGTTGTGAATGACTAACTTTTTCAATCTTTTCGACCTTGATTCCGTATGAGCAAGTCAGAAAGATTGAGAAATAGAACCATCTAATTTGATTCGTTCTCCATAGCCATTAGATGATCATCTTAGGGTGTTAATTGACCGAAAACTTGCATAATGTACATATGATTTTGTCTTAATTGACATATTAGAGAGAACTTATAAATCCAAAAAAAAACTCCATAGACCTATCCAATGATAAGCCGCCACGAACAACCACCATCACAATTTAACATGATTCATTAAGTAATTACTCAAAACAATGAATTAAAAACAACATAATCAATATGAGAATTGTGTATGTTGTCAATCATAGAACTATTAAAAAAAAAACTAAAAAATTTACATAATTTTGTTTTTCCTGGAGAAACTGAGGGCCACAAGAAGCCACTTTTATTAGCTAAACTGAGAAACATGAGAGTTGCAAGTAATCCTGTGAAAGGAAATACAACATTCTTGTATAGCTCTCCTAACAATTGAACAAAATAAAAGATCAAAATTCAAAAGAGGCAAATGACTGTACAAAAACGTATGAAATTATAACATCAATGCATCAAAACAAAAATAAGGCAGCTCAGATGTCCATATCAGCAAGAGTTTATATGAAAGACAGATGTTCATATCAAAATAAGCAGTATTCATCAATATTTCTTGAACATTACAAGCAGAAGCATGAAATACAACATCCATCAACTTCTCAATATGATATCCAAAGCTATATTTATGATTAGAATTGCAGAAGATGTCAAAAAACAGAAGAAATTCCATATCCACGATATACATTAGGATTGCAAACTAAAAGTCTTCCTTATCATAAACATTAACAAATACATATATAATATAACAATACTAGAACACAACACCTTACAACTTCTATTAATTAAGAGAAGAAATATACAGATGGGGCGGAAACTGTGGATAGAGAAGAAGAGGTAGAAAACAGAGACGAAATAGTAGAGTGGAAGGGGAAAGGAGGCTAGCTTGCAAGCTAGAACAAAACCCGCAGATTTTACATTTCAAAAATCATTACATATCGCACTAAAACTGTCACAAAACAGCGCCATTTATAGGGGAGAAAAAAAAGGAAAAAAAAAAAAAAACAATTTATGCAAGGACTTAAAATACCACCCAAACAACCACTAGAAACTCCTCAAAATCTGTAGCAAACAAGGACCGAACTTGGAAAATGAAGAATCAAAACAGCAGCCAGTGGGCACACAAACCGAAGGAATAGTTGCCAAGGGGAAAACACAACAGCCAATGAACACAGAAACCGAAAATCAGCCTTGAGAAGCTCAAACAAACTGTTTGGAAATTCCAAACAGCACACAGCACCTAGGGAATTCCAAACAGCACACACAGCACCTTGATTGCATCACCAAACCAGCAGAATTCCAAGCAGGGAAGGCCAAGTATTTAATAACATCCAGAAAAAACATGAGTCATGTTTTGCCATAAAGTTTAAAGTTACCTACTAAAATGCCTCGGCATTTCGGTATCAAAATGAACCATTTGACACAGTACACATAAGACGAATAGCAACAATCTAATGAACCTTAAAAAGCTTCAATTACACGAGGGCCTATAAACTGAAAGAGTTCTCACAATTACACATGACAAAGTTCTCTAAAACATAAAAATAGCAGAAGAATGAGCTCCATCGGGCTAAAATGTTTATTCTGTATTGAATGTATCAAACGGTCGGTAAAGTATAAAACTGTCCACAAATAGGTATAGCTAATAAAATAGACACAAAATGAATTGCTCTTTTAGACCACCTAATTCTTTGCTAACATAGTGTCCACAACAAGGCGTTATTTTGCAATATGGCGCTCCTATTTTGGTCTATCGGAGGGAACAATCTGTAGAATTGTATAATGAGACGCATTCAAAAACTGAACGGCTGAAAAAAGAATACCTTAAACTTCAAAAGCCCAACCAGAAAATTTACACACCTGGAATTTGAAGCATGCTATTTAGCTCAAAAGATCTAAGTATACAATGGAACATTATTGCAAAATAAAAATTCTTTAAATTCAAATCCATGTGTGAAAGATGAAATTCTTGGAGACATCCAATTAAGCAACAGCCCTGCAATGGGAATTTTTATTTGGTCAGGTGACCTGACGTAGCTCTACGTTCGGACGTCAGTAAAATAGTGCAACGTGTTCTTACTCTTTACCGCGCGGCCCGACAACCCGACCCGGAATGGACCCGGGATTGCTATGTTCGCGTATTGCTAGGTATTGGTCGATTTTGCTCGGCAATAACGAGAAATACCATTATGTGAAGATCAATGCCGAGCAATACTGAGCAATATTGCTCGGTATTGCTGGGTATTGGCCTTGACATAGCAGTATTTCTCGTTATTGCCAAGCAATACCTAGCAATACCGAGCAATGCGCGAACATAGCAATCCCGGGCTCCAGTCCGGGTCGGGCCATCGGGCCGCGCGGTAAAGAGTAGAACACGTGGCGACATATTATTGACGTCCAAACGTAGAGCTACGTCAGGTCACCTGACCTAATAATTGTTCCTGTAGTGTACATAGGCTTCGTTTGGTTGCTCGGTTCCTTTTGTAAATGGTAGTATTTAAAATCGTTGTTGAGAGAATGGAGGTTTGTAAGGGATAAGCAGATACCAAAAAACTTTTGAAAATAGTAGAAAATTTAAGTTTTGTAAAAAGTATTTTTACAAAAAAGTAACATTCAAACAACAATCGAAAAATAATTTTACCGTTTTGAAAAAAAGATGGCAGAATTAATCCGTCCAAACAAGGCCTTAATGTCCGTAATGTTATTTAGATAAAAATGGATACCATATACTACAATGTTACAGCGCAGAATATAAATTGAAGATACTATAAAAATATTCAATACAAGAGAAATTTTCATTCACTCGAGATTTCTACGCCAATCCACTATTCTCTCTCTAGTAGAAATTACCAGTTGATGCAATACCTAAGCAGTCAACTTTTACCGGGCAAAACGCATGGTAAACTCTGCGGCAATTTGATCATGCTTGGCTCTATCGGTTACGTAAAGGCAAGCAATATTGGACATCAGAGGGTTATCTACAGAAGAAAGCAAGTGTAATCTTTAGTAGTTGAACAAAAAAAAATTCAAAGCTAAAAGTTCACGCGACGCAAGAAGAGCGGGCAAAAAAGATTACAACAACAACATCAAGCCTTTATCCCACTACGTGGGGTCGGCTACTTGAATCCTTTTTCTCCATTGTGTCCTATTAAAAGTCAAATTCTCGATTAAATCTAATAAAGAAAGATAACTTCTAATATTTTATAATCAAGTATTTTTAGATCTATCTCTACCTTTCTTAACATAAGACAAATCTAATACATCTACTTTCCTAACCGGGTCATCGGAAAGCCGCCGTTTTATGTGACCAAACCATCTAAAGCGACTTTCTCTAATCTTATCTTCCATTGACGCAACTCCAACGTTTTCACGTATATGCTCATTTCGTATCCTTATCTCTAAGGGTAAAAAAGATTATAAAATATGAATACATCTTGGCTCATCTAATAAAAAAACAAAAAATTAAATTTCAATTCAAACAAGATATGTTTTCTGTAATTTTAAATTTAAGATAATCCCATCAGATAAAAATCAAATCAAACCAAAAATAATAATTTAATTGAACCGAATCAGTCCACCCAATAGTTTCTTTTTTAAAAACGAACAAAAAACTGAATAAATAAAATAAAATAAACACTTTGATTTAGTTTAAGTGTAAGGCAATTTGATTTTGATTTTTTTTTTTAACTTTTTGATGGTCAGATAGGGTTGTTTTCATTCCAAACAATAATAGTTCGGAACAACAAAGAATTGTGCATACCTTAGAAAGATCAGAGCATGTAAGGTATGAAACAAACTAATAAAGGATAACATCAGATTTAGCTTAGCAGGTATACAGGACATACAAGGATCAGGGTTGGTGAACATTGATTTGATGGCTATCAGCACCTTTGAAATTGTCAAAGCAGGGCTCCAACCGTCCTTCAGTATATCCAGACTTACATTGCCGCTTGAATCAACATTACAGTGGTATATTCGAGTTTTGCAAACCACCTGAAACGCAGAAAGAATACAAACGATCAAAAGAAATACTCGAGCTCTTGGAAAAGTTTTATAATGGAATGTAAGCGATTAAATAATGCGATTCAACGTGTTCTGAACTAGCGTATTAATTCACAAACATTCAAAATTATCAATTCTTTCCATGGAATATTAAAAATTTTCATATCATTATTTCAGCTTTTGTAGTTTGTCTCGGACTTCGTTTGGGACGGCTTTCTTACTGCTTCTTAAAGCAGCTTTCTAGTATAAAAATTTTAATATTTAAACTAGAAAGTTGTTTTAAGAAGCAATAAAAAAACTGATCCAAACGAAGCCTCAGCATGTTACTGTAGAGCTATTGATAGTGACTACCGCATTGGTATTATATCAATGACAACACTGACATTCTTTAGAATATCAACAAGAAAACGCTTAGATACATCCTTTTGCCCGCTTACTTCTGTGGAAGAGGTGTTATAGATTGACTTTTAGGCACGGTTTGTATTGAAGAACTTGCAAGAGAGCAAATGAAAACAAAATGGAAAGGGAAATGATAAAAAAAATTTGATATTAATTTTCACCTATTTGTTTGATATAAAAGAAATGAAATAAAAAATATGTAATATTAAAGTTTTAGGTGTTAAATATGTAAATAGAATAGTATTAAGTGGTATGTATGTAAAACTCCCAATAAAAAAATATATTTTTATTTCTTGATTAGTTGTTAAGAAATTGAGTTTTTATTTCTTTTGAGGTGACATTTTGAGTGACAGAGATGACTCAAATATAATTTTTTTCCCATTTTTCACTACAGTTGAAAAATGCATTTGCTCACATTTCGTAGTTAAATTAACTTATTTATTAATTATATTAGAAGCAAAACAACCAATATGAAATTGTAAAGTAAAATGTACTTTATATTCCCTTCAATTCCTTCAAATTAACATACCTTAGTTAAAAAGGGATGGATGTTTTACATGAATTTTATTATATTTAGAATTAAGAAAAGTGGATTATATTTTATTTAAATTAAAGCTTGACAAGTCAAAATGTGACATGTGAAAGAGCATTTAACATAACGACAAGAGTACAATTTGTGAAAATGAGTAATATAATTTTGAAATATAAAATACAAGCATTCTTCCGAAATATTCATGAAAAGTAAATGTTTGAAATAACTCGTACATAAATATATAAATATGTAAGTATAATATGCAAATTTGCTAACTAAAAAAAGTATTCTAATATCATATGTTCAGCTCATCTGATTTTAAATGGTCCTGCGGACAAAATCCCCAAAAAAAGAAAATTATCAAGCTAGCAAATATTAATCTTGATAAAGAGACTATTTCCTTTACATGAAGAATTGCCATCCGATTCACATGTATCCAAATAGTTTATTAGAAACACCGAATAATGGGTTAGGACAAAAAACTTCAACAGATAAATTTTCTTTTGGGGTGATTAGACTTAGGCTTCATTTGGAGTAGTTTTCTTACTGCTTTACTTTTCAGATCATAACTATAATTTCTGTTTCATCAAAGTTTTTTTTTGCTTTAAAAAAAAAAAAAAAAAAAAAAAAACTGGGAAGCTATTTTCTTATTTTCTATAATAACTTGATGCGCCTTGGTATCAAAAACAACAATCAAATCAACGGGATTCGAACTAAATGCAAATCTTTTTATTGCTATGAAATCAAATAATAAGAAGTAAGATACAATTGATCCTCTTTCGAGAGGAGGATCTTCTCACCTAAATCATAGACGCCGCTAGGATCCCTCACACAAGAAAACTACTGCACTGAAACATAAAATTCTGCATAAGAAAAATAAACTCTAACTTTATACTTAAATAAGCTTCCTCTTTCCCTCCTAAATCAACCTTTCTTCGTAAAGTGTTTCCCTCCTTTATTTGAAATTCAATTAAGAAAGGATTTCCTAATTGATTCCCTCATAACATAATATCTTAATTCCATGCTGGTCCCACCCCTTCAACCGGCTCCCTTTCCTTGTCTGTCGGCCCCACCTGGGTCAAAATCTGATGAACCAGGAGATTCAGTGGCTAAAACAGGGAACTATTGCTGCAAAGTCTGACATCACTCCCATGTGACCTCGTGCTCTAGTAGGCCCTTCCACATGATCAATACTTCTTTGCTTCCAGTTACTCTCGATCACACTCATTCGACCTCCAGTGGTTCCAACAACAACTCAATGTCCTCTGTACGGTGGGGGAAAGTGTAGAGGAAGGAACATGCTCTCCTATCACCTGTCACAACTGGGACATGAAACACAGGATGGATGGTTGCCGATGGTGGTAATTGTAGGCAATAAGATATAGCCCCGATGCACTCCGCTATCTCATAAGGACCAAAATATCGGGGGATAGCTTATCATTTTGTCTTCGTGCAAGGGTTTTCTGTTTGTAGGGACGAAGCTTTAAATAAACCTTGTCCTCTACCTCGAATTGAATGTCCCGCCTATCTGCATTTGCATTCTTATTTATAATTTATTGAGGTCTCAATAAATACCCCTTCAGCTCTCTTATCTTGTAGTTTAGTATCCGTCAGCCTCTTGAATTTCCCTCCCTGTCGGGCTCCCGAACCGCCTCCCTTTGGCATCTCCCTTTTAACTGGTATGGATGCACCCTAGGTGCTAAGAAAGTGGTTGTACTACAAAAAGAACCTAATCCACTGACCCCTTTACTACTCTATTGTAGTGACTTCTTGTCCTCAATCATTTGTGCCAACTCCATTGCCTCTCCCAGATCACAGGGTCTTGCCACCCGTACTGCTGCCCTCAACTCTGATTTGAGGCCTTTCATGAAGTTGTTTTCCAACACGATCTCTGATAACCTCGCTACTCGTCCTGACAGAAGCTCAAAATTGTTCTCGATACTCCATCACCGTGCCAACTTATGCAAGGCAAAGAATTGCTTATAGTAATCCCCATCCTGTTGGTCTTGAAAGCACTCACTCCAACAAGCGTTCCTTGAACTCATCCCAAAAACGGATTGGGTATCTCATCTTTCGCCATTGGTATCATGCTAGTGCATTCCCCTAAAGACATAGAGTGGCGGCCATCATTCTCTCATATTTTGTCAACCTGTTTCCTGTAAAATATCTCTCCACCCTATATATCCACCCATGTGCGTCTTCCCCTTTAAATACAGGCTTTTTCAGCTTACTAATCTTCCAATGTCCTCTTTAGCCCCCCTGCCTTCCATGGCGCAAGCATTGTGGTCCCTCCACAGTTCCCTCTCCTCCCTTCTCCATTCACATCCCCTCCTTCCTCCAAATTCAACCCTCCTATTTTCTTCTTCCCATTCTCTCCTTCCCACATACTCCCTACCCATCCCCTTTATCATAAGAGGATCCATGTGGGGTATTTCCTCCTCTCCTAAAATTTCCATCTCCTCGTCTTCCCTCGGCATGTCATCTTCTTGATTTCTACTCGCTTCTGGTGGAACCGTTTTGGTATGAAACTCCAACATCCGTTTCATAATCTTCTCAATTTTCCCAAACTTTCATTCTATCACTAAAATACGTTCATTCATTGACCCCATATCCGCTCGTAGTTGCCCTACTTTCCCCTCCAACCTTGCTTCCAATGCCTCAACTCTTTTTCCGGCTATTGGTACCCTGATCAAGGTTTTCTTGGCGAAAAACAATAACCTTTGACGTTGCTCTGGCCTCCAAACAACAAACTTTAATGGACAACAAGGAAAACCACAGCATAACTTAGCCACCAAAACCCAGATTTTGGTTCAGGAAAGTGCTATGATACCAATTTGATGCGCTTTGGTATAAAAAATAGCAATCAAATCAACGGGATTCAATGAAAACACGGATTTTTTTATTGATAGGAAATCAAATAACAAGAAGAAATATACAATTGATCCAATTTTGAGAAGAAGATCTTCTCTCCCAAACCTAGACGCCGCTAGCCCGCTAGGATCCCTCACACAATAAAACTACAACACTGAAACACAAAAGTCTGCATAAGAAAAATAAACTCTAACTTTAGACTTAAATAAGCTTCCTCCTCTTCTAAATCAACCCTCCTTCCTAAAGTGTTTCCCTCCTCTATTTGAAATTCAATTAGGGAAAGGACTTCCTAATTGATTCCCTCCTAACATAATGTTTTAATTGACAACAACCGGCAAGGATGACGACAACTAAGTCACTAAGAAAAAGCCAGCCAGTAAGCCACCGATGTTGAGGGTGTGGAGAACGAAAACATGAAGGAAATCAAACACAAAAGTTAACTACAAGTCATAAGTTATTCGTTGAAGTCAGGAGAAGAAGAGAACCATCAAGGTTCTTCTTCACACTTCCATTGCTATATTCGGCTGATCTCCATTGAAGTACAATTTTGAGTAAGCCAAACAATCTTAGTCTAAACCCTAAATTATTATGCAAATTGTTCTTAATATTCTTTTTTATTTTGGATTCAAAAAATACCTTTTATTGATTGATATGAAATTAATTGTATAAAATTGTTCGAACATTGTGTTTTTCTCTTGTGCAACGAGCACTGCAAGTTTTTTGTGTCGAATAGGATTCTATTTTTGGACGCTACAGTATTGCTGCACTCCTGATCCATCTTGTCTGCTTTAAAGTTTTTCAGAATAAATTCTTCTTTTGGATTCTATGAATGAGGGATCCTAACAGCACGGGTCAAAATATCTTGGTAGATTATCTTTTCATATATTTGAATAAGGGCTTAATGAAAGATGCTTGAATCTGTGGATGTAGAATTGCTGTAGGGTTTGGATGACGCCTCCATGATCTCCTCTGATGGCCTAAACAATCACTCCATATAGTAATGATTCCTTACAGAATTTTTCATCGTTTCTATCGATAGGATGATGAAAGATGATGTTAATGTACAGTTGAGGAGATGGATCTCGTTGCAGCGATTAAAGACGGCCGATGAGTTGAGTTGGAGGACTATAATCTTGAAATTGACTCAATGAAGAGACCTGAATATCCTTAATTGTTAAAGATGACCCACACATAATTAAAAAAAAAAAAAAAAAAATAGAATGAGCGAGAGACAAAAATTTTTACTTGAAAAACTTAGAAAGAAAAAATTCCTAAGGCAATGTCCAGTTGAAATAACTTCTACTGACAAAAGGTATAAGTTATAAAAGCCACCCTTCCTCGAAATGACACTGAAAGGTTAGGAGGGCTACTATGGATGGCTGTGACACAATTCTCCTTCCATAACTAGATATGACATGATCTAAAGGTAACGTAGATAGGTCATAGAGGCCACTAAGGATGGTATGATCAATCCTTTCCTTGCAGCCAGGCAACATATGATGTTTATAGAGGGCATTGAAGACGATCGGATAAATATTGCTTGAAAGGTAGAGATGATGTGACCTAAAAGCTGCGAAGGGTATCCAGATGTGTTCATTTGAATAATAATAATAATAAAAGTCTTCATGCGAATAACAACGTAGGGAGGCCATGAAAGCTTATGTACTAAAAAAGATGAGGACAGAGGGCAAAATGATAAAAAAGTTGGAGGGGACTAATGGGATTTGAACAATTCTCTACTAAAAGAATGGGAATTAAACGACCTAAAGTCCGCAAGCATTAGAGTAGATCCTCTCTTAAAAAAAGGGGGTACTGAACAACTTGATATTGGTGGGCAATTGAGGCAGCTAATATAGTCCCACTCCAAAAAAAAAAGGGTGGATTGAATGAACCAAGGTCTTACTGGAATGAAGGGGGTGGATCATGGGATGACATGGAGATAGCAAATAGCTACATGCAATTAGGACAACCATTCTTATAGACCAAAAGAGAAACTAGATAATATGTATGATTGGGCGACTAAACTAAACAAATTGAGATTGGCAAGTGACAAAGGTGGTCAGAATAGTCCCTCTAAAGAAAAAGTACAAGTGACTGGCCTGAAGCTGATAGAAAAATGTAGTGAAAGGGATAATTCCCCTTTCTTTAGAAGGATGATTAAATGATCCAAAGTAGATGAATAGCTGCAGGTCACTGAGAATCTGAGATAATTCATTTCTTGGTTGAAGGGGGGAAAACTAGACAATCTAAAATTGGTGGTGAGTGGAGAATCTAGAATCATCATAACGATCAACTATTAGTAGTGGGTAGTGAATAACCCAACTCCTAGATGAGGGGTGGATAGGATGAACCAAAATCGACAATGCAAGGAGAATCTAGAAACAAGAAGAAGTCAATCGGGTCTCCAAAAGGTAAAATGAGTTTTTAAATTATCAACGATTTTGGAGTTAAGATTGCAAAAAATAAGAAAAATTGGGGTCTATTTACATATTTTGAAGGAGACATTCTAACCTTTATATGGTAATGTACCGAAACATTCACCACTCTTATCAACAATGGATGCACAAGACTGTTCCCCCCCTAATTAGAAAAAAAAAAAAAGAACAATAATGCCTTTAAGCAAACCGGATAAGTCAAGTCGAGCCAAGGTCAGATTAGGTGGCTATATGGTGGTCGGCAATGATGGTCCAATGAAAGTGTGATGGCGGTTGTTGCAAGCAACGTATCTAATCAACTAACATAACATACTTTTTTTATGCTCTTCATGTTACAAATCCAACGAAATTGACAAATAGTGATTTATTTCTATCAGATTTCCTAGAATAATTCTGAGAGGATTCATGGAAGAAAAAAAAATTAAGCCTAACATAAGTGTCAATGATATACCTCCATTTTTATGTTGGAATGTAGTTTTCTCAAAAGTAGTCCAAATTGTAGGCACCTTGTGAATTGAATGTTTGTGGATACAAGAACTATGGTAACTTTTGATAAAGGCGAACAAATTGTTCAGAATCTGATGAAAATTGGGACGAACGTATAAAAAACCACCACAATATTGCTCACATTGAGAAAGGTGTAGTTAACTTGCACCTTAGTTGATTAGAATGAGGTCCTTGGTGTATGTTTTTTGCTAAAGATATAATTATAATCACTAAGATATATTGATTAGATGGAAAATTAGAATAATAGAGAAAATATTTAAAAGAAAAAAGACATGAATATGAAAACTATGACCGAGCATCTGACGTGTAATTTTAGTGGGATTAATATTATTGTATATTAGGCAATACTATTTGATAATAAAATAATACTAATATGATAATTTAGATATATTAGATCTATTATATAAAATAATGAGGAATGAGGAAATAGATGTTGATATAACTTCTACAAGTTAAAACTAGCTGGTTAAAATTAAGAAATCTCGTGCATGTCAAGATAAAAGAAAATATAGAGAAAATTTTGTTTTATGGATTCGAGTGTTAGGCGCTAAAGAAGTCAAGAAGAACAACAACAACATAAAGTTTTTATCCCACTACGTGCGGTCGGCAACATGAATCAGGCCCTAAAGAAATCATTGATAGTAAATTTGAGCATGATTGAGGATGTTAAAATAGATGCATGGCAAACCATGAATGATAATTTGAGAAATAATTGTATTAGAGGTGCGGTGGAAGTGACATCTATTGAAATTAATGTAAAAAAAAAAAAAAGACTCGGGGTGAGCAATAGAAGATTAATCAAGGAGGTAAAGGGATAGATCAAAGGTAATATTAATAAAAGTTGCAAAAAAAAGTATTATGGAAAACAGGTTTAGAACCTCGTATAACACTAAGCAATGATAAATGAAGGATTAGCATTGATAAATCCAACCCCACATGATGGGTAGAAGGTAAATGTTAATGAATGTGTAAGAAAATATTTGTGATTAAGCAAATGAAGATTTCTACATTCAGGACCTTACAAATTGCACTCCATCTCAACTAAATGCTATATATATATGACCAGAAAAAAAAAAATCAAAGCAAGAAATATCTGCATGCAGCTACAGATGCATGCAGGCAACAGTAGGATGCTTGGTAATGAAGGAACACCATGTAAACAGAATAAATATTACATAATTGAAGAGACAAGTTAAATGCAAGTAAAATAATCTGTGTTCCCTCACTCCTACATGTGTGTATCCATTCCTTTCCTACTTGCCTCATTAAGCAAACTATTTGAAGGGTCAATTCTGTAGCAGTTTTCAAGTTATAACAATACACCACTGAGGCTAGCCAATAGTCAGCAGGTGGACTAGCATGTCGAGAAAGGTGTAATTTTCCGGATACAACCAACTAGGTTTGACTTATAGAAAGCAGAGAACAATTATGACAAATCAAATCTAATAATAAAAAGTAAATGGTTGTGTGATTCAAAGTGTATAATATCTAAAATACAATTCATAAATAACTAAGTCTGTACCTTGGGAGGTTTGAATGGATAATCACACGGAAAAGTAATGTCAAGGAAAAATATTCCATCTTCATATGGTGATCCTACAAATGAGCAGAAAAGACATAACAGCCAAGAACATCAATTTAATCGCATTCTTGAGATTAAATTTAAGAGCATTCCCAATGTTCGCCGGATATTCTATGGTATCAGAACAAAAGAAACCAAAAAGGAAATTGAAAATTAAGAATATAGTACAAGATTACAACAAAAACAAAATAATGCGCAAGAATGACATTCACAACTCTTAATTCCTAATTCCTAAGTACATCACCAGATCAACAAAACATTAAATAACAAAAACAACATCAAGCCTTTATCCCACTGCGTGGAATCAACAAAACATTAAAAATAAACAAAATTAAAGTTATGGAAAGGTTAGCGAGTCCATGTAAACCGATAAAATTAATTAGAAAGGCTAACATCAATCAATTAAGACTAACCTGGCGAGGACCTAATTATCACAATTTATTTTAGATGGCCTTTTACACAAGAAGTGAGTAGAACTTAAATCAACTATAGCAATTTGGTTTATTGATCGTACACAAATGTTTCATTAAACATTTCATTAATACATTCGAACCTTCACCCAACTGTCTCTACTATGAACCCTTTGATATGTTGAACACCCTTTTATTACT
Source organism: Dendrobium huoshanense (assembly GCA_016618105.1). Lineage (NCBI taxonomy): Eukaryota > Viridiplantae > Streptophyta > Magnoliopsida > Asparagales > Orchidaceae > Dendrobium > Dendrobium huoshanense. The sequence continues at coordinate 52,673,639 of CM028355.1, read as the reverse complement.
TGATCAACAAAAACATACCTGATGGCCTAAGCTAAGAAGAATTTTGCAGTTGTATAGTTGCATTATAACAATAAAGATTTTTTTAATTTAAAAAAATAACAATAAAGGATTTTATAATATTCTTTTTCCAATTTTACAACACAAATTGAATCCCTAACAGGACTTTACAATGCCACTCACCTCACATTAGGGCCCTAATAAACTCATTGTAACACTTAAAAAGGGCTTACTCGATGCTTGAAGAACCCTCCTGAAGGTTTTAACAAGCAAATTTGAGCAAGCTAGCCTAAACTCAAAATTAAAGATTTTAATTTCAATTCGAAAGCAGAGTTTCAAACTGAATCAAGTAAAATATTCTAATTTATATGAAAAAATTTTAAAAAAAAATCAAAATTAATATTTACATAAAAATATCCAAATTATATTTATAAAGAAGCATTAAAAAATATATCAAATATTAAAATGTGCATGTTTATGTGTGTGTATATCATATATTGAGTTAATATTAAGTTGAATAAACCTTAATTTGAATGAGTCATCTTTGGGTCAGAGCATATAGATATTGATTTTAAATTGATTAAATTCCAAACAATAATCGAAATAGTTTCCAATTTTAGACGAATTACTAGCCCTACTCTCGCATATGCATAATCCGAGTGGTTAATATACACTCCTAGCTTGCATATTTTTCATGACTTGAACTATAAGCTTCAGTTCATAATAGAGAGCTAACCACTACTCTGCAAAAACCATAGATTAGACTTAGGAGATCATAATCTATTTACACATTAGCAAAATCTCAAATCTCTTTGCTCTTGCATAAATTGGGTCGAGTAGTGAGTTGTGTTCATCAATAGAATTCACTGAAATAAACATAATTCAAGATACATTTTGCACAACAAGCATTGGTTTTACAATCCCACTTGAGAAAAATAAGTTCACACACACACACACACACACACACACACACATATATATATATATATATATATATATATATATATATATATATATATATATATATATATATATATATATATATATATATATATATATATATATATGTTTGTATGTCTGTAAAACCAATCCTAGTTGTGCAAAATGTATCTTCTATATAACTATATAAGTGTACAATATGAGTTGTCGATTTCAGATATAATGCTCTAGGAGTAAAATGCACAAGCATTTCTATAAGTTACGGTGTATTCATGTTTAATTAATTAATATGTTTTGCTTATTTCTTCTATATAATTATATAAGTGCACAAATATAATAACTATCTTATCTTTCTTTTATTTTTAGAGCTTTGCCCATTAGAGAAAGAAATTACAATATGTCATTAAATTTTTTTTGGATTTCATCGATCAAGTTACAAGAGTTCAATGGATGTATAAGAGAAATGGTACAACAATCTATAGCTCTGTCCACCATGGAACATCAACACTATTTGGGTCAGTCTAATATAAAATGTCGTCGCAGGCAAAGTAATCCCCAACATATTGAGGTCTGGTTCCACCACTTGTGCCTCAACCATAATACAAGTCATCACAAAAGCTTTTAATATGGAACCAATAACTATCACAAATCCCACCACCACAGTCGATGCTACAGGCTTAACACCTACAGCATGCCCGAACTTAGTGCGATGCATCCATGGCGACATCTTCCGCCCTTCCTATTCAGGTGCAACATCATCTAGCATCCTCTAATAAGATCCACACACTCTAGGCCAGAGATATGCACAATATTGGATAGAGGAAACATACATCCATGGTTGCTTCTTTGTTCAATCAGGAGAGGTGGACAATTTCTTTGTTATTACATCTTCTAGTTTTTGTGAATTACCCTAACTGTATTATTATATTCTCAACTACATGTTATAATAGGCATATTTTAATTAAAACTACCATAATAATTTCAGAATAGTAATAATTATGGTTTAATTAATTCATTTTATTAACTAATTTAAAAATCTTAACTTATATTAATTGATATTATTTGTGATTTAATTTTATTCTATAGAATTTTTTTATGTTTCATTATTTAATTCTTGACTGATTAGTAATTATTTGAGATATTAATATATAATAATAACCATTTAATTAATCAAACTAGGGTTGGTAAAAAAATTTGATACTAGAATTTTCGTTCATTAGTTTAATACTTTACTAATAGCTAATAATTAGGATATTAATATGAAATAAGTACGATTAAGTATGATTTCACTAATCTTGTTATAATTGGGTAACAAATTTTAATTTCAACGTTAACAACAATTATTAAAATTTTATTTGAACTAACAGACTTAAATCATAAAAAAAGTAGCCAAATATTTTATCAAGATTTGATCGGATTTAATCTTTGTCATACCAAATAATTTTTAAGATTTAACTACCCAAAGATTTACTAAACTCAAATCTATAGGATTTACTAAATCCTCCTTGAGTTAAATCCTACACGCAGCCAAACAGCCCTGTCGGCTGCCTAGGAATGCCCTGGCACAGACGGATCGATGGAACCTTCCAAATTAAACAAATTAATGTTAAGCAAGTCGTCGGTGAGTTGAAGCAAATTAATTTTAATTTAAGTCGACCAAATTTTAAGCGAATTTCATGTTCCAGACAAAATTAGCACACCTTATCAGCATTTGACGCTCACAACTACAAAATATAGCTTTGGGTCTCAACTGAGTAAAGGAGAATAACAGCGAAGACAAATAATCGTCAGCATTAAAAAGGGCAGGAATTAAGTCTTCAAGGATTTAGAAGTTACCTGGAGGACCGATGATTGTGGCGACCCAGTGGTACAAATTATCGCCTTTGGGGCCGGCGGAGCAATCCGAGGGTGGATCGGCGTTGAGCTCCATCATTTCTTTCTGAATCCTCTTCCCTGACGACGACACGGATGCGGTTGATGGCCAGGGCCGGACCCCGCTCCCACCGACGCCGACGCCGCCGCCGCTGCCACCGCCGCCACCAGAGTATGGGAGACTCATGGAAGATTTGGATTAAGCTCTAGACCGGCTGCTCCCCGGCTAAACTAAAGAGTTGGCTAGTAAACATTGCAACAAGAGAGCCACCAAAAAATAACAAGTTAATGGTAATACTAAATAACTTTGTATTATATATTTATATTCCTAATCATTCTTATTAATATTTATATCATTTTAATGACAGATATGACTATAGCATATTTATCTTTGATACATCATCAAAAAATTACCTTGATCGAGCACGAATCTCGAGGCAAAATCAAGTGGGAAACTTCAAAAATTAAATAGGAGACCATATGAATTCCGATTTTCAGCAAACTTATAGTCGAACTGAGCGTCTCGGAAACACGAACCCAATGACACCAAAATCAACTCAATCCGAACCCAAATGAGTCCAAATCAGAGACTCGAAGCATTTTTGGAAGGATCGAACCACAATTTGGGTTACCAAACGATCTTCAATCATAACATGCTTATAGTTGAATCGAGCGGCTCGACGAGACGAATCTAACGAGCTCAAGATCATCAAATTCTGATATCATTAAGACAGTCAAATATCCATTGAATGGTGCATGATCATAAGAATTAAGATCGGCCGTCCATTCGAACCACTCCAAATTTATCATTGATCTTCCACTTATTTACAAGCCATGCCACTCAAGAATTTTATAAATAAAACCTCATTTCCTCATGAAAAAGGGGGGAGGAAGGCAAGAGAGAAGAAGGAAGAGAAGGAAGAAAGCTTCAGACGCCTAGCTCCTCCTCGACCACTGCCGGACCACCAAGGGACGTCGAGGTTCTGCCGCACCACCGTCGAAGTTCTCCCGCACCACCGCCAGACCACCAAGGGACGTCAGGGTTCTGCCGCACTACCGTCGAAGTTCTGTCGCACCACCGCCGAACCACCAAGGGACACCGGGGTTCTACCGCACCACCGCTGCACCACCAAGGGATGTCGGGGTTCTGTCACACCACCGTCAGAGTTCTGCTGCACCACCAAGGGACTGTCACGACCCGACCCGACGGGGACGGATCCCGCCCGAGCCGGATCGCGGCGAGCAGCGCAGCTAAACTTGCTTATCCAGGATCTGGCTTTGGATTAGGTTACTGAACTGATCTTCCAAATTCTTAACTCAACAGAAACACACAGAACAACAGAGCTACTAAAAACATCAAATGCAGCGGAACAAAACATCTATCTTTTCATTTCCTCAAAAATAATCATCTACAGAACAGTACATGGCTTTCAACAGAAAGAAAGACAGAACAGAAAAGCCATGACTGTACAAAAATCAAAAAGTACAAAAGTACCTAATCGGATCAGACTCTGAAACTAATCCTGGACCTCCTTGCCCTTCCCAGAACCTGAAAACCACCAGAAAGCAAGGGTGAGCTCAACAGCTCAGCAAAGCAACAAACCACCAATCTGAATTCTCAGAAACCAAAACCAAACTCATCAGACAGAAATCAGATCAGAAATCGGAACAGAATCGGAAATCAGAACTTATACGGACAGATATCAAATCAGAATCAGAATCGTACAGATCAGATCACAGAACAGAATAAACTCAGCAGAGTCAGAATTATACAGATCATATCGAAACAGAACAAAATCATATCAGAATCACATTTCAGATCAGATACCAGATATTTAATTAATAGTTAAGTGTGCCCCCGGCACCAGAATAATAGCTGAGTAATTAATAGCTAAACTAAACTGAAAAGAATCACTACGGATTCTAACCCTTATGTCTCCCTTGTGCTCACGGCACCAAAAATTCGCTGAATAATTAATAGCTAAGCTAAATGTGCTCACGGCACCTGAATAATAGAATTCACGGATCCGGAATATAACTGGTATTTCTCCAACTTGAGCTCATCTAAAATTTCCCGTTTCACTAACTGAATCTCATAGGATCCAGGCCCCTTATAGCTCCCTTTTTATAGCTTATACACATAGCATTTCAATTCAGAAGAAATCCGGACAATTCAGAAATTACCCAAAAATCGGGCAGCACAACGGCAGTATACAGAATTTACACAAAATTCCTGCAAAGAAAATTTACCGAATTCGCACAGAACATAAATAATCACATTCCAGAACATTTATTCTACTGCACAGATAATTTCCAATTTCACAGAAAATTGTAGTCTACGAAAAACATCGCCGAATCAAAAATACCCGGACAAAAATCTTCAAAATATAGTCAAAACGTGCACACCCGGCACGGCAACGATATACAGAAACTTACGCGGTAAAAACTGAACCAATCAAAAGATACGGACGAAAAATCGTAACGAAAACGAAATCCGGACAGAAAAATACCGCCAACCGCGACGGAACTGAAAATTGAGAAAGACGGAATGTGCCTTACTTCGAGCACAGCAATTTCCTCAACAGTCACTTCGATCGAAAACGGCTCCGCGTCGTCCCGAAATCAACTTTTCCAAATTTCCTTTTTCTCTCTCCTCAGAACAGTAAAAATCAGATATTTTATAAAATCTTTTCTCTCTCTTCAAATCGGCTGAAACCCTTAAGTAATGCTCATGTCGGCCCGGCCGATCGTCCAGATCGTCCTGGACGATCAGACCAAATCACATAGTCCTGGGACGATTTTTCAGGACGATATTTACTGTTCATAGGCGATAAAAACCCCCATTCTCTGACTTGTGCCATCCACTGATCGTCCCGGGACGATACCTCGATCGGCCTGGACGATCCCTACAGGAAATCACCTGGAGCAATTCTGGGCAGAATCTGGAGCTGAATTCCACTGATCGTCCCAGGACGATCCCAGATCGTCCTGGACGATACTGGAGCAGATTGTGATATTACAATCTCCCCAACTCAGAAAAATGTCGTCCTCGACATTATCCAATCCAAACGCAGTCAAAACAAGTACGGGTACGACCGTCTCATATCAGACTCCTTTTCCCAAGTTGCTTCTCGTGCAGTCCGGTGTTTCCACTGGACTTTAACCATCGGAATCTCTTTATTTCTTAACTTGCGGACATCGTACGCCAAAATCAACTCTGGCTCTTCCTTATACGCCAGATTCTCCTGAATCTCAACCTCCTCAGCTGATATCTTCTTCCCAGAGTCGGATACCCACTTCCTCAGAGTGGATACATGAAACACATTATGCACATCAGGCATAGAATCAGAAAGTAATAACTTGTAAGCAGCTTTTCCAATTCTTTCCAAAATTTCAAATGGTCCAACATACCTTGGACTAAGCTTGCTTACCTGACCAAATCTGCTCACACCTTTCATCGGGCTGACTTTGACATACACAAAGTCACCAACCTGAAACTCAACAAATCTGTGCTTCTGATTGTAATACTTCTGCTGACGATCTTGAGCGGCTTTCAATCTTTCTCTTATCAAATGGATCTTCTGAGCAGTTTCATCAGCAAAAGTGGCCCCCAAAGCCTGTCTATCTCCGACCTCCGTCAGAGTCAAAGGAGTACGGCACTTCCTGCCATACAGAGCCTCGTACGGTGCCATACCGATACTGGACTGAAAACTATTGTTATAAGCAAACTCAATCAGCGGAATATGATCTTCCCAGCTTCCGCTAAAGTCCAGAACACAAAGTCTCAACAGATCTTCCAGTACCTGAATAGTCCTCTCAGACTGTCCGTCGGTCTGAGGATGAAAGGCTGTACTGAAATGCAGTTTCGTACCCAAACCTTGCTGAATGCCCTTCCAAAGTCTGGAAGTAAAGCGTCCATCTCGATCAGAAACAATCACACGAGGTACACCGTGCAATCTGACTATCTCTTTCACATAAATCTGTGCCAAGCGTTCAACTGAATCCGTCTGTCTGATCGGAAGAAAATGGGCTGACTTCGTCAATCGATCCACAACTACCCAAATGGCATCATGTCCTTGTCGTGATCGAGGAAAACCCATCGCAAAATCCATCGTTACCTCCTCCCATTTCCACTCAGGGATAGGCAACGACTGCAATAGTCCACCTGGTCGCTGATGCTCTGCCTTCACCAACTGACAGGCTTCGCATCTCGACACAAACTCCGCCACATCCTTCTTCATCCCAGGCCACCAGAACAAAAGCTTCATATCAGCGTACATCTTACCACTGCCTGGATGAACAGTGTAGCCTGAATGATGAGATTCATACAGAATCTCCCGCCTCAGATCTCCAAACACAGGTACCCACAACCTGTTCTTACAGAAAATAGCACCAGAATCAGAAATTCGAAGTTCAGGAGTCTTACCAGATCCAATCTGAGCTATCAACTTCGAATAATCAGAATCTGACTTCTGGGCTTCTTGAATCCTTGCTTCCAAAGAAGACTGAATACTCATCTGAGCCAACTCCAAATCACTGGAGGAAATCACCTCCAACTGCAATCTTTCCAAATCACGAATCAGAAAGTCATCACAGGTAAGCTGAATACCTGAGAATCCAGAAGACTTCCTGCTCAAAGCATCTGCTACCACATTCGCCTTCCCAGGCTGATACTGAATAGTCAGGTCATAGTCCTTGATCAACTCGAGCCACCGCCTCTGTCTCAGATTCAGATCCTTCTGAGTAAAAATGTACTTCAGGCTCTTATGATTAGTAAACATCTCACATGTGACGCCATACAGGTAATGACGCCAAATCTTCAAAGCAAAAACAACAGCAGCTAACTCCAAATCATGTGTCGGGTAATTCTTCTCATGTGGTTTTAACTGTCTCGAAGCATAAGCAATTACCTGACCATGCTGCATCAGAACACATCCCAGTCCTTTCAGTGAAGCATCACTGAACACCTGAAAACCTTCCGTACCTGACGGAAGTGCTAACACTGGAGCTGAAGTCAAACAATCCTTCAATCTCTGAAAACTAGCTTCACACTCCGGTGTCCAAACAAAAGGAACCGACTTCTGAGTCAGTCTCGTCAGAGGAGTCGAAATCTGTGAAAATCCTTTCACAAACTTCCTGTAATACCCGGCCATGCCCAAGAAACTACGTACTTCAAATACCGTAGTCGGCCTTGGCCAATCAGCAACCGCCTGAATCTTCTGGGGATCTACAGAAATACCTTCTCCGCTAATCACATGCCCCAGAAATGAAATGCTCTTCAGCCAGAATTCACACTTGGAGAACTTGGCATACAGCTGATGCCTCCTCAGAGTCTCCAACACAATCCTCAAATGTCTGGCATGATCATCCTCAGAAGCAGAATATACCAGAATATCGTCGATGAAGACGATCACAAACTGATCCAAAAACTCCCTGAATACTCGGTTCATCAGATCCATGAAAATAGCGGGCGCATTGGTTACCCCAAAAGGCATAACCAAAAACTCGTAGTGCCCGTACCGAGTACTGAAAGCAGTCTTCACCACATCAGATTCCTTCACCTTCACCTGATAATATCCGGATCGCAAATCAATCTTCGAAAACACCGAAGATCCGGAAAGCTGGTCAAACAAGTCGTCTATCCGAGGCAAAGGATACTTGTTCTTGATCGTGGCCTTGTTCAAATCTCTGTAATCAATACACATACGGAGTGTACCGTCCTTCTTCTTCACAAACAGAACAGGTGCTCCCCAAGGAGAAACACTAGGACGTACAAACCCTCTGTCAACCAACTCCTGAAGCTGAACTTTCAACTCAGAAAGTTCTTTCGGTGCCATCCTGTACGGAGCTTTCGATATCGGAGCTGTACCCGGAAAAACATCGATAGAGAACTCCACATCTCTATCCGGAGGTAAACCAACCAACTCCTCAGGAAAAACATCAACAAACTCCCGTACCACTGGGATCTCAGAAACAGAACCAACCTCCAGGTTCAGATCCCGCACCGAAGCCAAAAATACTGGATATCCCTTCTTCCACATTCTGCTCACCTCTAACGCAGAAATCAGACTGGAGAGAACACCTCGTAATCCCTGAAATACAACTCTCTCTCCAGCCACAAGCAAACTCACTTGCTTCTTCAGACAGTCAATCTGAGCCTCATACTGACTCAGCCAATCCATTCCCAGAATCACATCATACGAAGAAATCGGCAATCGAATCAAACTCGATTTCCACTTCTTGCCAGAAATCTCGATCTCACACAAACAAAACTGTCGAGCAATCAATGGATTCCCAGCCGGCAAAATCACAGACAAAGAAACCGGTAAAACCATCGAATCCAAATGTAAAAGCTCAAAACAATGCTCGGACAGAAAAGAATGACTCGCTCCAGAGTCAAACAAAACACGACAGGGCTGATCAGAAATGTAAACCGTACCTGTCACAACATCCGGAGCATCACGAGCCTCCTGCTGACTCAAGCTGTAAACTCGTGGCTGAACTGGAACAGGAGCTGAAGCAACAGAACTACTCTGCTCCCTCTGAATCGTAGGTGGTCTCCGTGGTGCAGAACTAGAACCACCACCTCTACCAGCAAATCCCTCAGAGCGTGGAGGAACAGTCCTCGGTCTTCCTGCTGCTGAACCAACAGGTCTGACGAAGCCCTCAGATCGCTGCTCATATCCCATCTGTGGACATTCTGCAATCCTATGTCCTGGCTGACCACATCTGAAACAAAGACCAGCTATCCTGTAGCACTGGCCATGGTGTCGCCGTCCACAACTCTGGCACACAGGTGCCGAACTGACAGATCCAGAACTAGTCGTACTGGTAGCAGTACCAGACGATCCTCCGCTCCTTCTGGAATCTCCAGATCCAGATCCAGAAACAAACCTCCTCTTCCCAGAGGAACCACTGCCAGAAGTCTCTCCTCCAAACCTCTTCCTACTCACAGACCACCGCTGCTGAGTAGTCGTCATGTCATTCTCGATCAGACGAGCTCGCTCCACAAGCTCAGAGAAATCAGTAATCCGGAACGGTATCAAAGGCTGCCTCAAAGTGTCTCGTAAGCCTCTCAGAAACCTGTAGCACCTCTCAGCAGACGTGCTAACCAGTTGCGGAGCGTACCTGGCTAATGCAGTAAACTCAGCCTCGTACTGCATCACCGTCTTGCTCCCCTGAACCAGCCTCAGAAAACTCTCCTGCATCTGCTGTCGTGCAGAAGGGGGAACAAACCAATCTCTGAACACTTCAGTGAACTCTTCCCAAGTGATCAAAGAGTTCAATCTGCCCTGAAATCTGGCTGCCTGCTGGCCATCCCACCAGTGCTCAGCCTCTCCGTCTAACAGAAAAACAGCCAACGGAACCTTCCTGTCTGCAGGACACTGCATCCCGTCAAAAGTCTTCTCTAATCTCCTCAGCCACTCCTCAGCAGCTCTGGGCTCAACAGCGCCCTCAAACCTCGGAGGCTTCAACCTCAAAAATAACTGCAGGTGTCGATCAATGTTCTCAGATCTAACAGTAGAAGCTCTGCTCTGAGTCTCGCTCATCATCTGAGCAACAAGTGACGCAAACTGAGACAGCGTATCAGCACCGACCACTGGGGCTGTACTCCCCACTGGTGCTGCCTGATCATCACTCTGACCGTCTGTCATGTCTGGGTCTGGCTGATCCATACAGAAAAATCCAGAAAATCCGGAAAACTATCACAAAAACAACACAAAAACAACACAATAAAAAGCCAAACGACCCAAAACTACCTCCCAGACAGACTTACTGATCACATCCTAGAGCTCTGTTTTACAATCCAACCTGTTTCCAAAACCAGTGCTCTGATACCACAAAAGCTTGTCACGACCCGACCCGACGGGGACGGATCCCGCCCGAGCCGGATCGCGGCGAGCAGCGCAGCTAAACTTGCTTATCCAGGATCTGGCTTTGGATTAGGTTACTGAACTGATCTTCCAAATTCTTAACTCAACAGAAACACACAGAACAACAGAGCTACTAAAAACATCAAATGCAGCGGAACAAAACATCTATCTTTTCATTTCCTCAAAAATAATCATCTACAGAACAGTACATGGCTTTCAACAGAAAGAAAGACAGAACAGAAAAGCCATGACTGTACAAAAATCAAAAAGTACAAAAGTACCTAATCGGATCAGACTCTGAAACTAATCCTGGACCTCCTTGCCCTTCCCAGAACCTGAAAACCACCAGAAAGCAAGGGTGAGCTCAACAGCTCAGCAAAGCAACAAACCACCAATCTGAATTCTCAGAAACCAAAACCAAACTCATCAGACAGAAATCAGATCAGAAATCGGAACAGAATCGGAAATCAGAACTTATACGGACAGATATCAAATCAGAATCAGAATCGTACAGATCAGATCACAGAACAGAATAAACTCAGCAGAGTCAGAATTATACAGATCATATCGAAACAGAACAAAATCATATCAGAATCACATTTCAGATCAGATACCAGATATTTAATTAATAGTTAAGTGTGCCCCCAGCACCAGAATAATAGCTGAGTAATTAATAGCTAAACTAAACTGAAAAGAATCACTACGGATTCTAACCCTTATGTCTCCCTTGTGCTCACGGCACCAAAAATTCGCTGAATAATTAATAGCTAAGCTAAATGTGCTCACGGCACCTGAATAATAGAATTCACGGATCCGGAATATAACTGATATTTCTCCAACTTGAGCTCATCTAAAATTTCCCGTTTCACTAACTGAATCTCATAGGATCCAGGCCCCTTATAGCTCCCTTTTTATAGCTTATACACATAGCATTTCAATTCAGAAGAAATCCGGACAATTCAGAAATTACCCAAAAATCGGGCAGCACAACGGCAGTATACAGAATTTACACAAAATTCCTGCAAAGAAAATTTACCGAATTCGCACAGAACATAAATAATCACATTCCAGAACATTTATTCTACTGCACAGATAATTTCCAATTTCACAGAAAATTGTAGTCTACGAAAAACATCGCCGAATCAAAAATACCCGGACAAAAATCTTCAAAATATAGTCAAAACGTGCACACCCGGCACGGCAACGATATACAGAAACTTACGCGGTAAAAACTGAACCAATCAAAAGATACGGACGAAAAATCGTAACGAAAACGAAATCCGGACAGAAAAATACCGCCAACCGCGACGGAACTGAAAATTGAGAAAGACGGAATGTGCCTTACTTCGAGCACAGCAATTTCCTCAACAGTCACTTCGATCGAAAATGGCTCCGCGTCGTCCCGAAATCAACTTTTCCAAATTTCCTTTTTCTCTCTCCTCAGAACAGTAAAAATCAGATATTTTATAAAATCTTTTCTCTCTCTTCAAATCGGCTGAAACCCTTAAGTAATGCTCATATCGGCCCGGCCGATCGTCCAGATCGTCCTGGACGATCAGACCAAATCACATAGTCCTGGGACGATTTTTCAGGACGATATTTACTGTTCATAGGCGATAAAAACCCCCATTCTCTGACTTGTGCCATCCACTGATCGTCCCGGGACGATACCTCGATCGGCCTGGACGATCCCTACAGGAAATCACCTGGAGCAATTCTGGGCAGAATCTGGAGCTGAATTCCACTGATCGTCCCAGGACGATCCCAGATCGTCCTGGACGATACTGGAGCAGATTGTGATATTACAGGGACATCAGACGTCGAAAGCGTCACCTGAAGCCAAGTTCTATCAAACCACCACAAGACCATCGAAGGACGTTGAAGCGTCACCTGAAGCTGGAGTGCCCCTTTGAAGCTGAAGTGCCACTAACAGACCACCACTTGACACCGGAGTGTCGCCGGAACACCACCTGACGCCTAGAGTTCTGTTGGAGTACTTGTCACGACCCAACCCGACCGGGACGGATCCCGCTCGCATCGGGTCGCGACGATTGCCGACCAGATTCACACTTACCGAATTGATTCCAGGATCTGGCTTTGGAATTTGTTTCAGAACTTTCTTCCAAAGATTTATACAAACATAGACACACAGAGCTACTATAGAAATCCAATGCAGCGAAACAAATCATCTATCTTTTCATTCATCAAAAAGTGAATCATATACAAATACAGATCATGGCTTTCAGACAGCAAGAAAGACAGAACATAAAAGCCATGACTGTACAAAAATCAAAAGTACAAAATACCTATAACTGATCAGACTCTGAACTTCTACTCCTGGACTTCCTTTCTCTTCCCAGAACATGAAAACTACGCAGAAAACAAGGATGAGCTACAACAGCTCAGCAAGACAACAAACCTCCAATCAAAATCCTCAGAGTCCACATCAAACACATCAGACAGAAATCTGAACAGAATCGTATATCAAATCAGAACAGAATCAGAATCGTACAGATCAGATCAAATCAGAACAGAACGGAAATACATCACATCAGAACTGACAGAATGTACCAAAAATCAGAAATCAGATTAAATCATATCAGATCAGCATTCATATCAGAACAGACAGAATCGTACGGAAAATCAACATCGGATCGTATCAGAACAGATCAGAACAGAACAAAAGCGTGTCAGAATCGTATCAGAATCATAATCATATAAATCAGATCAATTGATATCATACGGAAATAAAAAATCATATCATTTCAGAACAGATCAAAAGACAGAACAGATTCCCTACACAGACAGAATCTCAACAGATTCTGGCCCCTTATGCCTCCCTTCCCAGACGCTGACAGAATCTCTCGGATTCTGGCCCCTTATGCCTCCCTTTTGTGCTCATGGTACCAGAACAGAACTTATCATCGAATCCGGAACTTGTAGTCAGAAACAGATTTCAGAGCTCATTTCAGATTTTCCCTGACACAGACAGGATCTCACAGGATCCTGACCCCTTATAACTCCCTTTTCATAGCACACAAGCATATCAATTCATTTCAGAACAAATCCGGACAATTTTAGAAATCGTACGAAAATCCGGCAGCGTAACGGCAGTATACAGAATTTACACAAAATTGACAGAATCAGAATTTTACCAATTTACCACAGAACATTCACAATAATAATATAAGACTTTTATTCTACTGCCACAACATTTTTAGACATCGTCTAAAATTGCAGTCGAAAGAAAACACCGCGGAATCAAAATTTTTCGGTCAAAATTCTCCAGAAAATAATCAAAATGTGCACACTCGGCACTTCAGAAACATATCAAAAGTTGCGCGGTAAAAACTGAATCAATCGGAAAATACAGACGAAATTCGCTAACAAAAACGAAATCCTGACAGAATATTCGTTCAAACTTCACCGTTCTGAAAATTGAGAAAGGCGGAATGTGCCTTACCTTGCGTACACCAATTTCTTGAACTGCCACAATGGACGAAAACAGACCGACGTCGCTCGAAAATCAACTTTTCCTTCTTTTCCTTCGTTTTTCTCTCTCATGAGCTTTTTCTCTCTCTTCAAAATATCTCATTTCTATATATATCCAGACTGATCGTACCGGACGATCGCAACTTCGTCCCGGACGATCCATGCTCAGAACAATTTCGTCCAGACGAAAATTAATTATCGTCCCCAGACGACCGGCTCTGAAAAATTTTCGTCCAGACGATCCAAATTTCGTCCAGACGAATCCTTCAGCCAAACATGTTTTCCTGCACAACCTGTACTGATCGTCCCGGACGATCCAATTTCATCCCGGACAAACCTGGGAGCAAAAATGGTCTTTACAGTACTGTCCTCCTACTCGGTTCTTCCGACCTCCCTCGTAAGATAACGATCTTTCTGACCCCGGTATCCTACCGACTACGATCTATATGATGTATATTTGTGACATCAAGCCAAAACCTTCTCCTAAGGAAGGGCCTCATTTGTAATCAACTGTAAATACTAGTAGATTCATTCAAACTGGGTCAGGCCCCGTGGTTTTTCCCCTTTTTCAGGGGTTTCCACGTAAAAACTATGGTGTCTCTTATGAACGTCACACCCTCTCTTTTTTTGCTTGTGTTTTGGATCTTCGTACAAAGCTATGACGTTACATTTTATATTTCTCTACCGCCGCGAATATTCTAGGACGCAACAATCTTAGGGGCTGCTTAGCAACCAACATGATTTATCTACTTAGGATTTACTAAATCCTGAATTTAATAAATTCCTGCTTGTTAAATCTTGAAAAATATTTGACAACTTAAGTGATAAATCCTGTGAAATTGTTTGGAAATACAATATAGGACGGTTAGTACATTATAAAATTAAACATATTTTGTTTTTAATTTTAATAATCTCTTAAGAAAGACTAAATTTTTAATTTCTATCTTGATTAACATCAATACGTTGTAATGATAAGTACTATCGTAACCTCGCTTAATTTAGTTGGGTTGGTGGGCGAGCGTGGTTGAGAACCCCCAACTCATATTTGATTCCTCTCTCAAGCAGCATGACTCCTTAAATGTGGAGAAAATAAGTGTGTCCGGTACTTGTGGGATTGATTGTCGTTGGTTCGTTGAGGGATTAGTTAGTCTGCCAAAGTGCATCCTCCACGAGGGTGGCAACAAGTAGATACACCATTTAAAAAGAAAAAAAAAAGATGATAAATTTATGCACTGATTATAATATTAATTATTTAATTAATTTATTTAATTATTGATATTTTAATTTATATTAATTAAGTTAATCAATATAGCTTAGATATGTCTAGGGCTCGCTGTGAATGTGACTTTCTCCCATTCAAGCGCTTCTTCGACCCAATCCCATAAATCCACTGAACTACAGGATTTAATAAATCCAATATTTACGACAAAAGGAGGGAAACAGAGGATTTATTCCAATGTGAGATTTAGGTCGAGCATAAATCCCATTTAGCAATTTTTACACTAAAATCCTGCTCAAATCCGACGTAAATCATGTTGCCAAACAACCTCCAGAATTGTCAAAATGAGTCAACTAATCGATTTGGGTCAACTCAAAATTGATCTAACCCTTTTAATAAACGGATCAAAAAGTAAAACTCGAATCGAACATGCTAGCAATTCAAACATGACACAATAATCCATTTTAATTAAAAATATGCTTTTATTATCATAGATTAACATACACGATAATCATAATAATCAAAAGTTATCCCAAACAAAGCTTAAACTCCCGAATTTTATGAGAATTATGATATAAATTGAGGGTAGATGTCTCATATAATTTGAATTTACTATATTTTATTAACACCTTCTCCAATAATAATAAAAAAGATGACATTTATAATTAATTAACTCATTAATTAATTATTTCACTAAGATTAAGCCCAATTCTTTCCCCTCATCAAAATTTTCATATATAAAAAAAAATATTATCTCATATGTGCTATTCTCTAACTTCCAAAACTTAATTGGTTACATAAAGAGTACAAATTTAAATTCAAAATACAAATAATTAAATAAACAAGTTTTCTACAGAAGTTATAGAGGTAATGATCTCAACAAGCTCATCATGCATCCTCATCTAATGAATATTTGGCCTAAATTTCATTCACAAATTAAACTAAGGCTTCGTTTGGGACGATTTTTTTACTGCTTTCTAAATCAATTTTTTAGTACACATTTTTTTAGTTTAAAAATTTTTTGTACTAAAAAGTTGCTTTTGAAATTAGTAAGAGAGTCGTCCCAAACGAATGGGAAAGCTTTTTTACTGCTTTTTTAAAGTAACTTTTTTAATACAAAAAATTAATTTTCATATTAAAATATTGCTTTAAGAAGCAATAAAAAAGCTGTCACAAAAGAAACCTAAATCTTAACTTCTTTTGAGCTCATTTGTCTGCAAAACTGAAATTGGTGACCAGTGACAAGCTAAAAGTTGAATAGTGAAAGCAATATCACAATGATTATATGCAGTGATGGAAGAAGCTGATTCTTTGTAATGCCATTGATTGGGCTCACAGGACCAAATCCTGTACTTCTGCTTGAACTGGAGTTGAGCCCCAAGCTGAGAAAATGAAATTGCAAACAACATGATTTTTGTATAAGGAATAGTAAGTTAATAGAAATTAATAATAATAAAAAAATGAGTTAGAATTTCTTGATATAAATTTGATCAAGATGAATTTTCTGATCAGGAAAATAAGCAAAATATAAACTTACAGAAAATCTATCATGATTAGATTTAGATCAGAATATCCTAACCAAAGTTTTATCATGCAATTAATGAAATGAAAGATCATTTTGGCTTACCTCCCAGCAAAGATGCATGAGCCATGGCCTACAACATTAACAAAAAAAAAAAAAAAAAAAAAAAATGTTAGTGCCTGAACATAATGGCCAAGTTGTGCAAGAAAGAACTGGCTTTTTGGAGCCTAATTTTTATATAAACAGGAGTAGGATTTGTTGCCAGCTCCACTGTTGTTTGAGTAAAAAAAGTGTTTCTTACGCTTCGTTAGGGACGGCTTTATTACTGCTTCTTAAAGCAGATTTTTAGTGCAAAAAATTTTGCAATGTATAACTTGGGTAAAATCCTTAATAACCTCTATCACAATAGAATCCTTCCAAAACACCCAGATCTTATTGGAAGAATTCACAACAGAATGCTTAAAATCCAAAAACCTAGCAGCACTAAGTAATTTAGCAGAACTAATAAGAGGTTCAAGTAAAATAATAATTGAAACATTATCAATACGGCATAAATTCTTAATCCTCAACCTAGAGGCATCCAATACCCCTAACATTCCAAATAATAGACTTAATGATGTAGGACATATATGAAAATATAATTTAAATAAGGATTTTGCACGCTTTATGATTAAGAGCAAGTTAACTAAAGCTCTATGGTGAGTTAGACAATGAAATAAAACACAAAGAGCGGTAACAAAAGCTTAGGCCAAGTCACTTACGAAAAGTAAGAGCCACAAAACAACAAATTACTCTTGACGTTACATACGAGATAGGTTTCAATAAGAAATCCCTAGTCTAACAATAAGAGTAGTGCTATGAAAGATCTCTCACAAAACTCCTAATAAGTACTAAGCTTTAGCGGGAAGGATTTACACAACTTTTCATGAATCAATTAGCACTACAATTGAGAGCGACTAAAAGATAAAAGAGTAGGAGGAAAAAATTTACCCAAAGAAATAGAAATTACGAAGTTCATATATGATCATTTGAATGTGTGAGCGAGAGTGGTCAGCAACTCTAACTCGCTAGTAACATTTGGACAGTATTCTGGCAGTTTCTGGGTGGAGGACAGCCAACCAGCATAATTTGGAATCTGTAGACAACAACCTGTAGGCTCAGTACAGCAGTTATCAAAACTCCTATCCCTTGTATAGCTTATGGAACCAATCCAGGAAACTGGACAGCAAGCTGAAGGAGGGAATTCCAGGGATTTCCCCTAATGGATGCATGAGATCGTGAAGGAGGAGGAGAATTATGTGGACAGGGAGTAATGAGATTTCAAATTTTGAATTTGAAATTATGGGTTAGGAGGGAAGTGGCGATTAATTGGGCTTTAATGAGATCCTTGATTTAAGCTCCAATTATGAGAGTTAATGAGGGGTTTATGTTAGAGAGAGGTGGCATGGGCAAAATAGGGAATTAAGAAGGGTGGGCCGGCGGCATCAATTGAGAGGGAGAGGTTTTAGGGGAGTAATTAATGCTTCCTCAATGAATTAGCTAATTAAGGAATAAAAATATGAAATCTCATCTAATTTAAATTTAAATTAGAATTAGATTAAAAAACTTTTCATAATTAGAAAAATCAAATAAGGTAAGTATTGAATGGTGTTTTGAATTTTTAAATTCAAAATTCATGGAGGCTTGGGAGAGGCCGGCGGCTAGAAGGTCCAAGGGACCGACGGCTATGGGGTTTGGAAAACCCTAAGCCAACGGCAAGGGGAAAGAGGAGGATGAAAGAAATGATAGAGAATAACAAGAAAGCCATGAACACGGACTCTTCCAAGGTTGGTGGGTGATCCCTTGCCTTCGCCAAGGGACTTCTCCAAAGCTCTCTCCAAGAACTCTCAAACTCTCTCAAAACACACAAGTGCATGAATTTTCATAATATTCATTTATTCATCATCCTCCAATACAAGAGAGTTAGCTTATAAATAGGCCTTATGAAAAGAAAAATAACAAAAACTAAAAAACAACAACACATGACCACTTCTAAGGGTAAAATGGAAAAAAACATTAATATAAGATAAACTAGTACATAAGACATAAAAATAAATAAATAAAAAGAAAAAAAAATTAAAAAAATAAAATAAAAGACATAAAAATAAGATAAAATAAAATAAGCTCTAGATTGTAGCCGTTGATCTTCCGATGTCCTCATCACTTAAACATAAGAAAAGGCTAAGGACTAGTTTGAGAACGGGTGGTCCTAGGCGATTGTAAAATGATGTTCGAGAAGAGTAAGAAAACGGTAAGAAAGACATCCCAAATGAAGCCTTAAAGTTCAAAAAGAAGTTTCTTGTATCAAGATGTTGAATTTTTGATAAAGCAATAAAAATGAAAATAACAAGATCTTGATTGAAAATGAGAATAAGCTGAATGAAAATGTTATTTTGATGAAATATTAAATTAGATATTTAAAGATGAAATAATTTTGGAAGAAAATAATGAACAATAAAAGGGATAAACAAATTTAAGTTACTTAAACATATATAACAACTGAGAGAAGATGGATCCGTCAAAAGACTGGATAGAAGTATTGTTAAGGGATGGACCTCAAGTCACATGAATATAATTTGTTCAAATTGAAATTTGAACAAATATGTTTAGTAACTTAGACAATACAAAACAAAAGTAAATGAAAAACGAGAATTCATAATGCCGATCATATAAAGTTAATGATGTCTTGATGACGAGTTCTTGTTTTAGAATTAATTTCCTATGGAATTTTTTTAATGAAAGAGTTTCTTCTCGGAGAATAGATATTGTAAGGTGAATATAAATGCTTATTTGTGAATCATGAAATGATGGAAATCCAGTTCTGAACCTTGATGGTGATATGGCAACGACTATTCAAGCAAAGAAGCATCTTTTTAGATGAAACGCATGTTTTAATGGAGTTTTAGCATACGCCACATAAATGGGTTAAGGAAACCGATGATATTGATGACAGAGATAAAAAGAGCTTGCCTGTGTAAACTCTCAAAATTAATATCAAGGATGTAGCCGGTCCAGCCAATCAACCCGGCCCTAATAAGGGGGGCTGATCTAGCTGGCGGGCAGAAGAGCCCTGTGAGTCTGATAAGAAACACTTGAAGATTTCAAGTAAAACCTATCAATAGAGATGAAAAACAACAAAATGCTCCACAAATCCCATATGAAAATCAACAAAATAGTAATTTTTATTGAAGAAATCAAACTAACGGAAGAAATAAAGCAAGATACAATTGATCCTCTATTCGAGAGAAGGATCTATCTCTCCCAAATCTCTAGACGCCGCAAGAGCAAAAAAAAAACCTAAGAGATCTCAAATTTCAGCCAAATTCAAGATGAAATCCTAACCCTTACAAGAGAAACTATTTAAAGCAAAGAATATTACAAAATCCCTAAACAACCCCTAATTCAAATTTTCCCTCCAAAAACAATATTTAATTGAGTTGTTCCCTATCAAAGCAATATTTAATTGAGTTGTTCCCTCCCAAATGATTATTTAATGGAGTTGTTCCCTTCCAAAGCAATATTTAATTGAGTTGTTCCCTTCAAAATAATATTTAATTGAATCTCCTAATTCAAATTAGACTGGTCTAATAGGGTCCCACTAGTGTGAGCGACGGCAGAGAGGGGGTCTCAAAGGGGACTAATTTTACATTTAATTACTTACCATAGAAAAAAAAATTGGGAGGGAATTAGGGAGGTTTATTTAGGAAAAAAGGACATAGGAATTCAGATTTGAGAGGAATTAGGAAATTTTATTTAGAAATTGAGGGCTGATTTGAATTCAGATTTTGGAGGGAATTAGGAAGGTTTAATATGATTAATTAAACATTTTTATTTTCATTACGAGATTTTTGTGTTTTGTAGTAGTTTTCTTTGTAGTTGTTTCTAACAGTGCATGGGGTTTGTGGATAGTCGATCTACCTCTCAAATAATAGATTAACTTGTAACTTGGTTTGTTGTGCCGAGCCCATAATATCATTCTTCCTGGCTGATTTATGCTGTGTTTTTTCTTTGTATTGTTGTTTTTGCCCGTGTGGAGATTGGATTCCTATCAAATTGGTATTAGAGCACCTTTTTTAAACCTATGATAGTAAATATCAAAGAGATAATATGATAGTAAATATCATTTTAAACTTTGGTAGCTTAAAATAATTCTATATGTATTAATGCTTTAACATTTTTAAAACTATAAAACATTTAAGGCTTGGATCATTGAATTCATGATACTCTAAACAAAAATGATCGATGGAAGTTTTCTGGTTTAAAAATTATTTCTTATCAAATCAAGATGGCTTCTTGCTAGTCTTTATTGGCTCAAATGCAGTAGACGATGATAGTAGTTTGCACAAGAAACTCACGTGAAATTAATGTACACATGAAAATTTACAAAAACAGCCTTGCAAATTGACTATTGTTAAGATGAAACTATCTGAGTGCCAAAACTAATAATTGTGTGAAATTATAGTATGAAAATCAACGGGTATACAGGTCTAGAAGTTGTTTTAGAAGTTGTTTTTTCACTGTTCTTTCTCAAACAAAAAAAAAGCATTACAACTAAACACAAGGAATTCTTCATTTTTATCATTATAACATACTTCTTTAACATTAGCAATCCAACTACCAACAAACTTCCAACCCCTCTCCTATAATAAGCGGAGTATTAGTTTGTTATAACATATAAAAATAATAGTAGGTGCTCATTTGGTTGTTCGGAGTAATAAAATATGTATAAAAAAAGTTGAAATTTACAGTATTCAATCAATTGGTTGATTGCAATTAAAAATCATTAATCAATGTTTGAACTTTGATGTTGAACTCACAGTGGCCTCAAAACCCGTCAAATGTAATGATTTCATTCACACAAAGCATAAGGGAAAACAAAATCTTTATTTTGGAAAATATGTTTTCAATCTACATATATACAATAAAATGAGTCGTAAACATACAATAGAACTTCTGGGAGAAAATCTCTGAAATAATTTAAGAAATCATGCAAAAGATACTCCAAATATTAAACACACAAAAAAAAAACTTAACAAACTACTCTTAAGCATTCTAGCGACTAAAGTCTAAGAATTTCCTGCAAATGCTCTCAAGCTTTCAATGAACGATAAACAAAATGGCATCCTGTATAAGTATGTGTACTGAAAAAAAAAAATGCATTTTTTATTTCCTACTAATACTACCCCAAAATCCAATGAAATTATTTCATACTGTTCATAAGCGATAAACACCTTTATTCCATAACTTGAATATGCCTTTTGTGCCATTAAAATTCAAACTTTACTTTCACAACACTTGGAAATATAAAATGGCAAAAGATCAGAGAACTTACTGGGGTCATTTGTCGTAATTGTGGCCGTGTGGTCAAAGTTACAAGTTCCACCACTTGCTTGTGTCCTATGGTAATAATCATTGTAAGCATACGAAGCTACAGCAACAATATTACCATCTTCATAACATGGTTTCCCAGACTGGATGGCACTACAGTTTGCACCACCAGGGCCACAAACCCAGTCCAGTCCTCGCTTCACATCTCTCGGATCGGCACTGGAATTAGCCACACAAAAAATACCAGTCATCCCTGATAAGGTTGCGCCGCTGTCAGCAACATCTACAAAGTCTAGAGCATATAGAACCGTTTTATTTGGAAAAAAAAGTCCCCAGTTCTTCTCAGAAAGGGGCCCAGGTAGGAGATCTTCATTAAACAACTCATGGATGTACACATTAACTGGATTTTTCGGTTGACTGGGGGTTCCTGAATTGTTCAGTATATGCCGAACAAGGTTAGTGTTGTAAGCCAATGCATTATCCACAGTAGCATACGGTTCGTTATCCCCACCGCTCGATGGCCACCCTGAAGCCGTCACAATAATCGGAATCCCTGAGAAATTAAGTGCTTGAATGGAGAAGTAAGCAGCATCAACCATTGCATCAAACATGTTTGAATATAAGGAAAGGGTGTTGGGATCAACAATCTGATTGTCAGGATTGAGAGATCGAAAAAGAGCATATTCAAGGGGAAAAATTCCATTTCCTTTTGTGTAACCATAATATGGCTGTGCATTTAACATGAATGAGGATCCTGTATTCTTCAAGAACTGGAGAAAATGATACATTATTGAGCTCCAAGTTGAATTGAAAGCAGCTGTGGATGGTGGAAAAGATCTAGGAATCATGTCCATGGATTGAGGGCTTGAGACTTTAACCTGAAAGTTCAGGTTAGCAGCTAGAAGAGCAGACTGGAGAAATTGCATGGCAGGAACAAGAACAAGAGCAGCATTAGGAATGGTGGTAAGAACTTCATTGCCAACTGCAATATAGGTGATGTTTGTTGCTGGAAGATAGGCTGCAACATTTCTGTTGATCCAGTCTGCTGCTGCTGATTGAGATTCCCCTACTCGTACTAATTGGTCGTTGGGAACACCAACCATAACTTCTATTCGAGTGTTTGCAAGGGCGGCCAGTATTTCGTGGTCAGCGTCGAATAATCGTACATGTTTGATCTTATGAGCTTCGAGGATGGACACTATGTTCGATGCTGATGGCAAATTCGAAATGTCTGTACCAATGTTAATCCCAACAAATGAACCTACATAAATAAATAGTTAAAGGAAAATCCATATGTTATCCATGCTGTAAAATACAATGCCAAATTATGGATAGGTGATTCAAGTAATGCATGAAACAATTGGCTGGAACAATTGAAACCAAATAGTTAACATATGCAACCTTGACAATATTAAAGAAGAATTTTTATCAGTGGTACTTGCTCAAAACCTCTTAAACTTCTCCCAAGAAGGAGAAATTTAAAAAGCTTTCCAAGATGGAAAGATAAGAAGATGCAGTTGAATACCTGAAACATCTGAGAACAGAAAGATGAGCAGTAGAATACTTCTTTTCCATATTCCATCAAGCAAGTGGCTGGAACCCTCTAAAACTGCAACCCGGCTATGACAAAATACAGGATGCAACTCACACATATTCCAATATAGTGAAACTGAAAGAAACAAATAAGCCATACATTCAAAGACGTATCCGGCACTTCAAAACTACATAGCCCGTCATATTAAAAGTATCAATATAACTTACTCTACAGAACTGTGAAAATCCTAAAATCTAATTTCTGCCATTATGATAGGCCTAAAAGGATTCCTACCTTTCCTCTATGGAGATGTCTAGTTTCTCTTAGAATCATTAAAACCACAAAACTAGTTAACAATCCAGCTTGTTTCAGGCAAAATTTTTATACTAAATAACATGTGCAACCTTCTAGAATGACACCACAAGGACTAAGGACCTAAAAACATAAGCCAACATTAATTGAGAGCTTATTTTGCTCTTCGGAATTACAAATTCTTAAGTTATCAGACGAAGATTTTATATCCTTTAGTGGCCAAAGTTTCTTCAAACTTCTTCGTTGAAGTTTAAGCCTAAAAATTTAATAACTCAATGTTAACATCTATTGATTATGCTTTAACAGCTAAATCAAACCTAAAAATTTAATAACTCAATCTTGTTATTTTGCTTTTTCTTCTTTTTTAGATTACATTTTGATACTATCTGATCGTGAGCAAACTCAAACTTTAATACATTACACCCACCCAATTCCCATTTTCTAACTAGTCAATAGACAAACCATTGAGCCATTGATAGCATGCAATGCAGTGATTTCTTAGTGTGGAACTCCAGCCACCATGCCTGAGCTCACAAACCCTACAGGCAAAAATGCGAATCATGCCAAACTAAGTTAACCGATGCCAAATATTTCAAGAAAAGAAAAAAAAAATTTTAAAACCTATTCCTTTCTCCAAAATCCCTTCTTTCACAAAACTAACCCTATAAATACCTTTCCCCGAATTTCTATAACAACAAAACGCAATCTTTTTATCTCAAAAATTGCAGAATGTGCAACAAACCTCACCAATCCACCTCCACCTAAAGCATCAAAACCCTAAAGACCTGCAAACCAGCGTACGAACAATCCGAAGTATATAAATATTCGAAAAAAAACCTGAATGCAACTCTCCTAATAACAAATCAAACATTAAAAAGTAAGATAGGAAGAGACGAACCCTAGGAAGCCTCCGAGCTCACTGAGTTCAGCTCTCATGCGACTCCCTGTAAAAAGCTGCAAGCTTTCGAGCTACAATGCTACATGGAATCCAAAGAGACAAGTTAAATTAGCAAAAATTACATGAACGCTTTAATTTCTATGCCCATTTTACTGTTTATTAAAAAAAAATTAATCATGATTTTCCAGTTACAATTGCCCATATAGGTTAGTAAATGACTATTAAAAACTAATAATTTTGATTGATTATTAATTAGCCGTCTTTGATATTGATTAGTACGGCTAATCCTTTTGGACTTCTGCCAATTTTTATCAGTACGGATAATCATTTAGGGTTTATGCAGATCATCAATGTGGGGGCCATAGTGGTTCCTCACATAGGTCATTTTCAGTTACAATTTGACTAAAAATCTCAAATATTTTTAGTTGGGCTGATCGGTTTGACTTTCAAATCTGTCTCATGAGTTTTTTGTTTTTTAAATAAATTAGTTATATGAATAATTATATTTGATATGTCATTATAATATTAAGTTGGAAGTATGTATTTAAATAAAAAAAAATTTGGAATTGATTTTTGTATCATTTGATTTTTTTTAAAGTAAATTTATAGTATAAATATGGATCATGATGGGATTTAAAAAGTTAATTTTAACGTCATTAAGATATTTAAATAC
Source organism: Dendrobium huoshanense (assembly GCA_016618105.1). NCBI lineage: Eukaryota > Viridiplantae > Streptophyta > Magnoliopsida > Asparagales > Orchidaceae > Dendrobium > Dendrobium huoshanense. The sequence continues at coordinate 52,647,940 of CM028355.1, read as the reverse complement.
GTAAAAAATATTGAATGGGTAAGAAGATTAGTATGGATCATTCAATCGAATGTACTTATTCTACTTGAAATGATTAGAATGCTCTTCTCGTATAATTTATAAATATATCATATATTTGAAGAGACTTGGATGAGGCCATAAAAGCAAGTTTGGAGAAAAAAAAAATTTAAAGCTCGAGTACTAGCATTTGATACTCGTTGATGCCACAAAAGTAATTTTCAAGAAGTGAATTCAGAGATTTGCCACTAACAATATCTACAATGATGGACACCAACATTGAAGCCCACCCTTGACAACAACACTCATTTTTTGTGGCAAGAGAGACCTCGCTCATAGCTGGTGTCACCAATAAGATCAATGTCAATGATTAATGTCATTAACTCCAATGTTGTTATATGTCGTTGCTGGTAAAGAAAAGGCTCATGATTGATATTAATGTTGATATCCACTATCATCAACAAGTTTAAAGCTTATTGCCACCAATAAGATAAATATGTGACGTCAACATAAATGTTAATGCCTCACATCGCTAATATAACCAATGCTCACTATCATTAATAAAATTAACACTCATTTGCCAGCGTCGATACTAACACGTGACATTAGCATTAATGTTGATATTTGTTATTGCCAATAGGATTGGTAGGCGTCATCAATATCAACAATAGTGTATGTTGTCGCAAAATAAGGATGATGCCCGTAGTTATTGATTTGGCATACACTTGCCATTGAAATCAATGTTGATAGCAATATTGATGCTCACTATCAACATTGATGTTGATGTCCACTGTCAACATTGATGTTGATGTCCATCATTGTTAATAAGGCTAAAGCACATGATCAACATCAACTTTGATGACTATCATTGCTATAAAGTTTAACATCTTTTATTAACACCAATATTTGCGACTATCACTAATAATAAAGTTTGCGCCGCTCATCATCGATATTAATGTTGATATCCACTATCACCAATACGATTAACGGCCATCATTATCAATTGCTATTATTAATAAAGCATATGACTATTGATACTTCATGCAAAATTATCTTGACTGGACACGAATCTCGAGGCAAAAATCAAGTTGTAAACTTCAAAAATTAAATTTGGGAGCACCTGAACTCCGATTTCAGCAAACTAACAGTCAAACTGAGCGTCTCGGAAATACGAATCCAAAGACACCAAATTAGACTCAATCTGAGCCCAAATGAGTCCACCAAGGACCAAAAGCGCTGTTGGAAGGTTCGAACCACAATTTGAGTTACCAAACGGTCTCCGATTTTGGCGAGCTTATAATCGAATCGAACGGCTCGACGAGACGAATCCAACGAGCCCAAGATTATCGGATTCCAACACCACTAAGACCTTCAAATGGCTGACGAACGGTGTATGATCACAAGATTCAATATCAGCCGTCCATTCAACCACTCCCTGTTAGCGCCTGATCTCACATCTATTTACAAGCCATGCCACTCCTGAAAAACTATAAATAGAGCCATAATTCTTCACAATAGGACTCAAGTAAGAAGGGAAGCAAGAAGAAGAAGGGAAGAAGAAGTGAAGGGGAAGGAGAATCGGCTCCTCCTCGACCACCGCCAAAGTTCTTCCCTCCGCCCGAATACGCCGGGATTCTGCCGGATATTCGAGAGAACGCCAGAATTCTGCCCAACTTCCATGGGATGCAGAAATTCTTCTCAATTAAGGATAGAGTTCCCTCCTGACGCTGAAACTCCGCCCAAGTGATGCCGTAGTTCTCCTCGTCCACCAACAGACGTTGGACTTCTACCCGACACCTGACCTTCACTCTTCGCCAAGTTTCTACCCGACGTCAGACTTCTACCGGTTATCGGACTTTCACTGGACGTATATGTAACATCCCAAATATCAATAATGAAAGGATTCGTCTGACATTCTGATCGAACTCCATTCCAGTTGCCTTGCTCGGACATGAAATTATCAACCACATATAATGAGCTTTACAAAGCCCAGCAGGTCACCAAAGCCTACAACTGAAATCAAAGCACGGCAATGCTATCAATATGCATGTCAATCAATCAAATCCGTACAGTCAATGGTCAATGAGTCTATGCAATACGGAAATCCATAGCCAATGAAACCAGTCAATGCAGTAGCAGGCAAATCGATAAATCTACTAAATCAATCAATAATCGTCAATCAAATCGATGCTGTCTAATCAATACTATCTATTCAATGAAATCAATCGAGAAAAGCAATACGATAAATCTCAACCTATTCTACCAGTGAATCCATGCAGCAGTCAATACGGTGCAGAAACAGTAATATCAATGAATCTATAGGCAGCAATAAATCTATACAATATCCATATCCATGTTATCAATGCAATATCTATATCCATCCATGTCCATATCAATGCTCAATAGTATCAATGCTCGGTAATCAATCAATGAAATCAATGAAATCGTACGATACAGTAAATCTATAAATCCGATCAAATCTATAAAGCAGTAAATCCATCACAAGTCAATCCCAAACACATGCATTTCAATACAATAGTCTTACTGAACAAGTACATCGCTGGCTATTAAGACATTTTTCAAGTCAATAATCCATAATGCTGTTGTAGATATCTATCCGTTGGTTCAATAAGAGTCGTCACTCTGTGCCCGTCGGCATAAGAATCTCCTTATGCCTCCCAATCAATATCAATGATCAATAGATCAATGATCAATAGTTTAAAGGAAAGCTCGTCGGCCCACCATCCTGTACAGGTCTATCAATCTCCATTCAATAATCAATAGTGCTGTTGTAGAAATCCATATAGTTGTTGTAGATATCCATATGTTGGTTCAATAAGAGTCGTCACTCTGTGCCCGTCGGCATAAGAATCTCCTTATGCCTCCCAATCAATATCAATGATCAATAGATCAATGATCAATAGAGGATAACACCAAACCCTTTTTAAAGGAAAGCCCGTCGGCCCACCATCCCGTATAGGTCAAGTCAATCTCCAACCAACGGTTCAACCAATCTTCACTTGTCTTTCAGTAACAATAGTCAATTCAATAGTCAATTCAATAGTCAATATAGTCAATATAAGAATAATGTAGAACAATCATATCAACTTTCATATTCATATCTATTCAATTCATCAATCTCAGACAAATCAGAAATCGTACGAAATTTCGGCAGCGTAACGGCAGTCTATCAAATTTACACAAAAATCCTACAAAAATCACTAATTTTCAAATTACACCAAATTACAGTAGAATATTCACGACATCAATATAAGACTATTATTCTATAGAATCCAAATCAATAAGCATCCTGATAATTTCCTAATCAATTAAAATCGCGTAGAACCAATTCCGACCGATAAAATCTTTGTAGAACATAGTCAAATCGTGTACAATATTCATATCTATAACATTCTAAAAGTTGTGCGGTGAAAGTTGTGTCAATACCAAATAAGGTCCAAAATTCGACTACGAAAACACAAATCCGTACACAACTCAATCAAAACACAATATCTCTGAAAACAGAAATAGGATTCGGAGTCCTTACCACGAGATCTACACTTTATCCTACAGCGGCAGCAGACGAAAAACGCTCCGCGGTCTCCGAAAACGAACTTTTCCTTCGCTTTCCTTCTCTTTCTCTCTTCTCAGATATTTTCGTTTTATAAAAATGATTTCTCTCTCCTCAAAACGAGCTGATTTTCTTATATCTGTGAACTGATCGGCCCGGCCGATCGCCACATCGTCCAGGACGATGCGACCAAATTCCAATCGTCCAGGACAATATTTCAGGCCGATAATTAATTTTCCTTGGACGATAAAAACCCTTGCTCACTGACTTGTGCCATGAACTGATCGTCCCAGGACGATCCAAAATTGGCCTGGACGATCCACCCAGAAATAAGCCAATTCTGATCGTTCTGGACGATCTCAACATCGCCCCGAATGATCCCAGAAGGAAATCAAAGAAACGAGCTCTCACAATCTCCCAACCTTAGAAAAATGTCGTCCCGACATTTCTCTAAAGGTCTGAAACAAAACAAAACAAAACGAAACAAAACAAATCCAATCAAACGGAAAATCGTACAAATCACATCGAAACAGACAATAAATTAAACCCGTACCAGTCACATCAGCAGGCACTGAAGGAACATCTTCCACCATGGCTTGTACATTTTCAGTCTGAATAATTAGAACAGGTCCTTGCCTAGGTCCAGAACTTGGGCAATCCGTCATTCTATGTCCATAAGCACCACATCGGAAGCATTGCCCTGTTCTCCGATAATACTGTCCCAAATGTCTTTTTCAACAACATGTACAAACATTAATAGTCCTTGTTCTGCTACCTTCCCCACTTTTCTTGCTACGCCCAGAACATTTTGCTAGCTTGTCGCTCACCATTTGAGCAACCAGGTCAGCAAACTTATTCATATTTTTAGATGTGAGAGGGAAGTCAGTAGCAAACTCGACTGTCTTTCCTTTCGGATCCTTTGGTCTGATCAATACAAATCATTCGAATCAAATAAAATCGTGGAAATCAAACACGTAAAACAAAACAAATCAACAAATAATGCAATTATCACTATCACTCGGGATCTAAACAAATCCTTTCACTACACTCGCTCTGATACCAATTGTAACATCCCAGATATCAATAGTGAAAGGATTCGTCTGACATTCTGATCGAACTCCATTCAAGTTGCCTTGCTCGGACCTGAAATTATCAACCACATATAATGAGCTTTACAAAGCCCAACAGGTCACCAAAGCCTACAACTGAAATCAAAGCACGGCAATGCTATCAATATGCATGTCAATCAATCAAATCCGTACAGTCAATGGTTAATGAGTCTATGCAATACGGAAATCCATAGCCAATGAAACCAGTCAATGCAGTAGCAGGCAAATCGATAAATCTACTAAATCAATCAATAATCGTCAATCAAATCGATGCTGCCTAATCAATACTATCTATTCAATGAAATCAATCGAGAAAAGCAATACGATAAATCTCAACCTATTCTACCAGTGAATCCATGCAGCAGTCAATACGGTGCAGAAACAGTAATATCAATGAATCTATAGGCAGCAATAAATCTATACAATATCCATATCCATGTTATCAATGCAATATCTATATCCATCCATGTCCATATCAATGCTCAATAGTATCAATGCTCGGTAATCAATCAATGAAATCGTACGATACAGTAAATCTATAAATCCGATCAAATCTATAAAGCAGTAAATCCATCACAAGTCAATCCCAAACACATGCATTTCAATACAATAGTCTTACTGAACAAGTACATCGCTGGCTATTAAGACATTTTTCAAGTCAATAATCCATAATGATGTTGTAGATATCTATCCGTTGGTTCAATAAGAGTCGTCACTCTGTGCCCGTCGGCATAAGAATCTCCTTATGCCTCCCAATCAATATCAATGATCAATAGATCAATGATCAATAGTTTAAAGGAAAGCCCGTCGGCCCACCATCCTGTACAGGTCTATCAATCTCCATTCAATAATCAATAGTGCTGTTGTAGAAATCCATATAGTTGTTGTAGATATCCATATGTTGGTTCAATAAGAGTCGTCACTCTGTGCCCGTCGGCATAAGAATCTCCTTATGCCTCCCAATCAATATCAATGATCAATAGATCAATGATCAATAGAGGATAACACCAAACCCTTTTTAAAGGAAAGCCCGTCGGCCCACCATCCCGTACAGGTCAAGTCAATCTCCAACCAACGGTTCAACCAATCTTCACTTGTCTTTCAGTAACAATAGTCAATTCAATATTCAATATAGTCAATATAAGAACAATGTAGAACAATCATATCAACATTCATATTCATATCTATTCAATTCATCAATCTCAGACAAATCGGAAATCGTACGAAATTTCGACAACGTAACGGCAGTCTATCAAATTTACACAAAAATCCTACAAAAATCACTAATTTCCAAATTACACCAAATTACAGTAGAATATTCACGACATCAATATAAGACTATTATTCTATAGAATCCAAATCAATAAGCATCCTGATAATTTCCTAATCAATTAAAATCGCATAGAACCAATTCCGACCGATAAAATCTTCGTAGAACATAGTCAAATCGTGTACAATATTCATATCTATAACATTCTAAAAGTTGTGCGGTGAAAGTTGTGTCAATACCAAATCAGGTTCAAAATTCGACTACGAAAACACAAATCCGTACACAACTCAATCAAAACACAATATCTCTGAAAATAGAAATAGGATTCGGAGTCCTTACCACGAGATCTACACTTTATCCTACAGCGGCAGCAGACGAAAAGCGCTCCGCGGTCTCCGAAAACAAACTTTTCATTCGCTTTCCTTCTCTTTCTCTCTCCTCAGATATTTTCGTTTTATAAAAATGATTTCTCTCTCCTCAAAACGAGCTGATTTTCTTATATCTGTGAACTGATTGGCCCGGCCGATCGCCACATCGTCCAGGACGATGCGACCAAATTCCAATCGTCCAGGACGATATTTCAGGCCGATAATTAATTTTCCTTGGACGATAAAAACCCTTGCTCACTGACTTGTGCCATGAACTGATCGTCCCAGGACGATCCAAAATCGGCCTGGACGATCCACCCAGAAATCAGCCAATTCTGATTGTTCTGGACGATCTCAACATCGTCCCGAACGATCCCAGAAGGAAATCAAAGAAACGAGCTCTCACAGTATATCTGAATATGGATTTCTTTCCATTTTTGGACTTCTACCTGACGCCGTCCTTCTGACCTTCATCGTCAGACACAGTCCTTCCAACCTCCCTCGCCAGGCAACTGTCCTTCTAACCTCCGTCCCCAGTCGACTACGGTCCTCCTGACTTATGTCGCCCGCCGACTACGGTCCTTCTGACTTACGTCACCCACCGACTACAGTCTTTCCGACCTCCGTCGCCCGCCGACTACGGTCCTCCTGACTTATGTCGCCCGCCGACTATAATCTTTCCGACCTCTGTCGCCCGCCGACTACGGTCCTCCTAACTTACGTCGCTCACAAACTACAGTCTTTCCGACCTCTATCGCCCGCCGACTACGGTTCTCCTGACTTACGTCGCCTGCCGACTACAGTCCTTCCGACCTCCATCGCCAGCCGACTACGATCCTTTTGACTTACGTCACCCACCGACTACAAGCCTTCCGACCTCTGTCCCCCGCCGACTACGGTCCTCCCGACCAAACGAACATGTCAATAGTGATTATTTGTATTCATATCATGTAATGTACTCTATAAAATGTACATCAAGCTAAGGCCTTCTCCCAATGAAGGGCCTCATTTGTAATCGACTGCAATACTAGTGGATTCATTCAAACTGGGCTAGGCCCCGTGGGTTTTCCCCATTTTCAGGGGTTTTTCAAGTAAAAATCTTGGTGTCTCATAAATGCTAGACCCTTTCTCTTATCTGATTGCGTGCTGGATTTTCGTACAATGCTAAGACGATAAACTTTATATTTCTCTACCGCCACGAATACTCCCGGACGCAACAACTATCATCCATACCAATATCTATGCCCATCTTCACCATGAGGCTGATGTCGTTGTTGACATAAATGCTAATGTGTATTCTCAACACAAACACTAATACTTATCATTTCTAGTGAGGATGATATTCACCTTATTGGTTGTTAGTCTCCCATCTTATTAGGAAACAATCCATCAACAACCTCTTAATGATATCTCTAACATATTAAAAATCATTTCACTTCCACCGTCATATTAAAAATCATTTCACTTCCACCATGAAAGTGAGTTTTATATATTTTTAAAACTACATTATATTGATTTTCTTATCTAATTAAGTGAATATCATCATTTGTAATATGCAACTTATATTAACAGAACAATTTCCAGTAGGTAATATCTCCTATGATCTACTCTCACATTAATATATATATATATATATATATATATATATATATATATATATATATATATATATATATATATATATATATATATATATATATATATATATATATATATATATATATATATGTGTGTGTGTGCGCGCGCGCGCGCGCGCGCGCATATTATTTTTTTTGTATAATATTGAGACAATAATCTCTCTCTACTACTGTGAATATTCAAAAAAATGATAAATACATATCATGGGAGTAATCACTTTAGGCTAGTCGGCATCCCTAAATATAACCTTGAATGGATATCCAACTTCATATTCCCAAAAAATGTAGTTGGATAAATCCCTTAATGATACATCCATGAATCAACCTTACACCAAGCAAGTCAATAATAGGAGAAATCCTAACTATGGCACAAAAGGATATTTATGTCAACATTTAGACAACTTCCTATTGCCATCCACTATTATATCAACTTGATATGACTTCCTTGATAAGCAAGTCAATAATAGGAACAATCTTGATTACAACTTTGAAATGATGTTTGCTTTAACATCTTGGATAGATTGTAGTTAGAATACTCTATTCTTTATTATCTTTCTATATATCCAAAGGACTGCCATTAGTAATTCTTTTAAGGCTTCAAAGCTTCATAAATATATATGTTTATATTCTACATATCATAAATCATTTATACAAACAAGTTAATAAACTATGCAATACATGGTAAAAGTGTGACATGATATATGTTCCATTGCTCATTTTGGAGTCATCATGCATTTGTCTTATAAGTGATCTTTACTAGTATTTTCTATATTATTAATTGTGCTTATACATATTTATTTAGCTTTATATTTGATCTAATATCAATTATGATGCACTTTGAACTCTTCATATAATATATTTACAACCACAACATTTTAGTACAAGTCCTTATCTCATTTCCCTTCCATCACTTCATCTCAAAGTATCAAACATTTAAAGGATAAAAGGGAACTAGAAGAGAGGAGATAAATGAGAAATTTAGAGGTATTGAGAAATGTTTCATGAGTCGAGTCAATTAAGAAAATTAATCTACTTGAGGTAGAACTTCGTTCTCCAATTATAAATTTCGATAAACACTAAATCTCATGTATTAGCTTGTATTTATTGATTAATTTGTATTATGTAGTTCTTCATATAATCCAACACATTTTTATATATGTATATTTATGTTTGGTAAAGTTTTCTTAGCATGCAATATTTTGTGCAATTCTAAAAATCTTTAGGGAGTAGCTATGAGTTATGTGGGAATTATGGACTCAAAAAAAAAAAAAAAAAAAAAAAAAAAAAAAATATATATATATATATATATATATATATATATATATATATATATATGACTCATAGATTTAGCTATACGCATAATAATATGGTGAAAACTGAAAAGCTTAATTACTATCACTAGTTTATTGATTTGAATTTATTAATTTTAATATACATTGTTGAATTATTTATATGAAATAAATAGAACACAACTAAAGTGAAGTAATCTTGAGATAGATTTAGTAAATCAATTTATGAAGATTCTATGAATATGGAGGTTCCTACATGTTGCAGATCATTAATTTTTAATTAATTCGACTAAATTGCTTATGGATGAGAATATATTCAGTATTAATATAAAAAAAAAGTAATTCAACTTATGGCTTCATTTGGAACAACTTTTTTCTTGCTTTTTCAAACAACTTTATAATACAAAATTTTCTTGAATTTAAACTTTTTGTACTGAAAAGCCGTTTTAAAAAGCAGCATGAAAATTATCCCAACCGAAGCCAAATATTTCATTTTGTACTGCTTTCTTACTGCTTCTTAAAGCAACTTTCTAGTACAAAAATTTAATTTTTTTGTACTCGAAAATTACTTTAAGAAACAACAAGAAAATAATCCCAAACAAAACCTGTCTCCAAGAAATTATCCTATATATATGTTCTTCATAATATAATGATTTCATAGCACATTTCCATGAACTTTTATTTCGTCCGGTGCACCGGACAGAGATATGTTCGGCCGGCACTAGATCACGCCACGTAGCAGGCACAAAACCACGTATTTGTCAATTTTGCTCGATAATAACAAGAAATACCATTATGTGAAGACAAATACCGAACAATACCGAGTAACATCGAGCAACACCGAGCAATACCGAATTTTTTCTAGAAAAACTCGGTATTGCTCAGTATTACTCGATATTGGTCTTCACAGGGCGGTATTTCTCGTTATTGCCTAGCAATACCTAGCAATACCTAGCAAATACCGGGTAACTCAGTGGTGACCGAACGTAGCTCTACGTCCGGTCACCGGACGTAATAATTGTTCCATTTCCAGAGAAACAACCATAATGAAAAAAAAAAAAAAAAACAAAAAACACAAAAGAAATTATCAGATCTAAGTGTTCCAATAAAAATATACCAAAGTTCAGCCACGATATCACATATCAGAATCCACAGGACAAACTTAGACAGACATCAAAATAAAAGTACATATTCCCCTAAATCGATCAATCATTTGAAGAAGGCGGTGATATATTTCAACAAATTCATTACAATTGCTACTTGTGGTTAACTAAAACACTAAGCCTGAATAAAACCATCGAGAGACAATTACTCCTCTCTCTCTCTACTCACTGGCTAAAAGAGCGGGATCTCTCCCTGTGAGAGCTCTTCCTTGCATAATCATCAGCATCCTCCTCCTCAATTGGGCTCCTACTCCTCGACCCGGCAGCATAAGGAGATCGAGAGTAAGATCTTTCCCTACGAGTTTGCTGATCGTCGGGGGAAACAGATCTGTCCAATAATATTTTAAAATGACAGTGAATCATCTCCAATCGAACTCCATTTTGCGCCCTCGCAGAAAGTAACCGTCTTTCTCCTCTTTCGCGTGTTTCTTCCGCAAATCCGGTAGCAGGTGAACAGTGCAACGACAATATTGGTGTCGCACTGTTCACCTGCAATCAAATACCGGAAGTTTTGCCGTTCGGCTGGAGCTTGCAAGCGACGCCATTCATGTGTTTGGAGTTCGGTTGGAGAAGGCGGAGGGGAAATTCATGAAGAGAGGGAGATAATTGCATACCTGGAGTGTCGTCCACGCTTGGGAGATGGAGAAGGTGAATGGTGAACGGGGCTGCGGGAGCGGGACTTTGCATGACGAGGGGAACGAGAATATCTTGAAGAATGGCGTGCTGGTGCTGGTGACCTAGAACGAGAATAGTGCGGGGAGCGAGTAAAGCGGCGCGGTGATCTCCGATGGCCATAGGATCTGCTGCGAGTTCAGAATAAAGGAAAACAAACTTATCAAACAGCATTACAAGCATGATGTATGTATGACAATAACAAAAAAAAAAAAAACGTTCAATAACCCGCAAATAGCCTTTCTACAAGAAGTAAATTATGGATGGAGCAATTGCAGAGTTTAGGTAAATGGTACGTCGCAAAACGGGGGGCCGGCTTTCTCATTGCTTCTTAAAACAGATTTTTAATAATTTTTTTTTTTTTTAAAGCTGCTTTAAGAAGCAGTAAGAAAGCTGTCTCAAACAAAGCTTAAATCTCGTATTGAACAAATAGCATAAGTAAAAGTGTAAAACAACCAATTTCCTCAATTATAATCCAAAAAAGTCAAACTAGAAATTACAGGAACTTTAGCTTTTAATAAAAATGCATTAAATATAAACACACGTGGTGAAGAAATAATGAATATATAGATTCCATATAATATTTTTTTGGGGAAAACTAAGGGACTGGCCTATTTTCATTGCTAAGAAGAAAAATTTACAAAGAATGAGCTGTAAAACCAGCTCAAATGCTGAAACATAGCAAATATAATAGCTAAAACAGAAGCCAAAGGCATTAAGGCCAAAAAATCAACACAGAAAAGAGACCAAATGAAAATAACTAAATAAAGGACTCAGAAGCGGCTGGTGGTTCTCAGCATACGTACAGACATCAGGATTCAAACCCAACTCTGTTGTCAGGTATAGCAGATCATCCAATGGTGAAGCAGAATAAAACAACAGCCTAAGGTTTCGTTTGGGACGGCTTTTTTATTTCATCTTAAAACAGTAAAAAAATTTAAATTTTGTATTAAAAAACTGTTTTAAGAAGCAGTAAAAAAACCGTCCCAAATGAAACCTAAATGTAGCTGAAAAAAAAAAAAAAAAAAAAACTAGATAAAAGCACCATAGTTGCCTCGACAAAGCCGGCAAGAGCATAATACAAAAATAAGTTGATAAGAACAACCAAAAGTTAAACAAAAGCCATACTTTACAAATAATAATATTAATTAAAAAAAACCAGCATGTTAAAAATTATGCATCAAATCTAAGGTTTTGCAAGTCACCTGACTCTCTCTCTTGCCCTCATGTCAACCGGTTTCTTTCTATTCTCCTCTGCATAAACAACTGTTAACTCACGACCAAGAAGAATCTGACCATCCATTTGATACTTGGCTTCTGCAGCATCAGCAGGGTCAACATATTGAACAAAGCCAAACCCACGGGGTTCTCTGCAAAAAAAAAAGAAAAAAAAAAAGATGATATGAGAGTAGAATTCTTGTAATAAGTGTAATACTCGTAAATGATGATGAAATAATTTTCAAGGTTGAGGCAATCCTGATAAACATAGAAGACCACTAGCAAAAAATGCTTTAGTTATTTTCATGCAAATCAAGTAAAGCAGGCACCTGGCTGCTAACCTTGAACTCTTCAGAGTTAAAGATGACTTGAAATTCTTCAAGACTTGAATATCTTCAAAAATTATAAACTTCAAACCCATTTTCTTCCCCCTTCACAAGCCATTCTCTTCATAAATACTTACATCTTCTTGAATAGAACTCTTAAGACTTGACTGGTGTCTTGAAATCTTTATTTTCACTGTTAGATCTCAACAGCCTTAATAAAAAAAATTGTACAATGCATTTTACACACTAGTTAGGACTATAAAAATAATGCCCAATAGGAATGCAAGCTTAATGACGCCTTGCACTCCTAATTCCCAGAAATTTCTAAACATTGAAGTATGAAAGAATTAAAGGTAAGAAAAATAAAAAAGGAGAAACCATAAAAAGAGGGGAAAATGAGGCTTGGAGAGATAATGGTACGATACAGAATTGGAGCATAAATTTCAGTTATCTGACGATTATAAAGACGTAATAACTGCTTTATACTGTTCGACTACCTACAGTTCCCACAAGTTAAAATGAAAAGCAAAAACACTTCCTTACCCCGAGTAGTAATCACGAGGAAGATAAATGTCCTTAAGAGGACCAAACTGCCCAAAAGGCTTACGAAGATCCTCAGGCCTGCAAAATAAATAAATTAATAAACAATTCAAGATTTATCCAATATCATCTCATCGTGCATATAATAACATAGTATTCCAAAGGAAAAAAAAATCCGTATCATAGGAAATCAAATCATTGTTATAAACTTATAACCATAAAGGAAAATAAGCAGAAAGTTCAAGCTCATGACAACAGGATGTAAACAACCACAATGCATGCATAACAAAAAAAGTCCTATCAATAAATTGTGCAGCTACAAATATACACGATGAATTTTGATGCACTGACATTTCTCTTCAAAGATGTATCAATGACCAACGCATATCTAACATGCGCCCGACACGCCTTTGACATGTGTAAGGCACGCCAAAGATATATTTTAAAATAAATTAAACACGTGTATGGCGCAAGACTTAAATATTTTATGATTTTTTTCTTCAAATATAAATTCTTATATTTCAAAATTTTATTTAGTAAAAAAATAAAAATTAAATTTCTTATTTCTCCGTCACAAACCAAATCAATTGCTCGCACTTAATTACCCATTTCCAAACATTTCCATTTTCATTTCTCTCTGACGAATTTCGGCTAGGGTTTCTCGCAACAACGATCGATGCTATCACAACAACCATATTTTAAATCATCACAACATCGAAGTCTAATGCTGTCTTGACACTGATACTTAATGCTGGTAATTTTCATACCCACAACCATACCCCCACACTGTTTAGACATCTAGATTTTGTCCAACTTCATCTCAACATTGACAGCAAATGTCATCTCGACATTGATGACAAATGCCCATTGCATAACATCGTTGTTGGAGCCTTGCTAGCATTGTCATCTCCCTCTTGATATATGATATCGATGTCTGACTCTCTACATCTTAATAATAATAATTAAAATATTAGTTAAATCACTAATCATTTCTCAATTATTCTTAATATTCCGCTTATTAAATTTCTACATAATATTTTTAAGATATCAAAAATTATAATACCATATACAACCCGTGTCTTTGTCTACATCATAGATGATAAATTTTAAGCATATACCGTATATAACCCGTGTTAGTGTCTACATCATAGATGATAAATTTTATGCATGCCTCGGTAAAAAATTTAAAACAAGTTTGGGCGCATTATTACCAATATGAAAAATGTTGTACTTCTTGCAAGTCACTGGTTAATATGTGAACGTAAACATCCCCCTTCCAAGCAATGGAGACTTTTTGAATTCATAACTCATGACCTTAAATTACTAATTTATGCTAAACTAGGAGTGTGATAGGCTATGATTTTTATAGGCCTTTGACATTTTATGATTTTACTTTAATATATTACTTTGATGTTAATATGTGACTTATTATTTCATATTTTTCTTTGATATAATGATTTAATATTGAGATTTATGGCTCAAAAATGTCTTGAGACTTATTGCCTTGCCTAACAGAAAGAAAACACCTCAATATTTGATTGTGCAATTTCAAACTTTGCATAAAATGATATATTAGTAGTCGCTAGACTACCAAACAGACTTTGCTTCATGCAGTAAGCCTTCTTTTTCTCAATGGTAAAAAGGATAATCTATATGTGATGCCACTATTTAGGAGTAAGATGAAAAAAGAACTCAATCTACTATCAACCAACTCAATACTTGAGACGGTGCCTAGCCATAATTTTTATACCGACTATAGAAGTAAATATACAGATCTACAACCTAGCAAACGAAAGAACAAAATAACCATGGGCCAAAAGCAAGCCAAAAAATAAATTACAAAATCAAAATATTTAGTTTCACAAAACAAATAGAAATGCAAAATAAAAAGGAATTAACTGCAACTATTTATAAATGACTAATTAAGAAACCAACATTTCAAGCATTCGGTCTACCTATACAATAAAAAAAAAAATACAAACCTGCAATCATGGCGAAGATTTCTCACAAGAAGACTTGTAGGAAGATCTCTATTACGTCCACCATACCGACCTCTGGGACTCGGGCTTCTACCTCTTCCACGGTAGCCCCTTGGTGGAGAAGGACTGTAGCTGTATCCTCTGCCCCTCATCCTGCCAAGAAAACAACCTGCAACACAAGTTACCATACAAGGTTAAATAAATTGAAGGGTAGATTCCTTTATCAATTAATATTTTCTGAGATAAATTGTGTAACGAAGAAAACCATGAATCTTGCAAGCCAGGAACCTTATAAATATACTTCAATCCTACCCCTAGTCAACTATTTAGCAAGCACTGTCCTGCTTATAAAAGTTTATTCCAAGTGAAAGAGCCAGCATAGTTTCAAATTTTGAAAACTAAAGAATAAAAAAAAAAACCATTCACAAAAAAATTTCAATAAAGTTTCCGTGCGCACGTAAAATATAAGCCAAATCGAAAACAAGTCAACCCAAGTCAGCCAAATCTTCAAATTTCCATTAAAATTAACAATAGTAGTAAGAATGGATTGCAAAGAGACAGAACAAAGGAGGCAAAGCAAATGTGCCAGGAGAACTAATTGGAGAGCTGTCAACTTCAGTGCCCTAACATGGGTAGTTACTCACTAAAATCCCTCCACTCTTCTTGAAGCTTCTTATGTTCTGGAAAACTGAAGGAGCTCGGCATCACCTTAAATAGCTTGCTTTATGATCTCCAAACAATCCTGATTACAAAATCAATAAATGTTTTTTCATATTTTTTTTGCCAAATTTATTTCAGAGCATAAGCATTGGATATTTTTCTATTATTTTGATTATCTTGTAGGTACTAGACCACTGTTGCAAGGTGTGGACTAAGTCCATTGAATTCAATAGTTTAGTTGTTTTCAATTCCCTGTTACAACAAAAATCCACTTAAGGCTGAGATTTTAGCTTAATGATCTAAAATTGAATAAACTTGATCCATGAGCCAACTTACATAAGTTTCAGTAGATTTTGAGCCCACGCTTTATATGTTCGAAATCATCACGTTTTCACCCCCTACTTATCTGTTTTGAGGCTAATTTGCAACTACTTTATTGTACTGTTGTTTCTAAGCCATTGCTATCGAGGATCAATGTTCTTGTTGATATATCACTTTCCATGGTTATTGATAGCTTATCTAATCTTTAATTTCTAAGAATATATCCATAGGCAACTATTTGTACCTATGGCTTCAGCCTTCAAATATTAGAAAATTAGTTGGCGACTCGGCTTTTCATGTTTTCTTATTTGTTCCCAATATTTGTTATTGTAATAGGCAATTACAACATTTATGGGTTGATTTGCTCGTAGTTTCCTCTTACATTGTTTGACTTGATTGGCTTACAATTTCTCATATACCTTTACTTGCTAGTTGCATCCAATCGCTGTTGCTATGATTCAATTATAATTGGGAACTTACTGAAATCAACAGGAACATAAATTTTTAGATTGTAAACTTTCCAAACATACTATAATTCATAAAGGGTGCATTGAAACATGTTGCATTTGAAGATTTCTATTTTGAATCCTTTGTGGGCTATAAACAAGACCCTCAAAACATATCAAATTGATTGAATATTGAGTATTGAAATAAAATTTTAGTTTCATAATTCATACTTATATTGATTGAATTTATTGGAGCACTTTGTGAGTGTAGACAACTATTCATTGGTGGGGGAGGAGGGGTTAATCTTTGCAACATGAGGCTTGATTCTTCCTTTGGGTGATTTCTATACTACGCTTCCTTTCATTTGTTTAATCAGTAATACATAATTGAAATTTTGCTATGAAATATGTATGATTTTGTTTTGAATCATGAACATGATCATTGGTGATATTTTATGTAAGTTCCCTATTTTTTCTTGTCGAATTTCATATTTTAGCCTAGTAAATTACCTATCAGAAAGAACAAAGCATGTTTATCATTGTTACATTAAAAGAATTTTTTTTGGCTAACGTTAGAGCTGATATCCTACAAATTGTATGTGTTTGTTGTGTTTTCATTCTGCATTTTATCCTAAATTGCATCAGTAACCCTAGGCCCTTAACTGTTCTATATCATACCAATTATGAAGGTAATCATCGCTCTCAAATCACCAAATTCAAACGGAAAATTCAAGCTAATTTGCAAAAACACCAAAAACATACACCGAAAACCCAACTAATCTATATATCATGTATAGCATATGTTATGCTTTTAAACAACTTCATAAATTGTGAAGCAATTATATATTGCTTTCTATATTCTCAAGTGCGCTAAAGCATACATATTAATCATAACAACAGTTTTCAAAAATACAATAACATATTTATCAAACATAAAACCTAATAAATTCAGTGCAGTAGGCCAGCTATACTAAAAAGAAGCCCGAGAATCAAATCTGAAACAAAAACTTGGGGACCTGAATCCAATTAGTAAAATTAAAATATGGTTTACAAACCTGCAAACAGTGACAAAGATATAGATTCATATCAACTCATTAAAGCAAATAAAGATAAACAGATCAGACAAAATTGATATCCTACAAGATACATGAAACTTTTATAAATGTTTTTATACTGAGCTGGTGTGTTTTTTTACGCTCATTTTCCATTTAAATTCCCGATATCCAGACAAACAAAGCAATTACAATTTCTTTTCTTTCTTCCTTGAGAAGCAAGTTGAGATTTCTAACAGGAAATGCTTAGATACACAAAAAAAGGAGGATGCAGATTGTGAGCAATAACCGGATGCCTTCTCATATATCATACATCAGCTATCAAAACGGAAATATCAAGCCAGTACAACAAAAAACACACAAAAAGTCTTCTTACTTCAATGAACTTCTCCCCATCACTACATATTTGAGCTCCCAATCGAATACTCAAAGAATCTCCATATATCTATCCTACGCGAGCCCCTCTTAAGACAACGTTACCAGTAGCTAAAGAGACAAACCACATTCAACCATACCAACCTAAAGAAATAGATCCAACAGTTAATACCATCTCTAACTCTATCTCAAACAAGTTATCATCCTCAACAGAAACATCTTAGCATTTTCCCTAAATCAGCACCCAAACAAGAGAGACGAAGCACGATGAGAAACATCAGAAACGATATCATGTAAAACCCTAATAGATCAGACAACGCGGAACATACTGCAGGAGAAGAAGACGCAGAACGCGAAGGAAACATACCACGAGAACTAATCGGAGGAAGCTAAGTCTGATTTTCGGTGCAAACCCTAACGGCGCTTTGTTTATCGCTAGAATCCCTCCGTTCTCTTTTCGAAGCTTCTTCTATTCTGCGTAGCGGGTATAAAAAGCTTGGTTCTGTCACCAACGATTCTTATTAGGTTTGAATAAATCTGAGCCGTTTAAGTTGCCCACTTCGAACATCGTCGGACGGCTATAAATCAGCAGTAGAATTCGCTGTGGAATGGGTCGGGCCGCAATGGGCTCACAGCAATTTATATTTACATTTATTGTAGGGGCTGAAAAAGAAATACAATGTAAGAATAAAATGTAAAAAATATTGTATAAAATGAATATTTTAAAATTATTTGAATGAATATTAAGTAAATATATATATTAATGATTTTTTTATTTGATTAATAGTAATGAATGCAGAGTAAAGTTCTAAATTATGTGAGAGCAGACGGTGTGCGGCGGCCGTCACAAAAAAAATATATATATATGATTGATAAAATTGAATTATCATATTTAGTTGCTTAAAAGAGAAAAAAATTGAATTTTTTATTTTTAAATTAGTTATATAATTTAAGCTGCAATTTTCTCTAATGAAAATTTAATGGTTGCCATAATTAATTGCATAGCTTGGCATATAAACAAAAATTGACATTAAAGTTTAGCTTCAATTAAATACTTAATTGATTATAAGTTTTTTGACAATTAATGTTGTTGTAAATAATAATATTAATCACCGAGAAAATAACAATCAATTAGTTATCTGATTGAAACGTATATTCAAGTCATTAAAAATATGAATATACGAGCTATTATTTGTATTCAAACACATGATGTTCGACAAAGTATTTCCCTATTTCAATTGGATTACATCAATGATTAATTTTAAGCCCATATCTTTTTTACTTTAATTATGGGTGTTCTTAATGGACATTTGCAAGAGAATGTACTTTGTTTATGTTTTTGCTAATGATATTCTTCTTATTGATAAGACTAAAGAGAGAGAGTTGATGAAAAATTTGAATTATGGATTTCAGTCTTAACCTAAATATTCTGTGTTTATTGTTCAAAGCGATGGTGAAATAAATAGGAATATTTGAAGTAGAGGAATACATTCGACTTATTGTATGATAGAAAAGTAACCTTCAAATTTAGGAAAAAATTTATAAGATAGATGTGATACCTACAATAGCTTTATGGCGCAAAATATTGGCCATTAAAAGAGAATCATAAACTTAAATGTTGCAAAGATGAAGTTGGTTGAATGGACGAGTGACTTTACACTTAAAAGCAAAATGCAAATTGAGTATTTACATGAAAATATCACATTTTATGTGGTTTGAAAATGTAATAATTTAGACAAATTCTTGAGAAAGAGTTAATAACAAAAAGGTATTTTCTCACCATGATTAATTTTGTAAATAGCACACATACCAGCTCACAAGCCGTCTCGAACTCAAACTCATTAACAACCTCCTAATGAACGAAGCTTATTAAGTCACAAGCTTGAGCTCAGCCTAGCTCAAGCTCATCCATTTGCTTGATTAACTTAAAATATGATTAAGTATTAATTTTAAATTGATATTATATAATATATTTTGACTTTTAAATTATTTTATTTGTATTTTTTAAAAAATAAAAAAGTCTAATTTAAAAATAAAAAATTGAGCTCCAAATTGAATCAAACTCAAGCCTAAATTTTTTTAACGGACCAAATTCGATGAGCTCAATCCGAGCTCAAGCTTAATACGAATGAACGAGCTCAACTACATTAGGCAGATATTCAACTCGTTTACGTCCATGATCACGTGCATAAACATACCAACATGTGAAAAATGCATGTGGTTTTAACATAATAATTTGGTATAAATTCAATAAAAAAATCCAACCAATTCAATGTTTCTCTTCTCAAATCATACAATGGATGCTAACATAACTCTATAATGCATTATGATGCTTATAGTAATTTACATCAGAAACAAGCATACATCAAGTGAATGCTAAATAAACCTTTGAGGCGTAGCAGCAGCAACAAATTTAGCTCTGGTTTGAATCTGAAGCTTTAAAAATGGTGATGTGAAGACTGAAGAATAATGTCGAGCCCTCAAGTGGAAGCATGATGGATTCTCTCCAGTATCTGAATGACCTGATTCGGACAGAGAGGTTGATATGAATCAGAAGAATCAGAGGTAGAAGAAGCATCTGTGTTCTCAAGGAGAGGGAGAGAAAGCACAGCTTCCTGTTCCAGTAAAGTTAACTCCAGGAATTGGAGGAGCATATCTCCATCAAGCATGGTTGGAACTCCGGCCTGAATCATCACAAAGATTAATTACACGTCTAATCATTGGAAATCATACAAGTAAGAGATAAACATGTATGGCTGAAAAAGAAAAGTGTTAGACCGGTCTAGCCGGTCTGATGGGACTGGCTTACACGAAACTGGCGGAGAGTTCTTCCGCCTCCTGTACACAGGAGCCGACCGCTCAGTTCACCTGTGAGTTGTTTAGGATGGTTTTTGAAGGGAGTTTGGAGGGAAATTTCAAAGTAGGGGTTGTTTAGAGAATTCTTTTTGAATTGTATATATAAAATAGTTTGTTTTCCTAGGATTAGGACATCTTGAATTTGGCTGAAATTTGAGATTTCTTAGGTTTAGGTTTTCATTTGGGCTTTAGCGGCGTCTAGAGATTTGGGATTTGGGAGAGGAAGATCATCCTCTCGAATAAAGGATCAATTGTATCTTGTTGTTTTTCTGCTTCTACTAATGAATTTTAAGTGTTTTCCCTAAGATTTTTTCACTGTTTCTACTGTTTTTCTTGAGTTTTTCTGCTCTGTAATTGCTGTTTTTCTATGGAAACAACAGTTTTCATTGTTGTGGCTGTTGTGGTTGAGTGTTTCCTATCAAAAAGGCTCATGGAGCTGATCAGAAATAGCTTAGATTACATAAATCTTTTTGTGGAATTCAATAGCTAAGGGGCTAATGGGATCATTTTTGTTTAAAAAACAAGAAAAACAAGCGGCTTTTGAAAATACTTGAAGGAAACATTATTGTTTTATTGAGATACTTCAACAAGCTCATAAGCAATTAAGTAGAGACAACAATTTTAGAAATCATTTGTAGTTAGCTATGGTTGAAAAGATATGCATGCAGAACAAATACAATTTCGGTAATTATACAGATAAATAATAAAGATATCAACTTTCAAATATCAAGCTATCAAAAGAAAATAGAAAATTCTTATGATTAGATCAGGGAATCCGTATATTCATAAAACTGGAGAGGAAGAACGCAATTCTAAAATTACCCATTTACTTAATACAGCCTTCGCATGGAGAAAAAAATGAATATATAGACAATATTAATATAAGAACTTTTTGAGAAATAGCAGGTGTGGAGCAAGAAATTTTTAGTAATGGGGACCAAAATTGATAATTTCTAAAACACTTAAATTTTTTCAGGTGATATACGAATAATAAATTAATATTCGGAATTTAGTTAATCATTTAAATAGAAAAACTAAAAAGCTTATGAGTAAATTACGCTATGGTCTACTAGATTAGAGGCTATTTAATGGTGCAAGAGTTGTTGGATTTAGGAGTGTAAACGAGTCGAGTCGAGCTCGACTCGTCAGCCCGTTCGCGACCTCGAACTCGAGTCAAGCTCGAGCACAGCTCGTGGCAATAACGGCGGGCTCGCGAGTTTGCTAATAAAAATAAAAGAAAAGGCAGGTCACGGGAGGAAGAAGTAGAACGAGCAAAAGAAGAAGAAGAACAGGCGAAAGAAGCAACAGTTTAGAATAAAAGCTTTATAATTTAATTAGGTTTACAACTTTTTATTTGCCTTAAAAGCTATATGTTTTAATGCCTTAAAAGCTATGCCTGAACTTATAGTTGTTTTTTCAAATGGAAGCTGAGCTTTGGAAACATTAAATTAATTATATATATATATATATATATATATATATATATATATATATATATGTATATAAATTTTATTTTAAATAAAAATTAATAAGTATTTAAACTATGATTCGAGCCAGCTCGCGAGCTCACGAGCCGAGCCTCATCAAGCTCGTACTTGAGCTTGTTTAATAAACAAGCTCGGGTTTGAGCTCACAGCTCGATAAGCTCAATTCACGAGCTCGTTAACAAGTCGAGCTCGAGCTGGTTCAGCTCACTTACATGGTTACACCCCTAGTTGGATTCGATCCGCAACAACAAATTTGCTTTGTTTTTAAATTTAAAATCAACTATTAAGCGAGTTTTATGTGTTGTGTGATGGGCAATGTGTTGTGTAGAGGTATTAGATTTGACTTATGTTAAGAAAGGTAGGGGTAGACCTAAAAAGACTTGGTTAGAAAATATTAAGAATGACCTTTCTTTATTAGATTTAAACGAGAATTTGACTTTTAATATGACACAATGGAGAAAAAGGATTCATGTAGCCGACCCCACGTAGTGGGATAAAGGATTGATGTTGTTGTTGTTGTTGTTGTTGTGATGGGCTATATAATGAGCCATTTTGTAGGTTTTAACTTTTAAAATAAATTGTTAGTAATTTTCAACTATTATGTGACCACCGAAGCTCTGCCATGACAAATATTAAATCTAAAAGAAATTCAATAATGAACGAAAATGTTGATGTCTTCTGGGAACAAAACGGCACAAAATAAAGAAGATAAACATGGCTAGAAAAAAACAAAGAAATCTTCTAAGACTTCTATCAATAAATTTATCCAGCATGACACCTCAGAAGTTTTGTTCATACCCGCGAAAGACGTCCGCGAAATTCCTTATGGTCATTTCCTAGAACGGGAGCAGTCAAAGGATGAACAGCAAGCCTTGCCTGCACAGTCTCTAACAAATAATGTTCCTCACTGCAATTTCACAAAATAAAGAAAGATCATATAGAGAGATTTATAAAGTTATAATGCAAGAATATCCTAAAAAAGAAAGTACAACATCATAAAAATCAATTTTAGGACTGCAAATAGGGTTGTCGCTTCAGTTAGTAGAACTAAAACATTTAGGTATTTAGGCTGTTCTATATGCCAGAAAAAATGGGTTCAGCCCATATTGTACTTCAAGGAAGGAGGATGGCAGATTGGTGTACTGTTAGTAGAAATTCATGGAGCTTTAACCGTGGTTATTTTGCAGCTACTTCCTTCGATTGCTCTGCAGCCTTTTTCTCTGCATGATCTTTCGACTTATATGGTTAATGCACCAATTTTTATTGGCAACTCCCCATATGATTCATAGGGCTTTTTCCTGCAGTTGATTTGGCCCATATCCATGAACTGTAGCAAGAATTGGCAGGCAGTAGCTTCTACGATTCCATCTAATGCCGGTGGCATTCTTGGAAGAATTTTTATTTCTGCTGTTTTGGTGTTTCACAAGGCTAATAAATGGTGGAAAAAAACTTTTCTTTGGATTTAGTCCTTTTCCTTCCAATGTAATTCTTTGATCGGATGTGAGATTTAAAATTCTGCAAGAGGACATCTCCTTGAACGAGGCTTATATTTCGCTGAATTCTTCTTAAATACCTATTGCAATAGTGCTTACACATGTTCTCATCCGGTCCGGTAAGTTATGTGTGCGGGAATTTCTAGATTTTTCTTTGCATGTGTCTATGAGTGTTCTGTGTGCATGTAAATGCATAAAATATGTTCTAAAGCGAGTCTCAGAGGTCTGTATACATGATAACCAAAACCAAGAATTTACCCTTGAGAGTGTCGCAGCCCTGGGGTGGCGGCACTACGGTGTTGAGCTTTTCATAACTTTGGAAACTTGGGGAACGTTGTGGCGCTAGATTGGGCATTGTGGTGCCATGCTCTCTGTCAAGAGTGCACTGCGACGCCACAGTCTGGAGCGTCGTGACGTTAGATCAGATTTTTATAAAAAAAATCAAATTCCACGTGAAAATCCCATTTTGTCAAAATTCCCCCTTAGCTACCATTTTAGAGAGAGCGAGGGAGAGAAATTATAGAGAGAAAGTTTGATTCGAACGACTTCAATCCATTTTTTGGTTTCGATTCAATTCAAAAAGTTGTCCGGATAGCGATAGGTTACATTCTAACTATCTCAATTTTTGATAATGTAAAATTTTGGGATTTTTCTGATTAAAATTATAATTTCGTAGTATAAAAATGGGGATAACTTTGTATTCGCTAAACTTTCACTATGTAACTTTATGTATGTTATAGATACTAGTATTCTGAATATTTTGGTATTTTCTCCAGAAATTTCCGCCAAATAAATTGAGAAGTATGCTATTTCTATCAAATTAGACAATGATTATGACATTAGAAAGTAACGTTGTAAAACATTGAAAGCTTCAAAACAGCGTTCTGAACAATCCTTGGCAATCTGATGAAATTCTAAAAATTATGAAATTATGCCTCGATCTTTGAATTTGTTGGCTGCTCATAAAGCATTTTGTGAGTTTCTACAAATTGGTTATTTCCATTTATATATATATATATATATATCTGTGTGTGCGTGCGCTTGTGTGCACTTGTTTATTTTCTTAAAATGTGCGATTCTGAAGAATTCTGATGTTGGAGAAAGACCTGTTGTACTAAATACACTGGGAGCTATACAGATCTAAATTTCTTAACATCAAATGTACTAAGCATTTGGGAGTCAGAAGGGCCTGAATTCTAGATCTTTTCTATTGTGAGGCAAAAGGGCCCAAGGGAATTCTTTAATTTCTGCTTTGACATATGAAATACTTATTTATTTTACATTAAGTATAAAGTCTATTTAATTTATGTTGTTTCTTAGCATTACTCTGATCAATTCAATAGCATACTAATAACTGCTTTTAATTCATTATATGCATAATGTGTTAATTTTTAAAAATTTAGATTGGTGTGTGTGACCTACTGAGCTGTGTTAGCTCAAACCTATTTTGCATTCTATTTCAGGTCAGAGATAGGGTAAGGAGCCAGTTGAGTAGTTGATGTTAGTTTCTGATCTTCTAAGTGTGTGCATGTATTTTTTGGTCTATAGAATTTATAAAATCATGACTATTGTCTGTTGCGCTCTGCTTTGTTCTAGTCTGCTCTATAGCCATGTACTTTAGTGTAAAGATTTTTGTTGTTTACACATTTTGAAGATGAATGAAATGAAAAGAAAATTATGGTTAAGCTTCTATTATGTTCATTCGAAGTTAACTACTAGCTCTTTTGTCTGTTCATTATTGAAAATTTTTTGAAAAATTCTCAAAAACTATATCTTGGACTTGATCTGCCACCATCCAACATGATATGACCTATTCTACTTGTCGGTTATATTGAGTTGGGTTGTGACATCTTCCCCGTCATTTCTTTTCTTGATTTTAATAATATGTTGAAAGTGCAGTTGAATTTTGTTAGATTTACTATATATCTTTTGATGCTATCAAGAATTTCTGTACTTTTTATTTTATTTGAACAATAGTATATTTTGTTTTCGTTTTTTTTTAGCTATCCAATGATGGGAAAGCATCCAATGATCATGGTAGGTAGTGCATATGGCTTGGTAGACCTATGGTTTGCTGGCTCGATTGGTCCCTGGCCGCTGGTGTTTCACGGGTTGGCTGTTTTGGAGCATTCGGTTTTGAGCTTGTTCTCTAAGTTGCTTGAGCTGAAGTTTAGAAGCTCTTTAATTCTCAAAAGGTACCTCATTATGAAGTTTACTTTTGGAGTGGCCTTGTCCCTTCCCCTTCCCCTTTCTTCTTCTCTTGGGAATCGGTGGCTTGTATTAACTGGGGGGCTAAATTCTATGCTTTGAATTCATTGGGAAGTTAATGATTTTTTGTGCTTTACCTCTTGGGATCTCACGGCTGACTCCTTATTCCGTGACCGTCCCTCGTTTTCCGTGGCTGTGGCTCTCGGTCTGTGCGGTTCCCTCGTCTCCCGTGGCTGTCTCCTTGGTTCCTGGTTTGGGTGTTTATCCATAAGCTTTGGAGGAGATTTCTATGCTTATTATGCTTTGGTTCTAATGGAAATTAAAGGCAAGTGGCTCTTGGCATTCCTCTCTCTTGCCTATAAATATGAGAAAATGTTATGAAAGAAGGGAGTTGATATTTTGTGAGCATATTTGCTATTAACCTGCGGGTTTATTCGGAAATCCTGCGGGCTTTTTACAATCTTCTTTTCTCATCCCCTCCGGAAATCCTGCGGGCTCTTTCCACCCTTTCTTCTCGGGCTTCTAACCTCTTCGTCTCTCCGCAAGTGCCACTCCATCTGTATCCTTCTTCTCAACAATGAAGCAACTTTAGGGTGTCGTGTCTTGGTTGATTTGGAAGCATTTGGGACAGTCTTGCAGTGGTGGACCATCGGTTTGCTAGTTCTATGCACTTTACTTATTTAACCTACAAATTCGATGCATTGAAGGAACCCGCTCTGACGGTTGTCTGAGGATAGCGTATTTTTAAATTTCTTTATTTCTTTAAAATCTCCTAGTATCTTTTATTGTGTTTGTCAAGTTTTGAGTTGTTTGCTTTTATTTAATAAAGTTTGTTTTAAGTTCTATCCATTGCGTCTGTTTCTTCTTGTGTGTCTACATCATCTTTCTATTGTATGATATTTCAATCATTCCCATTACGTTTGTGATGCCTAACTTTTTGCAATTCATTAACTCTTGTGAATTTTTCTTCCTCAAGTTTTCTTCAATCAGTTCAGTCAAAGGAGATCACCACAAATCAAATTTCAAATAATGTTAGACATAAATATAAGAGCATTTCTATATAAATTTCAGTTTAGAAGATGCTATAACATCAGCAGCAGCAGCTTTTTCCCAATTTAAAAAAGTCCAATGCTCACCAAAGAATATTTCAAACTGTTTAATGATATTTCACAAAAAACAAAGTGAAAGTATATAAAAAAAAAACTGCAGATAGGCAAGAAAAAGTCAAGAAAAGTGAATAAACACAAAGAGACCTTCTAAATTTAGTAACACAATCTCCAATATGCCATAAATGCATGATGTTATATGCATTTCAAATTAATAAGAAGTTCGATTAATTTATGTTACCTTGTAACAGGAATAAGTATGAGCATACTTCCAAGAAGTGTGCTTGCAACAATGTTATTATCTAAAGACTTGCAACCTATATCAGTGCCATCAGAATCATTCAACAAGTCATCCACTGACGATCTGTACAAAAATAAACCCTGCAAATATTTTTAAATGTTCAGTAAAAGAGAGTAGCAAACTTTGCACCTGTCACACAATTCCTCGCGCTAAATATTCTAGAATAGTTGACAATAATATACTTGGTTGAAATAAAATTGCCTTTCTAACCAAATTTGTATGATAATTAAGAAAAGAAATAGGAACTATATGATTCGAGTGTATTCGCATTATTTTTCATGGTCATGGGTAGTGTATCATTTTGAAACTAATGGTAATACTGGCTACCAAAGAAGAAGAAATAAACCAAAATATTCTGCATAAAATTCAAACACTGAACATTGAAATCACAATTTTCTCAAATTAAGCAGCCATAAGTCTATCTGAGACCGCAAATTTTTCATTTTTTGCTTTAAAACTTTCAAATTTCAGTTGAAAAAAATTAATAAGCACATAATGCAAGGATTTAGAACCGCAAGACACCCTAAAGTTGTCAACAGTAAAAGCAAAGACCGTGCCATGCAAGATAAGTTAAGGTAACAAATAATTTAAAGTAGACGGTGCCATGGATGACTGCACTGGAAGTTCATGTAAGCTTCTGATGCCACGGCCGTAACAGACAGACAAATCCCACCGTAATCTCTGCTTTATCATCAATGTTCAAGTCACCTCAAAGCTATGAAGCAAAATTTACATTAAATTTGTTAAAAATCAGATCAAAAGCTGATTTGATACATATAATTTCCCTGATCTCTTACCCTAATTTAGTAGCTCTATTTGCCAACAAATTTTAGTATTTAACTCATTGAATGACATTTTTGCACATGCTTCAAGCAGCAAGCTACAACAATTATAATGATTTCTGCCTAAGTTTTAGGTGGCTGCTGCAGCTGTTTATTCCCTTATTTCGTGCACGTGTTTGGGGCAGATTTCCAGATTTTACTGACCTGCAGCTACTGCGATTTGAAAGTCTAATTTTTTGCATATTTATTTTTTTCCTTAAAAAGGCTCTCAGCTCTTCAGGCATAAATCTTGATAATTGCATCAAGTGAATTTCCTGTTTTTTTGTGTAATTAGTGTATTTGCCTAATACGTTTTTCCAAACGTTAGACATGTATGCTCTGGTCTTGAGATGATTAAGCAATGAAGAATTATTATTCCTGCCCTGTTAATATGTCTAAGTTTTTATGCATGGATTAAGGCCTTGTTTTTCTTTGTGATATCAAAGGTTGCTCTAGCCAACAATCTAACCATTCGTATGACCAAATGTGTAAAGGAATTTGGAGGGCAATGCTTCACCTTTTAAGTCTACTCTGATCCAGACATTTTCATCCCTCAGCCCTCTAATGGAGCTAACAAGAAGTTGAATCCAATCACTGAAAGGTAAATAGCCACAATTATATTTAATGGCCATAAGCAGTGATGTTGTTCATATACAACAGAGGGGAAAACATGACTACTTCATGTGATTAACCCCAACCTCAGGTAGAGGAGATCCAGACTACAAACTCCAAAAATCAAAGAATAATTTGGCAATGTCATGGCTTATCAAATCCACGACTATTGAGATAGGAAAATAATTCTTACTCTACTCCCCTACAAAGGAGTTTAAGAAGCTATAAAAGAAGCTTAAGTTTGAGAACACATCAGAACTCTTCTCGGTTGAAAAAAAAAAAAAAAATTCCTTCACAAATTCCTCAAGGTGATCTCTTCGTTAAACAATATTACAATTCTTTCAACCGTCAAAGGCATAACTTGATCTATTAGAGCATCATGATTGGAAGTGCCCTGGTAATAAAACACAATATAAATCAATCATCGAAGAAAAAAATGGGTGTTTAAGTTCCTCATGGAACTAAACAATATTAATGATGAAGTTTGAGGAAGAAATTTAGGCAAAAACACCTTTGCCTACTATTAAAGAGACCTTCTTCGAGATTCAATCGCAGGAAACTCAAAGGATGGTGATGATGGGGCCATCAAAACCTTTACCAATTATATAAGGATTGGCTCTTGTGGTTTGTGAGTTATATAAATCTTCCTAAAATGACTTCAGGAAAAATAAAGCCATAGTGTGACTACTATAAAACATAAGGTCAGATCACATAAAGTCATAGACATGTTGGAAGTGTTAATAAAAACCTCAAAATTGGAAGTCAACTTAGAGGCCTCACACTAAATAAAGTAAATGACAGCATGTATCTAGTAGCAACACCTAGCTTAAATCCCTTGAACCAAGTATACCGAGCAAGGAACAAATAAGGCTCTAAAAAATCTACTAAGTTAGAAACAGAATGAAGAACAACTCAACCTCCATTCTTCTGATGTGATTGGAGCATGTTCTGTGGTCCAATCAGGTCATCAATTATACTGATAATGCAAAAAGGTTCAATAAGGTATGTGGATTATTGATTTTGAAGCCCTCGATCACATAACCAGTGACATTTCTCTCTAAGAAACATTGACAACTGTGAAAAAAGACATATTTGTAAAATTGCCAATGGAATGATGACCAAAATTATTGAAATGAGAACTATTGTAATGTCCAACGGATTAAAACTCCACTCATTCTTATTTGTCCCTAATCTAGATTGCAAATAGTTATATATAAATAAACTTGCCTGTGATCATCGTTGCATTATAATTCTCACATAACCTTTGTTTTCTTCAAGATTTGAATTCGAGGAAGACGATTTGGAATGCTGAAGTATGCTCAAGACTCTACCCCTCAAACTCAATATTCTTTCATATCTTCATGTTCTTAAGATCACATCAACTGATTCAAACTCTAATAAAGATAGTTCGTTTATTTTACAATTTACATCACTATTATCTTGATCACCTATATATTTTTGTACCTTAAAATATTGTTTCCTTTGCTTGCCAAAAATATTTCTAAAGATCTTGTCAAGTTAACTAATTTTCTAAATATACTCAACAACACTATCCCAATCTACCTTATTAAAGTTTATATCAATTTTCACTCATTCATTCTGATATCTAAGGACCCTTTATAGTTAAAAATGTGTCTAAATCTAGATGGTTCAGCTCCTTCATAGATGATCACATTGGAGTTGCATGGATATTCTTGATGAAAGAAAATTTATTAGCAAGAATTTTTTTTGTGAACTTCAATACCATGATCCAAGTCCAATTCTACACAAAAAATTTAAGTACTGAAGACCGATAATGTTCAAAAATATTTTGGATCAATCTTGAGTGATTATTTATCCAAAAAAAAAAATTCATCAGAGCTTCTTTGTTGACACTCTTCAACAAAATGATTTAACTAAAAGAATAATCATATCCTAGTAGTCTAGTCTCTTATGTTCACCACCCTCATCACTAATATTTTTAGGGTAAAGTTTTGCTAACTCATAAATAGAATGTCCTCTACTCTTGTATTCTCAGCTTTAAAGCCTCCATTTTTGGCCTCTTGAAAGCCTACCCCAACACAAGAATTATATACATTCAACCTCTAAAAGTTTTGGATGCTCATCCTATGTAAACACTCATCCCCATAATATAAGTAAACTGAATCCCATTTTTATTAAATATATATATATTTTGTCCGGTACTTGTCTAACCAAGAGAGATGCAAATGCTACTCACCACTAAATGATCTGAAACACCATGGATGTGATCTTTCTTAAACAACAAAGATTCTTTCCTAAACCAGATATTCAAGGGGAGATCAAACCAAAGGAATATTTTTCATAAAATTCCTATCACTAATCCTACTTGCAATTCAAAAGAAGTTGTTGCAAGCCCCGTAAACA
The DNA here is from genome assembly GCA_016618105.1 of Dendrobium huoshanense. NCBI lineage: Eukaryota > Viridiplantae > Streptophyta > Magnoliopsida > Asparagales > Orchidaceae > Dendrobium > Dendrobium huoshanense. The sequence goes on along the minus strand of CM028355.1, from coordinate 52,616,678 downwards.
ATTTTACACTCTACCTTCCACTCAAAATAATAATACAAAATATTTAATCTTATTTCAAACGGAGTCAACCATAAGTTGATCCTACATACCAAAAACATGACCAGAAGTTTGAACCTAATGTGGTCTCTGCTAAAACAACATAAGATAACAAGAAAATTGTAGTCTCAATAGTGATTTTTTCTATGATGATCTCACAAAAAAATTGTCTTGGGGAGAAATCTAAGAGCTTGCATAGACCATCATATCCATAAATTTATCTCTTATACTATTGCATAATATTAGATTTGACTTGTGTTAAGAAGGGTTGAGGTAGACCTAGAAAAGACTTGGTAAGAAAATATTAGAAATGACCTTTCTTTATTAGATTAAATGAGAATTTAACTTTTACCAGGGCACAATGGAGAAAAAAGGATTCATGTGGCCGACCCCATATAGTGGGATAAAGGCTTTATAATGTTGATGTTGCTGTATACTAATCTCTCACCGAACTTCAAACTTTCATTGACAATCTCACTCAAAAATTGTTTCATGAATCCCTCATGATGCCAAATGCTATCAACATTTTTAAATAGAAAGCAATTGCTCCAAAAGAAATTTGGGCATTTAAAAAGAATAAAACATTGTAGATCTTGGATTTACCCTCAATAGCAAAAATTGTTGGAACAGATGACTATTTACTAGCAAATATAAATCCCATGGGAATATAGAGAAGTTCAAAGCCTGCATTGTTGCAAAAGGATACACTCATACGTGCGGTAGAGATTACAAAAAGACATTTGCACATGTTACTAACAACAACATCTAGGTCCTCCTATCCATGACAACTAAACTTAATTGGCCAATATATCCGCTTAATGTTAAAAATTCTTTCTTAATAAGTATATATGAAAATTCCTTGTGGATTCCACTCACAATTCCCTACTTATAAATAATACAAACTTAAGAAAGCTCTTATGGTTTGAAACAATCTTCTCAAGCCTAGTTTGAGAGGTTATCTAAAGTTGTCAATATTAATGTGACACTCAATGCCAAGCTAACGAAACTTTGTTTATAAAGAAATGTATTGATAGAAATTCATTCATCCTAATTATATACGTGCTATTGAACTTACAAGAAACACGGTAAGGAGATGGCAAGAATCAAAGAATTTAGGCCAAGAATTTTGAAATAAAATATTTGGGAAACATGAAGTGAAATGGGAGTTGCTAGATCCCACAAAGATATCACTATCAATCAACAAAAATATATTCATGATCTATTAAAAGAAACTAGGATGTTTGAATGTAAACCAATTAATACTCCCATGGATCCCAACATTTAACAAGGGATAAAAAGTGGCATGTTCATGGTGGCAAAGGTCAACACCAAAGGCTAATAGGAAAACTCATCTCACTCATGCTATTGTTGATGTTTTCTTTTCTATAAACTTATAAACCAATTCATGAATTGCTCCACTACAGAACACATGGATGCACTTATGTGAATCTTAAGATATCTAAAAACAACCTGGGAAATAATTATTCTTCAAAAGGACACATAGAAAAACATTGAAGTGTTAAATGATGCTGATTAGGCAATCAATGACTGATCACAAATCTACCAAAGGTTGTACATTAATATGGGATAATATTGTGATTTAGAGAAGAAAAAATGCAACCTACTATGATCAAGAGTAGTGTTGAAGTTGAATTTATGGTTGTGGCCCACGAAATTTAGGAAGATACTTGGCTACACTGACTCCTTGATGATAACCAAGCTGAGAGAAGTTATCTATCTCAAAAGAAAGTCCTATCAAATTACTTTTTCATAACTAAACTACAAAAAGTATTGCAAAGAATATTTTTCATCATGAAAAAACTAAATATGTGGAAGTTGATCATCATTTCACAAAGGAGAAAGTTGGCAATGGGTTTATATCTCCCCTTTACACTTTGACGCATTTACAAATTATTGACAACCTTACAAAAGCTCTCTAAAGAGGGAGTGTTAAAACTTAAAAATCAAATCGTAAGCTGATATGGAAACATATTGCTATGATCTCCTCCCTTCAGAAGCTCTATTTGCAAACATATTACAAGATTTAATTCTCATTGAATAGCATATTTTTGCACATACTTATACAGTCAGCTGCAACAATAACTTCCAGATTAAGAGGCTGATTTTAGCACATGCTTTAGGCAGTTCGTTGCAGATATTTATTCCCTTATTTGGTGCATATGATTGGGGAAGATTTCCTGATATTGTTGGTGATGAGGATATCTGACTATGGAAAGTTTATCAAAGAAGGGGCCGAAGATCTACGGCCATGATTGGACCACTTTATTTTTGAGCTTTTAGTTGTATTTGATTTATTTATCTTTTCCGTTTTAACCCTCACTTGAGGGAGTAGGTTTATGTGACTACATGGGGCACTTTTGTTATTAGACGCATCATTATATTTTGACTATTTATTGGCCTCTCCTCCTCTTTGGAGGGGATGATGAGTATGATGATTAAAATTTCCAGCACGTGTGCTCAAACAGTAATTCAGTGTCAAAAAACTTCTGTGAAGCACAGCATTAAATCAGGTTTTCCAATTCATTCCCACATTGAAAAAGTAAAAACTGGTACCACAAGGAGGACCTTTTCCCTATGCTCCCTTGCTCCAAGATACTGCCAACAAGAGAACAAGGAGGAAGTCCTACGATCTTCTATATGTTCTAATGCCAAAAAACATGCAGAAACAGCAAAAAATATGTTCATAATTAGGAAGCTTCTGGTAATATGAGAGTAAAGAGTAAAGAATGGCCTTGCGCAAGATGCATTTCATCGAATCTCAAATAACTGCAAATTGCAACACATTGCCATCCGTTGACTTCTATTTATTTAAGGATTATTTGCCTCGCCTATTTAAATGATATCAAGTCCCCCAAAAAAATTGGATACACTGGTAATGAGATAGTCAACATATCTCCAAAACCAACACAAATTTATGCAAGCTTATAAATACAGATTACCTCACAATGCAAACATTTTATAATTAGTACAACAAATACAAAGCTATTATTTGAACCGCCTTTAAAGCAATCATGTATCAATAACAAATATTGTTATTTAGAGCTAGCAAAATGAACCCCATTTATCAACTCAACAAAAAAAATATTTACCTTTCGGATGCTCATAACAGACTCTCCCATGTAATAGGAACAATTTACCAACAGGTTCTTTTCTGGATTGTCACTACCTGCAAAACAACAAATGAACGTATATGAAATGTAATTTGTGCCATTGTTTACCAGTTGGAATGCATTTTGTCAATTTGCAAAAAGAACAAAATATTTGTTTAACAGTGAAGTAGGATCAAGGGAGAAGAACAGCCGTTCTACAAGGATAAGCATTTTTTTTCTAGAGCAATTCTTCACTTCCCAAAGAAAATCCCCAGAAATTTGAGATTTTCTAGTTTCTTGTGCTTAAAAAATATATGGCCAAGTCCCCCACCTCTTTTGAGTGGGTAACATAGGTTTGGTGCGCAAAAAATCCAAAGGTTTTTTTGGATTTTTTTGGGGAATAACGCATTACTCTTTTTTCCGTTACTTCTCAAACATAGTACATCAAAACCCGTACCAAAGCCAAATGTCTCAACAAAAAATATTAGAATACTTAAATCTCATAAAGTTACTTTATCACTACAGACTAAAGTTCACTAAAAATTATCTAGAAAGCCATACATGAACATTACAAAAAGCTACATTCAGCCTTATTTTCCAAAATCTGTTGAATAACGGATTGCTTAAAACATCAAAAAATGTAAAACTAAAAATGTAGGAAGTAGTTAAAGAAGTTTCAGCTAAACTATAAAACCAAATGCAAAACTGGAAAATAAATGAACAGATAATAAAGATTTATGTTTTTATCGGCGTATTAGTAAAACTGAAGTTAGAGAGGCTTTAAAGAAAATGAAGGGTGGAAAAGCTGTTGGACCTGATGATATTCCAATAGAGGTGTGGAAATGCTTAGGAGATGAAGGAATTTCATGGCTTACTAAACTTTTTAATACTATTTTGAAGACTAAAAAGATGCCAGATGAGTGGAGAATGAGCGTGTTAATTCCTATTTTTAAAAATAAAGGTGATGCACAAGATTGTGCGAATTATAGAGGTATTAAGTTAATGTGTCATACTTTAAAACTTTGGGAGCGAGTTATGGAGCATAGGTTGCGGCGTGATACTAATGTTTCTCAAAATCAATTTGGTTTCATGCCGGGTAGGTCGACTATGGAAGCCATACATTTATTAAGAGGTTTGATGGAGAAATATAGAGAAAATAAGGAGGATCTACATATGATATTTATTGATTTAGAAAAAGCATATGATAAAGTTCCAAGAGAAGTGCTATGGAGAGTTCTTGAAAAGAAAGGAGTCAATAATGCTTATATTCAAATCATTAAAGATATGTATGCAGGAGCTATTACTTGTGTTCAAACACAAGGTGGATTGACTAAGTATTTCCCTATTTCGGTTGGGTTACATCAAGGATCAGCCTTAAGCCCATATCTTTTTGCTTTAGTCATGGATGTTCTCACTAGACATTTGCAAGAGGATATACCTTGGTGTATGCTTTTTGCTGATGATATTCTTCTTGTTGATAAGACTAGAGAGGGAGTTGAAGGTAAACTTGAATTATGGAGGTCAACCTTAGAGTCTAAAGGTTTTCGCTTGAGTAGATCTAAAACGGAATATATGGAGTGTAATTTTAGTAGTAATAGACCTAGTGAGGGGATTGTGACTTTGGGCGATCAAGTCATTAATAAGAGTACATGTTTTAGATATCTTGGATCTATTGTTCAGAGTGATGGTGAAATAGATGGGGATATTATCAGCAGAATTCAAGTTGGATGGTTGAAGTGGAGGAATGCATCGGGCTTGTTATGTGATAGAAATGTACCCCTCAAACTTAAGGAAAAATTCTATAAGATGGTAGTGAGGCCTGCAATGCTTTATGGTGCTGAATGTTGGCCATTAAAAGAGAAGCATAATACTAAGTTAAGTGTGGCAGAGATGAGGATGCTCAGGTGGATGAGTGGCTTTACCCTTAGAGATAGGATACGAAATGAGCATATACGTGAAAAGGTTGGAGTAGCTCCTGTAGAAGATAAGATTAGAGAGAGTCGCCTTAGATGGTTTGGTCACATTAAACGGCGGCCTTCCGATGACCCGGTTAGGAGAGTAGAGGTATTAGATTTAACTTATGTTAAGAAAGGTAGGGGTAGACCTAAAAAGACTTGGTTAGAAAATATTAGGAATGACCTTTCTTTATTAGATTTAAACGAGAATTTGACTTTTAATATGACACAATGGAGAAAAAGGATTCATGTAGCCGACCCCACGTAGTGGGATAAAGGCTTGATGTTGATGTTGATGTTGATAAGAAAGATTCAAAAAATGAATAAATGCATGGGATACTGTTGATGACCACAAGACTAGAACTGATAAGGTTATAGTCAGCTCAGTAACAAACAAAAAACTATGGAAGATTAGAGGGATTCTGTAGTATGCAATGCAATACACCATGCATGAAAAATGCAGTAACCGATTCTCTTAAATTTGGTAAGCACGGATATTAATCTTCAACACAAATCCTCCCCTTCCGATTATGGTATGCCTATTTGTAGTTGGGAAATGTTTGCATATTTTCTGATTGCTAGGACCTACACTTACAAAGGCTTTCACCCTCTTCATTCCTCTTCCACTGCCACCTGATTGATTGTGAGATCTCGACTATCTAGTCATTAATCTATGGATTACTCTAATTATGTAATTAATTATATTCCTTGATATCATATTTTTCTTATTAGATGCTTTCCTAGGACTATAAATTCTGTATAAATTAAAATGAAATACACTCCACAAATTCTCTTCAATTATTATCGATGGTTATTAGCTTCAGAAAAGGAAAAAGATGCATTGCATATGGCTTTCCAAAATAGTAAAAACTGGATATTTGTCTAATAGCCAGATACTTCTCTCCGCCCACCGATGAGATGCCTACTTGATGCGCCAGAAAGAGGGGGGGGGGGGGGGGGGTCGGCACCTCTGGGAGGAAGATATTTAGAAGGTTCCTAATGAAGGGGAGTTGTTTAGGAAGGTTCGTAATTAAGGGGGAACTGTGTAGGAAAGTTTTCTAATTATGTTTTATTGTTTAGAAAGTTTTCCTAAATCATATTTAATTTTTTATGAATGTTTCCTAAATTATATTTGTACTATTTAGGAAGTATTTAATTGTTTAGGAAGGTTCTATTTATGTTATGGTGGTTAAGGCTATTTAAGAGGAAGTTGTCTAGGGTTTAGATCATGCTATTGATGAGTTTTGTGAATGTTTGTTGTCCACTGCTTTTGTGAGGGATTCTAGTGACGTCTAGAATTTGGGAGAGAAGGTCCTCCTCTCGAAAGAGGACCATTGTATCTTGCTCGTTTGTATTTCATTTCTTATCAATAAAAATTTGGGTTTGCTGAATTTCTTTGGGTTTGTTGGCTGTTTTTGATACCAAGGCGTATCAAATTGGTATCAAAACAATGTCCTAGACCGAAATATCAAGCTTTGCTTGCTGATTTCTGCTGAGTTTTTCCTCTCTGTTTGTTGAATTTTGTTGTTTGGAGGCCAGATTCGTGTTGAAGCTGGCGATTTTTGTTGTTAAAGCCTTGATCCGAGTATCGATGGCCCTAAGAACAGTTGAGGCATTGGAAGAAAAGTTGGAAGGGTAGTAGGGCAACTGAGCGGATTTGGGATTGGTGAATGAACATATTTCAACCATAGAACGAAGGTTTGGGAATTTGGAAGATATGAAGAAAATGATCGAGATGTAGTTGAAAGCATCACCGGCGATTCCTAGGGTTGAACCAAAGAGAAAGGAAATTCTGGATGAGATGATGAGAAAGCTCATGGAGATGCGATCCAAAACCCCACAGACGGTTCCAACTGCTAACCCTAATCAAAATTTGATTGGGATTCCCTTGGTCGAATTTAAAGGGAATGAGATCAGACAGGAAGAGTTTGGCGAAAAGAGCTTCTTTCATAAAGAGACACCTCCTAGGGCCCTGAGAATGGGGGACATAGGATTTTCATATGGGGGGCAGCAGGAAAGGAGTTTTATTGTGGAGGTGGTGGAATGGTCAACCACTATGGGAGGCTTTTTTAGGCAAGGAGAGTGGACAATCGGAGAAGGAGGGCGGGCCGAACCATGGGGATCGGGTCATATGAGGCAGATGGAAGAAAGGGGGGAGTCCCACCCTCGATACATGAGAGAAATATGGAGGGATCATGACAACTACTATACTGGAGGAGGAAGAAGTTGTTGGGACGGTGGCGACACTAAGGTGAAAAAATTGAAGATGTGAATAGTTGAGGAGAAGAAGAGTGAGAGTTCAATAAGAAATACACAAGCTTCTTCTGAGGATAAACATATCGGCAAAGGGAAATATGTGAATGAAGAGGGGAAAAAAATAAACTTACAAAGCCAAGCCGATGATGCTAATCAGGAAATTTGCTGCATCAAATTACCTGGAGCAGTATATATTGGTGAAGTTAAGCTAGAAAATCAAAACCATGTAGTCAACTTTACCAGAGGGGACGCTCTTCAGGCAATTAATATGAACCAGGATAACTATTGGGAAGAGGCTTTGAAAATGAGATATCTTTTGGAGGAATTCAATGAAAACCATGGACTGTGCCCACCACCCATTCTTAGTGTATGTGGGCACATTTTTACATGAAGTATTTTATCTTTGGGATGTTTCATGTCAAACCAAGAAACAAGTTGTGTTAAAATTGCACAAAGGGTTCTGGCTACTCTACTATAGGTCTGCTTCCAATATAGGCATGTAGATTTATTTGATAGGATTTTTCACATCATTAGAAGTGACATAAGCAAGGCTTCTAGTGGAATCAACCTAAGTGAGGATATCTTTGCAGGATTCAACTCGACATAAAGGCAAGAAAATATCACCCACTATGAGTATATTCAGGTTGGGAAGGGTCGTGATGTTGGACTCAACCAAATATCCCTATTTGAAGCAAAGGTTGCCTGTAGCAATGGAGAACAAATACTTATCAAATATATCTATCACCCGGGCCACCAATTTGACTTCTTCTGCATGCTTTCTTACTACTTCAAGACTGTAGGGTTCTATGTAAGCTCAATGATGGTTGTTATCATAGTCCACCTTTTCCTCTATGACAAGTCTTACATGTCATAAACTGGGCTTGAGTATGCCATTATGAAGCAGATATTGATGAGAGGAAATAATCCTCTGAAGGCTGCTAAGGCATCTTAATCTACCGTCTAACTTAGTCTATTGATGGCCTTACTCATGGTTATAGAGATTGGGCTGAAAAGGGGATTCAGAACTGCATTGGTCCACATAATCATCATGCAACTTCAATTGTACTTAGTGTTCTTTACATTCTTGCTTGGAATAAATTTCCCATTACTTTGGACGAACTAGGGGTGTAAGTGAGCCGAGCCGACTCGAGCTCGAATCGTTAACCATTACTTTGGACGAACTAGGGGTGTAAGTGAGCCGAGCCGACTCGAGCTCGAATCGTTAACAAGCTCGTGAGCCGAGCTTATCGAGCCACGAGATCTGCATCATAGAAATGCAAGCAATTGCATTTCCAGTGACTCCAAACTTAGAGATCCGCATCACAAACAGTGATTAAAATTTAGGCACCAATCATCACAAAAGAAAAGGCAGCAAATTCAGAGTGAATTCTTTATATTAACGATCAGGATGAAACAAATGTAAATAAACAGAAAATTTTATTAAACTTTAGCTTAAAAAAACTGCACCATATAATTCACCAACATCTGACAGAACTGAGATGCTCCCTCTACGGTCTGAGACGACAGCAGTGTCCATATCTAGCAGAGTACAGTCAGCAACCAATCTCTGAACTGGGTCAGAATAGAGCTGTTCCAATTTCCTAAGATCCTGTGTAAATAGAATCAGATGGGCTGAAAATATCATAATAATGTGCCATGCACCTACAATAATTAAACAAAACAATAAAAATAATTGATGCGAATTCAGTTTTCGAGGGGCACCGTACATCTGTATAGGAGTAGAAAAGGATGCCATCACGACAATCACCAACAGCAATTCTAGTGAAACATGTAGTCAAACAAGTTATGGTAAAGCGTGTTTTGGTCATGGAATGCCTTCTCAGTCGCAGAGGATTTTCAGTCACAAAGCAGAAGACATTCAACTGTACAAAAGTTGCTCATTAGTGAATGACTATCAAGAACAATTTTTTATGTTCTTACATTTAATTTGAAAATAGATGCAACTTTAAAATGTTAAAAACATCATTCTAAAGTACTAGTAAACTTTAATAGATAAACTTATTCCACCACAATACATGATGCAGAAGTGAAAACTTACAATAAAAGGAAAAAAAAGTGAAAACTTACAATATTACCAGAGGACGCCAATAGATAACGATTTAGAAATGGGCAGACAGCAAGAACAGCACCAGACAATTGATTCTGATAAATTACCCTTAACAACCCAGCCTCCGTTTCTTCAATTTTAACTCCATCACTACTACAATCATCTGGACTGCTGCCACCACTGTTGCATGATAACTTTTCAGTTGAATGTCCAACAACTTCATGCAGAGGCGAAGAAATCCGAGAAGGTGATGAGAAATTAGACTGATAGGTACTGCTTTCAGAGGTATTTTGTGCATTTCCCAAGCTTAATATGATAAGCCTTCCCTTTGTACTGTAGCATTGTGTGCAAAATAAACACATCAGTAATGAAATAAAAATTTATAAAATCAGTTGATGACAAGATTCGTGAAAAAAGTAAATAATGTAATTCCAATTCTACATAAATTTGTAAAGATAATTCTTAAGTTTTTTTAGTGCAGATGAAATAAATGTTTTTTAATATATAAAGCAAGGAAGAAAAATAAAATAAAATCTTCAGAGAAAAGGTAAACCTAATTTCTGGTTTATTTATGGCCATTTTTGTCCAAGGCTTTAGTTTGTCCAATTTAGTTTTTGACTCATCAAAATTTATCCTAAATAGCTCCCTGACTCAAATTGATCCAAAATAATCCAATTAAGGGATTATTTTAGATCACATTTGAGAAGTCAAAGAACTAAAACATATTTATAGTTTAGGACTAAAGTTGCTCCATACAAATAGTTAGTGAACATTTTGATCTTTTCTCATAATCTTCAGGATCCTGCACAGAGTTCAGAACATAAAAAAATTCAATTGCTTTCAATTTAAATCTGCACACACATTAGTAAGCTCGCTACAAGAAGGCATGAAGAACACCCGGAGGCATACCTTTCAGCTTCACCGCTGGGCATGATAGTCCGACCAGGACACTGACTAGTCCCAACAACTAATAGATGCTGATATCCTACTTTCATTATTTGCATACATTTTGCCGTTTCACCAAGCTCGCATGGGAACTTTGATATCACAACTCCACTAAAAGGATCCACACGGCATATATCTGATGAGAATGGAGTATCCCTAAGTCCCGTCCTCAATATTAGCAATGTCTTACTTTCTTTATGGTATAATACCTTCCGTGGAGTTCCTTCAATTGAGAACTTACGCACATTAATTCTCTTGTGATGACCCAGTTCAAGCTGCAGCATTATTTGGGTTTGCAAGATGGTGAAAATAAATATGACACATTAAAAACAACAAGAAAAAAAGCAAATCTTTTCATAAATAAAACAGTAAAATAGTATAATAGGGACAAACAAACTAAGAGGACTACTCCAACAACATGGAAAAACACCATTAGGAGAATCGAAGCTCCCTTAGTTAAAAAGCACCAGTTTTGAGAAATCAATTCTTCTCTCTACTGTTAGGCCCATGATTAGTGTTACTTTACACCACGACTGAAACTATCCACAATACTCACCGCAGCATATTGCAACTCATTCAGTATTCAAAATCACTCATATCGTTCTAAATCTTGACTAAATCTTTCCATCATGGATAATACCACACCATCATGGCAAATTGGCACTACATAAGTAAAGATTGTATTCCGATACAGTAGTCACGCAAAAGGCGCCAAGTTTCACCTAGTTATAGCCAGGCAATTCTATCATAATTCAGCTGCGGACAAGTTTTCACCCTTCATTGTGGTAGATGTCATAGTATCACACAAAAAAAAATCAAACTCAATCATTAAAATGTGCAAAAAAGCATAGATCTAATCAAGCATATAATATAATGACATAAAATTGTGCAATTTGAGGCACACTTCAACGCTTTTGGATAATTTTGCCTTGAGGCATGTGCCTCATGGACTTTTGTGTGAGGAATATGTCTCATATATTGTGGGGCGCGCCTCACCAAAAGATGTATAAGTCGTGCGCCTCATATTATTTAGGGATAGGATATTTTTTAGCAAAAATATTAAAATAATATTACTCCAAATTAGAACCTATTTATTATTTCTCCCTCACATCTCACGCAATCTTATGCCCCTCTTGCTCTCGATCTCATGCAAAGCCAACCCCCTGTCTGCTCTCATGTTTCCGCTGACTATCCTCTTCCTTGTCGCCATCAAACGCCTCCTATCTAGCTTGTTGCAACCATGTCCTGCTTACCAAGCCATCTTGCACAACAAGGACCACATCTCCTCTTCCAATAGGTCTAAGACAAGCCAGGATGAAATAAGAAAAAATGTTCTGTAAAATATTGGAGTTGTAATCATTGTTGTTTAAAACTTTAATTAATATTAGTATTGATTATTATTGATTAGGGACTAGAAAGATAATTGAGATGGAAGATGAGGAGGAAGATTGGGAGAACATTGACATAACTAAGGATAAGGCAGAGGAGTAAGCAATTCATGATGATGATAATTCTAATGAAGATCCATTGAGTAATGAGAGTGCTGGGGACTTTTTGATTTTAGAAATTCTTAATCTAGTTGTTTGTTATGGTCTTTGATGTTGGATAGGAGTGGGGGAGAAATTATTTGCATTAAATTTATTTTGAATTGTTATGTTATTAGCTCTTTCATATGTTATCTTACTTTGATGTTTGTATAACACTTCTAATTTCATGTTTTGGTATTAAGATGTTAATATTTTATTTGTTAATTTATGCAATTTATTAGTTCTTATAATGTTAGGATGTTAACATATTACTTCTAGCTTCATAACTTGATATTAGTATAATAATTCTAATTTTACATAATTTTTTTATTCTAAATCTTATGTCTTGTCTCACGAACAAAAAATTCCTCAATACCTAATTGCACAATTTTAAAACTTGTATAGAATATTATGCTGCCACTTAAATATGACTTGCGATTTACAAGTGGAAAATTTTCAGCCTCTCCATATAAAATTGTGTTAATATCTTTCAAGTTTCACTGCCATTGGAAGACCTCTAATCACTCAAAGAACCCAACTCTAGTCCTTCCCCCATGCTGAAGCAATATGGTTTCCGCAAAGAAAACTAGGACCTCAAGCCCACTTTAGTATCAGAAGGTGCAGATGATAATTGTGAAGCGGCAGTAAGATAACACAAAAAATACTGCCAAAACCATTATCTTCTTCCTTCATTTTTTGATAAAATCATCAATACATTGGCAGCAACAGAAAACACTCCCTTTCATCTCCCAGTAAGGAAGAGGTCGATAACAAAAAGCTCTTCAAAAGTTCAGAACTAAGCCCTCTAAAACCCACGCGGCCCAGTCACACCACACAACACACTTTCCTCACATACCAACTTGATCTTCGCTAGCTCTATCAACCCCTTCATCTCAACCAAAGATGCCATCCCTGATCACCACCCAAGCAGCCATGTTTGGGCGAGGTATCAAATGGGAAACCACCATGCAACAACATGAAGACAAAAAAAGACAAATCATTAGTCTTATCATACAGTAACAGAGAATAAAAGGAAGAAACAATATATAATTCAAAATCAATGCAAAAAATGCAGGCAAAAATATTAGCATTGTGGCAGCCCCAACATGCAAAACATGGAAAAGAGGATGAGTTTTGCATTTGCAATGCAGCCCCACTTGTAATAGCACACTAGCATATCAGCCACATTGTGAGCTTTCAAGTTAGCTCCACAAGCAACAGCAGCCTAATCCCTTTTGCAATCTCCATGTAGATTCCAACTCATATTTCCTTGCTGTCAAACACTAGGCTATGAGGGGCTTGCTCTATGCAGCAGTGAGGAGGAGATTCCAATGGTACTTCCCCACATATTCACAAGGATAAGACATAAACGACTATTCAACATGAACCATATTCATAAAAATAATATATCCAAGTCAAAAACAAAATTTTGACAGCATAAAGAACAGACTTTATGAAGTGTGAAGGAAAAAAAAAAATTATATGCTGAAAATATCTATTGGCAACTTTTAAAAGTGCAAGAAGGGGGTGACAGGGCTGACGCTTTCATAGCAAAGAAACTGAACGACATGCAAGTAAAACAGCAGTACTAAATAAAACATCAAGGATGTTTAAAAACAAAGATATAGAGAATGGGCTTATAAAGTCTCATAGGATACGTGACAGCTAGGAGATTTGGACTCACATAATAGTAGATGAATTTACATATAGCATATAAATTATAGGAAGCTTTTCCCTTATTTAAAGTGCTTCAAATGTAAATATTTAACTACCATTTTTTATGAAACATACAGAGAGTTTGCTATCGCTGACACATTTCATCATTTAAATTCAACAACTAACAAATATTTAAAATCTTATCAAAAATATAAACATTGGATGATTAAGAGTTTGAATTGACGAAACTACAAGCCCTTTATAAGATAAATGGATATATAGACGACAGCTTAAATGAATGGTAGAATTCTCTTTCTCAGAAAAAATATTGAGATTCTTTTGCAGAAGAATACCGAGCTACTTTTCATAGTAGTATAGATAAACTCACCGATGAAAACAACTTATGCAACCTTCTAGAAAAAAGATCTAGCATGTATTTCTATATCATTCATGCACATCAGATCGGTGATGACATTGGACAATTTGAACACCTGAAACTAAGAAATTTTCCAAGAATAAATATCCCAAGGCATTGGGATTAGCAATCATCATGTTTATAACTTTGAATAGCAAGAAACCTATCAAACCAAATTTCTGCATTATCATTCTCGTATTCCTCCATCCACACACAGGCTCTCATCATCTTAGCTTCAAAGGCATAACAACTTCCATAAATATCATTATTTCTGCATTTTCAAATTTTCATCTATGTAGCTCACACTACACCAAAGAAATAAGATATTAAATTTGTTTCAAATTAAACATTCAGAATCCAAGATAGTCATGATAAATGATTCAATAAATAAAAGAACGCTGCTCAGCATGCTTGAAACCTTAATTATAAATATCAAATGCGTGCTCAAGTCCCAGTTAAAATATCAAATTTCAGAATAAAAGATATTTACGTCATTCATAAAACTCATAAATGCTAGTTAAACACAATATTGCAGCTTCTAGCACTTGAAAGTTTACAACTGACTGTTTGGTTAAATGTCATTTAGATTAATATTATCATCAAATAACAATTTTATTCACATAACAATGTTATCTTCATATTAAGTGTTTGGTTTAATATTATCTCACTTAAAAAATGAGAAGCTACATAGAATAATTAATGGTGATTAATTTTTTTTTCTTTTTTTCTTTCTTTTAAAGATCAAGACAGATATCTAGATGGCATCAAATTTTGCCGCTATCTAGGTTACAGTTTAATCTTGAATACTAATGCTACACAGATTATATCAATGTAATCGACAACATCAAAACTAACAATGCTTATTGTTAAATCTCAGCTGCTCTCTCTAGAAGAGATCCCACAACAACAAATCTCGGATCCGTGGGAAGCCCGCCTAGATCACACCTAAATCACGATGACTTCTTTCCATAGTTAGGTAGCTGATTTAGGAAGGAATATATGAAGGGCAATAATGCCTGATTTTGCAGTTATTTGTTTATTTATAAGATATATTGTATAAATCTATAAATAGGGAAGAAATTGTGTAATAATATATGATTTTTCCCTCTCAAATCTCTAAATTCAACATGGTATCAGAGCCATGAAGGAAGTGAAGAGGAAACCATCTGGATGGAATCTGTGAGGGAAGGACGGAACCAAGCAAACCTTCTGCGAGCGGGACGAAGCCAAAAGGATGGGACGAGCAAACCTCCTGTGTACACGTACGAGACGGAGCCTCCTGCTTGCAAGCCAACTCATGCGTGCAAAAGAAGAGGCAGAAGCCCCCCCCCCCTTCTTATCCGGGCAAAACGAGGTCGTGAGACCAAATCTGGCTTGAGACCTAATCTACTAAATCCTATTTACTCACTTAAATAGGCCTTCATTGCTTCATTGTTGATATAATTACAAGATAATCCTATTCTCTCACATAAAATCGTCCTTCATTACTGATATAATTAGAGATAGTCTTTATTACTATCTATTGTTGTGATACCATGATGTCTGAAAAAAATTCATCCAAGAGCTTTGATCAATTTGGAGATTCTATGGTACGCCAAGAACGAGGTGATCTCCAAAGCATGCAACCTTCTTATCGCCTAAACGAAAAGAGTTATCTAAAGTAGTCTCAATTTGTGAAGACCTACTTAAAAGGAAAAGGAAAAATACACAACCTTGTTGGAAGAGAACCAAAAGGAGGAGATCATAATTTTGGAGCATGGGATGAAGCGGACTCCATGATTATGTCATGGTTGTGGAATATATTCCATGACTCCAGAAATTAAGTGATACATTTATGTTCCTTTCCACTGCAAAGGATATATGGGATGCCGCCAGACAACCTTTTTCAAAAGCTTGAGATGTTGCTCAAATCTTTGAAATTAAGATCAAAGTAGGAATCACAAAATAAGGAAGCAAGACCGTAACAGAGTATGCCACTCTTCTACAAAACCTATGTAAATAACTTAATCACAACAGATGCATAGAAACCTGATGTAGGCAAGGGGAGGGGGGAGGGGGGAGGGTCAAAACATCTTGAGTCTTTGGGTTACTTGTTGCCTCTCGGTTTGGGTCTTGGCTGCTTTGGTTTTGAGCTGAAATCTTGGGATCTTCTTGGTTCTAGCTCATTATTGTTTGAGCTGATGTTTTAGCTCATTAATTGGAAGAGTAATTGCACTTGATAGCTCATTAATGGAGTGATTTCTTACCTCTTACCCTTCGGTTTTCTCCTTGTGTTGTTCCTGTGACTTGTTGTTGGGTGCTGGTTCTAGTCTCCTGTGTTGGCTTTTCGGGTTCCTCCCTGGTTGTGTTCCCGTGGCTTCTCCTACCTGGTTCCTATGTTGTCTTTTGGATTTGTTTTGTGTTGACTGCTGGTCTTCCTCTTCTCCTTACCTGATTAGTTTGGTTGAAGGTTATGGTGGCTTTTTGGCTGCCCCTTTTTCTCCTATAAATATTAGGTGTTTTGTCTTAAAAAAAGAGAGTTTATGATGTGATTTTTGGA
The DNA here is from genome assembly GCA_016618105.1 of Dendrobium huoshanense. Lineage (NCBI taxonomy): Eukaryota > Viridiplantae > Streptophyta > Magnoliopsida > Asparagales > Orchidaceae > Dendrobium > Dendrobium huoshanense. The sequence goes on along the minus strand of CM028355.1, from coordinate 52,600,172 downwards.
GCCAAAAACCTGCGGGTTTTCTTGGAAAAGCTTGCGAGCTTGTTCCATCCCTTCTCCTTCTTCTAGCAAAGCTTACGAGCTTGTCCTCTCCTTAGTCTCGACTTCTTACCTCCTTCCTCTCTCCGCAAGTTCGACGCCACCTGTATCTTTCGTCTCAAGTAAAGATGAGCTCCTTTAAGTTTTTATTATATAAGTTTGTTTGCGTCGTTTGAAAGCGTCAATTTGTAAGTCCTTTTATTTTATAAAAGTGAAGTTGTTTTTGGTTTATTTGTTGTATTTTGTCTAGTTTTTTGGGGATTTTTGTGTAATTTTCTTTTTATCATAGGAAGAGTTTCTATTGTTTGCAAAAATTGGGGTTTTCTCTTAATTTTTGCTTGCATCAAAACCAGATGTCCAAAAGATGCTGCTATCTTGAGAACTTTATTGAAAAAGATAGAGTTTATGATTTTCTTGTAGAACTGAATACAGAATTTGATCAAGTAACAGTTTAGATGTAAAACCCAAAAATAATGAATCTTAGCGTTGCAGTGCGTTCCGACACACTGTGACGAAAATAAGTGAATTTTCAACGTTCTCAGAATGCGACGAAATAAATTTTATAAAATTCTACGCAAAATTTTGATCTTTTTGGTATAAAGAACTTATACTTAATTTCTTATGGGTTTAAAGTTAAAAATCGACGAAGTTTATTCAAGTGCAAATTACAAAATAACCCCCTTAGCGACTTAGCTCTTAAGAGAAAGTATGGACTTAAGATACATGCATCATTTGAGCACTCCTCCCTCCCCACCATCCAAATAAACGCCCAAGGGACCGAAATTTTCGGTCCCATCTTGTTTGTTTTGGCCAAATAGACGAGAGAATGGAAGAGAGGGAGAGGGTAGGGGTGTCAATTCGGGTCGACAGGTCGGGTTCGGGTCGAACCCGAGTTGACCCGGCTTTAAACGGGTCAACCCGAACCCGACCTGTTTTTTCAAACGGGTCGACTATCTAAACCCGGACCCGACCCGCGCGGGTTGCCGGGTTGACACGACCCAACCCATCGACCCGAGGCAGAGGCAGCAGCGACGTCGTGGCAGGCTGGCAACGGCGCAGCGACGACGGCAGTGGGCTCGCGAGCACGAAGGCCGAAGCGAACTGCGCCAGGCGGAGCGGAGGACCGCGGGACCAAGCAGTGGGCTGTGGGCACGCGTTGACGTCGCCGGCGTTGGACCGCGGCAGTGGGCTGCGAGCCTACGAGTAAGCGTCGCGACTCGCGAAGTCGCAATTGCCGAAGCAGCGGGCAGCGGGCAGGGCTTGCAGCGGGCAGCTGGCAAGGGCGGGAATTCAAATTTTTTTTAAAATAAACGGGTTTTTGGGTTGACCCGGCAACTCGCCGGGTCAACCCGAACCCGACCCGTTTTGTCAAACGGGTCGAATCTGTGAACCCGAACCCGACCCGTTTTTAAAACGGGTCGGGTCCAACCCGAATTTTCCCGGTCGGGTTTTCGGGTCGGGTCAAATATTGACACCCCTAGGAGAGGGCGGCGGCGACGACAGCGATTTCCGGCAAGGTTTTGGAGGAAAATGAAGATAAGAGTTTAAGGAAGAGAAAGGGTAAGTTTCTAAACCTAGAAATCCTCATTTTAGCATAGATTTCTTTAGGAGAAATTTCTAGAATTTCTCAAAGACTTGGAATTTTTCAAGGAGAATGATAGGAAAAATTAGGGGAAGGATTTTAACCATGGAAATGAAAAATAAAATTAAATTTCATAGAAAGAAGAAGAATATTAAAATAGAAAAGTAAAGATTAATGTTAAGGTAATATGAGTGATAATTAATGAAAATAATCCTATTGTTAAGGAGATTTAATGTCTAATGTTAAGGAGGATAATGACAATGAAGATTAATGTAAGGATTAGAGCATGACTTAGAGTAAATATTTGACAATCATACTTACATTATTTTTTAGGGTTTCCAAGTGGGAAAGGAAAGGCATTGAGGGGGGGGGGGGCAACAAATTTCGTACATCCGTTAGGTAGGTAAATGTGATTCTTTTAATTTCAGATATTTCTGCTTTTTCAATTCTTTAGCATATGTCTTATGATATTTTGTGTTGAGCTTAGCATATTTTTAATGCAATGTAATTGATATATATATTGTGGAAAGCCTAATATACTTTTAAAGGCAATGTTGCAATGTACCTTACTCATGTGGAAAATGTAGATAGTTTAAAAAACGTTTTCTCCTTACTCATGTAGAAAATTTTTAGGAGAATCCGTTAATCAGTAATGACGGACAGACAGCCATACACCTACCGTCGTAGGGAGACGACGGGTGACAGGTTCTTTTGTTATTTTGATCTTTTGGTACTAGATTGACTTGTAGGATGGCTTGTGATAGTTGAATTTTTTTTGGCATCTAAGTTTGTAAAGAACTATTATGTACATGTTTAATTATGAAAGAGAAATTGTTGTTTGGGATTTTTAGTAGCTCTTTCTTACCTTTGTTGGATGGTTAGTCTAATGTTATAATGAAATGGTTTAAATTTTTCATCCTACTTTCGTTCCTGCCTAGTCTACCAAGCTTACCGGGCCAGGACGTGACAATAGATCCTTGGCAGAGAGGATACACCGTCATTAAATGAAACAATTTCTCTCATCCACGTTGAAGAAAGTTGATGAGGTGTAATGTTGGAGCCAAAGGTTGTTGAAAGCTCAACAATGATGACCAGAGAAACACCATGAAAGGAAAAAGGTAAAGACTCTGCAATATTTAAAGACAAAGACTCTCTTTGGTGTAATTATTGTAAGAAATCAAGACATACGAAGGAGACATGCTGGAAGATACACGAACAGCCCCAAGAAGTGGAACCAAAGAAATGAGAAAAGGGATACATCATATGCCAACACTACAACAAGTCAGTCTAACCTAGAAACACAATCAGCTTCCAAAAACTCAATAAAAAAGATATTAATAAACTAAGACAACACCTGCTATTCCTCGAAAAACCACCTACATCTTCCTCTCTTACACTTTCAGATAAGAGGGAAATAAGACTGTAAATTTTTACCTTTAATGAACATGATGAGAAAGCTAACGGGGTCTCTTAAGTTATTAATACATGAATCTTACCAAATGCAAACTGCTGTCAGCAACAAATAAAATTCCATTTGGGCAATCGAAAGAGGACACCGCGGTTACATGGGTAGCAGTTTGGAATGAGATCGATGTATAAACAATGCTGTGCCTTGCAACATGTAAAAGCCAGGGCATTTCACAGAGTACAACTACATCTGTATCAAGTGCATCCCGCAAAGGAACCAACACAACAGGAGCTGCACCAAGGCGTCGAATCGCAATCAACTCTAATTGAAAAGATCTGATGTTCCCACGGTTTTTCACAAAATAATAGGAAGAAGATAGAACTGATGTCTGAGACAACTCATACCGAAGCAGAATTCCATTTCTCAAGCCAGCAAGTACATAAAACCTATCAACTAACACAAGCCGAACATCTTCAGGGATGCAGCTACTTATAGGAGTTTCAAGCGGATCGTCTATTGAAATTTCCCCACTTGAAAGGATCCTAAAGTCTTGATCATGTGCCAAAAAGATAACTTCAACAGATGGTGCGTGGGTACCAATCACAAAAGTTATGCAACGTCCATCTCCATTACAGACAGTTTCTTGATTATCTTTCTCGGCTAAATGAATAATTGATAACAGCTGTTCATAGTTGATTTCTTGTTCGGGTATGGATATGCAAGAAACCTCATGCAGCAACTTCCAATGATGAATTTCATATAATTCATGTTGATATGCTGCTGCTAATGATCTTATGCCAAGAACAAACAAAAAGCAAGGACTAGAAGTAGATACAACAATCACATTATGGCCCACTGCACCTGAACTGATAGACATATAATCAGGGCACCAAGAGGTGCAAAATGGTATTAAGAGGGGGAAACCATTCACATGAGCAGCTGTAGTGGGCAAACACAGTCTCACGCCTGCCCTATGAATCTGAACCAGAAAACCATCGGACACCAAACCACATGCTAGAGTACAGACATCAGCCTGAAAACCAATGGCATCAGTAACATCAACGAAATTTAACCCAACTGAGAGAACTCTCGTCTCCTCAACAAAAGACACTACAAGAAATGAATGATAAGGATCACTCTTTTTCATCCTCAATGTCCAAGTTCCTGTTATTCCTTCATAATTTGGAGTAGTTTTCACAAGCTTATCCACACTTAAACCAGTTCGTATGACTCTCAATGATCCCACAGGACTCATGCCACAGCAGGAAAACATTTGATCTTGTTTTTCATCATGGTCATCAACAGCAGCTAAATCCAAAATTGGTGCAATATTCTGAATGATGCTTTTGTACACGAGGCCTCCATCATCCAGCTTTAAAACAAAACCATCTCCCATTTCTATAAGTCCCATTACAAAACCACCCTTCAGCCATATAAGCTCCTTACAGGGCATACATCTGTAGAGGCAATCAGAGATATCAACTCTGATTCCTTCAATTGTTGAATGAATTTCAAGGATGTAAAGTTCCCCTACATCCAAACAAAGGACCAAATTTGCACTTGCTAACCCATCAGGTTCCCAACAACAGGCACATACATGCTTGGAAGTTGAAGTTGTTTCTATACCATTGTCAATATTCATGGGATCATCTTTGGCCATAGCAGCTGCTGAATCACTCAATTCCAGCAATGCACAAACAGCCACATTAGACATTCCTTCATCATCAATATCCATACTTCTAGAAGACTCATGAAAAGAATCCGGTTCTTCAATTATACTAGGTAAGCCAAAGTTTATTCTTTGAACACATTGTATAGAATATGGGTCTCTAAAATCCATTAGGAGAGCATCACCTATCCTAAACACAACTGCAAATCCAGAAAAATGAGGAACAGCAGATATATTAAGGGCCAATGGCCCAATTTCAGCTTCAGGGTATGATGAAATAAATTGAATAGCACGTGTTCTTATGTTACACCCAAACAGCAACAATTCATTCCTTAATCTTGCTTTCCTGGAATTGATTACAACTATCAGCAGTAACAAGCTTAAATTTAAAGAAACAACAAGGACAGCAGCTATGATATAGATGATCAAATTGGAATATCTCAAACCAAATATTAGGAAATTAAAAAAAACCTATGCATTATAGTGGCCAGTATTGGATAATATCCCGTGCTTGAACAATCAGTGCCATGAGAAACAAAGCACATGCTCCAAATTGTACCACGAACGTTTGTCCTCATAGTATCCTTTATAAGACTTGTTTCTCCTTTGTATTCTGGTGGATAGAACATTTTCTGAAATTAGGACATAGAATATCTTCAAAATCTAAAAATAATATTAACGAATTAAACAAGCCTTATGTAAGCAATAGCTACAATAAAAGCATCACCTCATCAATCATGTTGTCTCCAACAGATGTGGACATAGAAAACAAAGCAAATTGGTCTTCAAATGCGCTAGCTGCAATAAAACATCCACTGCAAAGGAAAAGGTTTAAGATTTTAAAAAATAAAAATTTTAACTGAAACATAAGATGCGGTAAAAGACAAGTTGGGCTATCAGAGAAAATCCTGAAATTTTTTTATCAAATCAAGTTATTAAATAACAATCTCAAGTCATCTACAAAATAAGTTCTAACACAACTTAACATGGGAACCTCCATTCGCATCTAACTTGAGGCTTTTTTAATCATAAATCATCTCAGCTTGTACCACTGAGAAAATCATATGCCTCCAGAAAACTAACAAGACTTGTGACTCCAAATAAAACACTTAGCATGATTATTTGACCAATCAAAGCCAAGTAAGCAAAGACCCTATAATAGTAGCCCATTTATTGTTGAACTAAAACTAGACATATATCAACTAATCCATGACCAACACCAAAACATAGGTAAGTTCCTAGTCAGTTTCTAAATAAAAATCCACATTACAAAGAAAAATATGAATTTCCAGAACTAGGTCATACCATGATTATATGACCAATCAAAGCCAAGTAAGCAAAGACCCTATAATAGTAGCCCATTTATTGTTGAACTAAAACTAGACATATATCAACTAATCCATGACCAACACCAAAACATAGGTAAGTTCCTAGTCAGTTTCTAAATAAAAATATAAATTAAAAAAGAAAAATATGAATTTCCAGAACTAGGTCATACCTATTCAAGAGCACTATCAGCTAAAGCAGAGAATATCAAGATTTTTTATTTGATTTACTTAATGTTGACTCTTAAAATTCAACAAGCAATTAATGGCATCTAAGCCACACTATCTATTGCTACTCAGCTTAAGTCAACATAACTGCATCCAACAATGCCTCATCAAATTCAATACTCACGTTTGCATATAATTTAACATCCTGAGTTCAGGAGATATTATATTTCTATTGAGCGTTCTACTAAGAATATAGGAACAAAAACATTAAATATATGTGCAAAGGAATTTTCTTTTCCCCCCATTCTTACCATAAAATTTCTTCTATTGAAAAGAAGAAATAGGACCCATCCGACAACAACAACATCAAGGTTTGGCTTTTATATATATATATATATATATATATATATATATATATATATATATATATATATGCAAAAAAAAAAACACTTCAATGGTTGATTCATTGCCTCAAATGATTTAAAACACATAGTTCAATAGGGATCTTAAAGTTTATAAGAGAATAATTAGTATTTAGAAAATATGTTTATATCATATGGAACACTATTGGATCAAATGACAAAAACATCATTACGAAGGAGATGGTTTTTGGGTACAGATTCCCCATTCCTCAGTAGTAAAGGAATGAAATGCCCATTAAAAGGGGATTAAATGGAGCTAGCTAGCTATGACATTGAGGCTATTAAAATTGGGAAATTGAAAGAACATGGCCTTTATCTTTCAAATTCAAGTCAATTGGTTTTATAGAAATTCACTTAATTTCATTTTTTCTATGCAGCACATCAAATATCAACTCTATGACCTTACCCTTTGCAATGAGGTTCACTAGACATCTTCCAGTGACCATTTTAATCTGTCAAGTCCTTTCCAATGAATGTGCTTGCTTTATTTAAGTGTTATAAACCCATCTACTCCCTTCAATTATGATATTCTCATCCTTGTCCTATCAAGCATTTAATTATTCTACATGCTTTTCCATTCAACGGACACCATATCATGTTCATTCCAAGAATCATTTATTTCCTGCTCAAGACCACATTCACAAGTAATCAGGACATTGCCAGCAGTGACACAGATCAATTTTGTAAACAATTCCCCTGCTTCTTAAGCAATAACAAAATATCTTAAAGTTCCAGTCCATAAAATCAAGATCTTACTAATGCAGCAACCATTTTTTAGCTCAACATTGAGTGAGTAAACATAGGAGACATCACCGATAAGACAAATCAACAGCTGATTCTAATCCTCCAGTCATTTTCAAATCCAGGCATATCTTAATTCATTACTATGCGAGCAATATCAAGATAACTCCACAAGGTTGATACCACACAACCAAGACATCAGTTTGCAGCATATCATGTCCAGTTAATAATGAAAGAATAGAACAATGTGCTAAAGTTGTAGATGCATGCATAGGCACAAACTTTCTTTGCTACCCAGTATAAATGTATTCACATCTTATGTTATAACCGGAACTGGAACCGGTCCCATAGGAGAGAGCAAGCTGGCCGAGCACGAGTACGGGCGGGTCCGAATTACGTGAGCGAGCGAGGAAATGCGTTCAGGAACAAAAAAGCCGCAACTCCTCATGAGGGATAACTCCATTTTGGTCCATCCAATTAAGCCAAACGAGAGAAAAGAGTTCGAAGCAGTAACTGAGAGACGAAAGTAGGAGAAGAAAGGTTTGTTCGTCAAAATATTATTTTTATATCCATGCAAATTATTCAATGATTTCAACATAAAAAGAGATCAATGTTTTAATTAAAGGCAAAAGCAAAGGAAAAAAATTGGTTCAACAAAGGATTCGTACTCAATTGAGAGGAAAAGGAAATTTTATGAAAATCTGATAGAAAACAGCCACCAATAATGCAGAATTTTGCCGAAATTAAGCAAAAAGAACACATTTATATAAAAACTGTAGGAAATTTGAGAGAAAATACTTGAAATTCACTAATAGAAGAAAAAAATAACACAAAATACATATATCTTCAATTCGAGAGTGTGGGCTCCGAAAATTCGGCCCCGGCCTCCGCATCGCGCGATTTCTTATTCGGCGAGGGAGTTTTAACGAACTAAGTTCCGGGGTAAATTTTGGAAGGCAGATGGGTTTGTAGATAAGACACTACCCAGAGATTTCGCCCTCATTTTGTGAGGACTTTATGATCTGAGTTCTGGTTTCCTATAGGCGCAAGCCCCTATAGTTAATTACCCCTCCCGATCACGAGAGAGAACTTTCGATTAAGGCTAGTCGTCAATCAGATACGTATAGAATACGTGTTATCTGGCATATAGTAGCAGCAATAGATTTGGATATTGATAGAAATTGGATTTGGAAATTGAGTTTGGATTTGGGAATTTGGAAAATGTTTGGAAAAGTTTGATATTTAAAATAGAAATTTCACCATCGTGCACTTAAAGCGGATGGTGGGGGAATGGATGATAGACCCGATCAAGATCCCATGGTTCCGTCGTCCCGGGCCATCGTGGTCCCTGGTCTACTTAGTCAGAGGAGGTAGTCGACCCAACCTGACAGAAGGATCCTTGTCGGCAGCCATGGGTTGCTTCGTCCAAGGGGACCTTGTAGACCTGGATTGAATGTTTGTCTAAGGGGACAAATTTGAATCCACCTTAGCTGACAGAGGGCTTTGTGCCCTATCGATCATATCCTATTGATTCATATCTCAAGGATTTGATGTCAGTAAGGAGCGTATTGGCTCTGGCCGTAACCGAGATATCGTGGTGCCATTTGGCGGCGAAACCACGCGGTTCAGAGGGCCCCGGGTCGTCGTAACCGTTTATCCTGCGGTGGCCATTTAGCGGCAGACCGCCGGTTAGAGGACACGTACCACGTCCTTACTGGCAGGAGATTGTTTGAGAATGGATCCTAGTGATATTTTCGACTAGGCATTTCGCTCTTTGTGAGCTAGAGTTTGTTTGAATTTGTCCGCCTCGGCAAACTGTTGCGGAGGGCGGATGGAATTTGCTTTAAGTTTGTTGATGGATTGATTTCAGATTTAAATATCTGAGAATTAGGGATTGATTTGGATTTCTGGAGTAATCTTTGGAATTTTTGTGGAGCTTTTGGATTTTGATTGGACTTTTTGGGAGGCATTTGAGAATGCCTGAAATTAACCCCTCCGGTTGAGATCATCATTCAACACGGCCATCATCGGGGTGTTTTGGGGTCATTTCCATTTGTTGATTGAACCTTGTCAACTCGATCAAGCTTTTGCTCGAGGATCGGGTTTCTCGTAGGCTTCGTGCCTTTGTTCATGAATTTTCTTGATTTTAGGCATTGAAGGCCTAAAAAGAATGTATTTAGACAAATACACCGGTCGCTACAACCGTGTATCTATTTGATAGTTCGAACCCTGTCGACTCCTATTGATTCGTATAGGAGGATCGGGTTCTGTAGGCTTCATGCCTTTGTTCATGAACTTTCTTTGTTGAAGGCCTTAAGGGCCAAATATGAATGTTGTAGACGCCTTCTGTCTGCTTGTATACGTGTTGCAGATCCGGTGGCGTTGAGTTGTAGATTGTAGACGCCTTCTGTCTGCTTGTATCAGTGTTGCAGATCCGGTGGCGTTGAGTTGTAGATTGTAGACGCCTTCTGTCTGCTTGTATATGTGTTGCAGATCCGGTGGCGTTGAGTTGTAGATTGTAGACGCCTTCTGTCTGCTTGTATATGTGTTGCAGATCCGGTGGCGTTGAGTTGTAGATTGTAGACGCCTTCTGTCTGCTTGTATACGTGTTGCAGATCCGGTGGCGATTTGATCTTGATGTTGACCCCCTCCCCCTTTCTCAATCACCGGGGAAGAATTCTTTTGGACTTTGAAGTCCACTGATTGTCATTTCACTTTGAGAAGATCTCTTTTCAAGATATTTAATGTAATGGACTTTTTCGTACATCGGGTTGCCGTTGTACTCGAAATACTTGAAGATCTTGATCACCGTTGCTATAGGTGATATTCATACTTGTGCCCACAGTGGTTCGTCGTGACTACGATATATCCACTGTTGTTATCCACAAGTATTCATGTGCGTTTGCAGGGGACCGCTGTATCAACTACGATTTCCTGAAGGTATTTGTAGAAGACCCATTATCTCTGTATCATATCCACCCTTTCACCAATCTCGGGTGGTTTGATTGTATTTGTTTGATCTCGTAGGGATCATCGTTGGAGATGTACTTGTGCCCACAGTGATTCATTATACATACGACATACACACTGTTGTTATCCACAAGTATCTCGTATTTGTTTGTAAGGATCCGTCGTGTTTGCTACGAGTTCCTAGGAATGTTCGTAGGAGAGCCATTGGCACCAGTATCAAATCCACCTTTCACCAATCTCAGGTGGGATTGATGATTGCACTTGTTTGTAGGGGACGAAAATTCCGTCATTGATTTTCCCGTATTGCCATCTCAATCAACAGGCGTTGTGAAATTGTCGTAGGAGATTTCAACAGTATACATGGGAGGGACACCCGTTGAAGCCACTACGAGTTCTTAGGAGTACTCGTAGGGGAGTCGTTGTCAATTTTGCCATTTTCACCTTTCACCAATCTCAGGTGGCATTTTTGACTGGCATTGAATGTGAGAGGGCGATGATGTTCGAACCAGGCTCAAGTTCAAGCCCCTTCAGGATCAATTTAAATCAGGTTCATGAGCTTAATGTGCAAGTTCAGTTCTGTGTTCTTTGTAGTCCAACTCAAGTACTCGCTTGAGTTTGGATGTTTGAATCATGTTTGATGTGCAAGTCAAATCCGATTTGAGTTCAAAGTGCTATGTCCCCTGCAGTCCTTTGAGTTCAATTGATTATTCAAAGTCTTTTTGAGATCTTTTGAGCTCAATTTTGTATTCAAATGATTTCAATTTGGTCCCATTTCGAGTTCATTTCATTTTATTTGGATTTCGATATTTAGAAATCATTTGAATTTTGTTCAGGTCCTCTGCACATGTTCAATCAAATTCAACGGTCCACTGCTCTTGTTCATGTTCAAAGTTCACTGCTCTTTCTTGTTTGGTCCAAATATTTTGTTCTTTTGAGTTCAAAACAGGTCCGAGTGTAGTAGTATTTCACCCGAAATTTCGGCAGCCTCCCGGCGTCTCCCCCGTTTAGGGGAAAAACTACGAGAAAACTGGGCCTTTCCCACCACGACCAATAAAGGCGTGCATGGTAGGTGCCCTCTTTCGAGGACACCTCGGCCGTGATTTTTCTTCCCACCACGGCCAACAAAGGCGTGCATGGGGTCTTTGACGGTACCTGTTACAAGAAGAAGAGCAGTTGCTTTCCCCCCGCCCGGGGGTACTTATAAATCATTCCGGCCGCGCAAAGAAAAGGGAACACCAGGCTCACCTAGCCTCACCGTGTGCGTCGAACCGGTTTTCCTCCTACCACGGCCACTAAAGGCGTGCTTAGGTGGTTTGCCGGTCCGACACGCATGTCGAGACAGGAAGGCGTGGGTCGCTCACTTACCTCAACACAGGTGTCGTGCCGGTTGCCCCTCCTACCACGCTCAACAAAGGCGTGCATAGGTAGACCGCCGGCCCGACACGTTAGTCGAGATAAGAGGGCAAAGGTTGCTCGCTAACCTTATCGTAGGTGTCGAGCCAGTTGCCCCTCCCACCACGCTCAATAAAGGCGTGTATGGGTAGACCACTGACTCGCCACGCATGACGAGGTAAGAAAGCATGGGAGGTGGCTGTCCGCCTCGTCGTAGGCGTCGGACCGGGGTTCCATCCCACCACGCGCAATAAAGGCGTGTATAGGCGGTCTACCGGTCCGTCGTACACATCGAGGACGAAAGCCTGAGTTCAGAGGGTTATACCTTCGGGGCCGGTGGACCGGCGGTCGGCGGCGGTCGTCGAGGGCACGGAGACCGAGGCGGGAGAAGGCACGAGCAAACGCACGAAGGGAAGAAAGTTACCTTCACTGCAGCGAGCTCCCCTGCTTACTTCCGATCAAAATGTCTTAACTTCCGATCTAACAGGTAGGGAAAGTCGGCGGAAGGAGCAAAGTCGGCTGGCCAAGGAGGAGTCGGGTAGGGCTCGGCGTCGGCTAGGAGAGGAAGTCGGGTATGCGGATCCTCTCTCTCTCTCTTTCTCTCTCTCTCTCTCACGGGATTCGGCCAAAGAGGCGCAGGAAGGGAGAAAGTTAATTTCACAGCGAGCTCCCGCTGTTACTTACGATCAAAATGTCGTGACTTTCGATCCGGCCGGAAGGGAAGTCGTCGAGGGAGCTGCGACGGGAGCAGCTCGTGCGTCGGACTGGAGCCGGAAGTAGCAGACAAGGGAGAGGGAGGAGCTCGGGATTTTGAAGTGTCGGGAATGGAAGAGCCCGTGGAAGTAGCGAATGGGGAGCAAAGGGTTCGGCTTCATTTTATAGAGGCGAACGGGGCTCGATCGAGGAGAGGATCGCAGAATTCGCGCAGGATTCCCGGGACGGCGCCGACTGCACAGCGATTCGGCGGGATTTCGGGCAGGATTTGCGCAGAGATCGCGGGAAGCGACGCAAGCGGCGCCGAGTGCACAGTAATTCAGCGAGATTCTTGGATCCGATGGCCAAGAGGTTTGCTTGCTGGATTTTTTTTTTTTTTGTTTCTTCCCTCTTGTTTTGTTTATACAGAGGTTAACAAATGCCCCCCAACAAATGTGGTACGCGTCTAGAGCGAATCACGTTTGTTGTAAGCTGTTTGACCTTGTGGATCTCTAGATATTTATTCTAGATGTCACACAAAGGTTTTCATTTAGTGGATCTCCAAAATTTATTTGGATGTCACACTACAATTTTCCTTTCTTTTTGACTCTTTTAGATGTATCCATAGATGATTGAGATACTGATTTTCTTTGTCTTGTGCTTTATGCTGCGGACATTGATGTAGAATTGCCTGATTTGTCTTTACTGACTTGTCAGATGATTTTTTTTTTGTACCTTCGGCCCTATGCTTCTAGCTTTGGCGGGCTTGATGAAGGAGTAGATGCCGATGACCTAAACCCTTAGGTTTGTTTTAGGTCGATGGCGAAAAGTCATCGGTCCAGAGCTTTGTGCATAACGGACTTGTTGATGACGGAATCCACTTAGTTCAGCCTTGAGCTTTGTGTGAACTTTGGGATGATTTTCTTCGGTCCTTTGCTTTGTGCTTTGGCGGACTTGTTGAAGAAGGATTCCTTCGATCCTCGCTTTGTGCTTTACGGATTTGTTGAAGGATTTGCAGGTTCTGGATTCAGTTGATAGTACCGAACGTAGGTAGTATCTTGATCCTTAACCACTTGAGAAGACTTTAATCTGAATCACTTGAGTTCATCAGATCGGGAGAGCTAGAATTTGATAGCTCTTTGTCCTCTGCTTGCTGAAATGGGGGTTCCTCTACTGCGGCCTTTCTTATGGCTTGTTGAGTAGATGGAGCTGCCAGCGATCCGGCCATATTTGGGCTTTTGGATCCGACCTCTTACACCCATTCAGGCTTCAGACTTGAGCTATGGGAATTGCGCTTCCCAATGCTGATTTTGTTGAAGTTGACAGATTTGGAGTCATCCTTTATGGTTGAAGATTTTGGAGCCTACGAACATTTGGTAGTCGTTCGAGACTCATCCTTCCACTGGAACTTTGATTCTCCAGTCATTTGGGAGAATTTTGTAGACTACGATCACTTGAACTAGTCGAGTCAAATTTGCCTTTGTACTTTCTACAGTCCCTACTGACGGGTTGACGAAGTGGGGGTTCCGCTACTACGGCCTTTCTTATGGCTTGTTGAGTAGACGGAGCTGCCAGCGATTCGGCCATATTTGGGCTTGTTGGATCCGACCTTTTACACCCATTCGAACCTTAAGCTTCAGGCTGTTGGAAGACTTTAAGCATCTTCGGCTCAATTTTGTAGGAGTGTGTAGCCACAAAAGTCTTTTTCTTGACCTTTGAGTCTTGGTTCGTTGGAGAAGGTGTCTCTAACTTTTGAAAGATCACCTACATAGACTTTGAAAAAGAAATCTTTGTATTCTTTAGCACAAAATAACATTTGGATTGATAATTTTAAATATTTATTCGGGGATCTCGGCATGCAGCGCGATGTCGACCCGAATAAATATTTAAAATGCCCCCTGTCTCGCAGGGACATTTTAGAATGGAATAAATTTGGAATATAAAATTTTAAATATTCATTTGGGGATCTCGATGTGCAGCACGATGTCGACCCAAATGAATATTTAAAATGCCCCCTGTCTTGCAGGGACATCTTGGATAGGCCTTTCTATTTTGAGATTTTAAATATTTATTCGGGGATCTCGGCATGCAGCGCGATGTCGACCCGAATAAATATTTAAAATGCCCCCAGTCTGATGGGAGATTTTGAAACGCATTCTTGCTATACAAGAGAATTTCAAAATATAAGTAAACATGCATTGATAAATATGCATATAAAATTTTGACAATTGTAAAATACATTAGTCATTAAATTTTTATGCATGATACTTCTTTAAATGTCGACCGTTGATGGGCGGCATAGGCCTCTGACCGTTTAGATCGATCAACTGATATGCTCCTCCTTGGTACACCTTCTCGATGATAAAGGGACCTTCCCAATTGGATACGAATTTGCCACCAATTTTTCGGTGTGGAATGATTGGTCTTCTCAGCACCAAGACCAATTCCCCTTCTTGAAATGATCGAGGACGCACCATTCGATCAAAGGACTTTGCCATTCTTCCTCGGTAGATTTCCAAGTTTTGTTGAGCTTGTAACCTGAGTTCATCAAGTGCGTCGAGCTCTTCCATCCTGAGACGGGCATTTTGTTCTTGAGTGAGATCATTCTGAACTGCTACCCGGAGTGACGGTAGTTCAATCTCCAATGGTAATACAACTTCAACACCGAACACCAATGAATAAGGAGTGGCTTTGGTTGGGGTTTTGTAGATTGTACGATAGGCCCATAGAGCTTCTGCCATCTTCGTATGCCACTCTCTTTTGTTCTTGGTGAGGATCTTCTTCAATAACTTCACCAACGTCTTGTTGAAAGCTTCTGCCAATCCATTTGCCCTTGGATTGTATATGGATGAATATCGCCAATCGATTTTGTGCCGATCAACGAACTTGTAAATTTTTGTACTCTTAAATGCAGTACCGTTGTCTGAGATTATGCGGCGTGGCACACCAAATCTGTAGACGACATTGTGGGTAAAGAAATTGATCACATGCTCCGATGTGACCTCTCTGAATGGAGCTGCTTCTGCCCACTTGGAGAAGTAGTCTGTTGCTGCCAGAATAAAGCGGTGTCCCGCTGATGACGGTGGATCTATTGGCCCGATTATATCAGTTCCCCAACATTCAAATGGCCAAGATGCTATTGTTGGGTGCAAAGGATTTGGCGGCTAATGTATAACATCACCGTGAATTTGACATTCGTGGCACCTCTTTGCGTGGTCAATACAATCTCTGACCATTGTCGGCCAATAGTAACCCATTCTCTTGATTTTAGCGGCCATTTTGGGACCTGACTGATGTGCTCCACAAAGCCCTTCGTGGATTTCTGATACCACTTTATCAGCTTCCTTGGTCCCTAGGCACCTTAGCCACATTTGATCAAAAGCTCGCCTGTATAGCGTATCATTGACAAATGCGTATCGCAACGCCCTTTTACGAATTTGTGCGGCCATAGACTTTTCTATCGGGAGTTTGTTTTCCTTGAAGTAGTCAATGAATGGCTGTCTCCAATCATTTTCGACTTCAATATCTAAACAATGCCACCACGATTCTGAAGCTTGACTAGCTTTATGTCTCTTGGCCACGTGATATTCTTCTGGATAATTCTCCATAACGATCTGATGGAGGGGTTGAGGGTCAACTGAAATTTTATCTTGTTGACTTGAATCTGGAATTCCTTCTGCCCTCGGGAATTGTAGTAGAGCGGGCTCCAAAATCCTACGAGTGTAAACTCCTATGAATATAGGCCTCTCCTCGTTGATGTTCGTCATTTCTTTGGCTAATTTGGCCAAACAATCTGCTTTAGCATTCTGTCCTCGAGGAACTCGAGCCATTTTGACATTTGGTACTTGCTTCAGAAGCTCGAGGGCTCGCCGGTGATAGTGGGCTAATTCGACTTTACCAACCTTATAAATGCCAAGTACTTGATTTATTACAAGTTGAGAATCACCAAAGATTTGGAGATGTTGGATTCTGACATCGATCGCAATCTCCAGCCCTGCTAATAGAGCTTCGTACTCAGCTTCGTTGTTGGTCCGAGGTTCAGTCAAACTGAATGAAAACCTCATTATGCCTCCCTCAGGTGATACGAAAATGAGACCAATGCCGGCTCGGGCTCTTGCAATATTTGGAGGTCGGACAGGTCTAATAGATGATGCACCGTCAAAGTACATCTCCCAGAACGGCAGCCTTTTATTTTCCTCGACCTGCATTATCTGCTCATCGGGCAAATCATCATTTAGTGGAGAATCAGCCGGGATTGGGTGTGCAGCAAGAAAATCTGCCAAGGCTTGTCCTTTCACCGCCTTCTATGACATGTATATAATTTCAAACTGCAATAATAATACTGCCCACCTGGCTAAACGACCTGTCAACGCTGGTCTTGTCATCAAGAACTTCAGCGGATCGATCTTTGATATCAGTGTGATTTTATGGGATAGCATATAGTGACGGAGTTTCTGAACCGCAAAAATCAGCACCAGACAATGCTTTTCAATTGGAGAATAACGGCTTTCTGCTCCAATCAACCTTCGACTGATGTAGTAGAGCGCATTTTCTTTGCCTTCTTCATTATTCTGGGCCAATAATGCTCCGAGGGACTCTTCTAGTGCAGCTGTATACAGTATAAGAGGCTTCCCCGGAATTGGCGCTGCTAGAATGGGCGGATTCAACAGCTATCTCTTGATGCTATCAAACGCCTCCTGACATTCTGCATCCCATTTGAAACGGACATCTTTTTTCATAAGCTTGGAAAATGGCTGGCACCTTCCCGACAGATTTGATATAAATCGTCGAATAAAAGCCAGTTGCCCTTGCAAGGAGCAGAGTTGTCGCAGGTTCCTCGGGGGTGGCATCTCCGTGATTGCTTTAATTTTATTGGGGTCGACCTCGATACCTCGATGTCGAACAACGTATCCCAAAAATTTGCCTGAGGAGACCCCAAAAGCACATTTGAGAGGATTCATCTTCAGATCAAACATTTTAATTCTCTCAAATACAATTCTGAGATCTTTTAAGTGATCTTTTCGGCCAAGGCTTTTAATAACAAGGTCACCCACATAGCACTCAACCTTTTGATGTATCAAATCATCAAATATGTGAGTCATCGTCCGTTGGTAGGTGGCACCAGCATTTTTCAGGCCAAAGGGCATGACCGTGTAGCAGAATATGCCGATGGGCGTTCTAAATGCTGTATGCTTCACATCTTCATGTGCCATCTTGATCTGATTGTAGCCCGACGATCCATCCATAAATGAGAACATATCAAAATTTGATGTACTCACTAAGAGTTCGGACACAGGAAGAGGAAAGTCATCTTTTGGGCATGCCTTATTAAGGTCCCGGAAGTCGATGCATATACGAATTTGACCATTTTTCTTCTTTACCGGTACGATATTGGCAATCCAGTCAGCATATTTTTCTTCTCGGATGAAGCCTGCCTCTATGAGCTTCTTGGTTTCGACAATCACCTGTTCTTCTATCTCCAAACTCATTCTCCTTGGAGCTTGCTTGACGGGTGCTACATCTGGTTTGATTGCTAATCTGTGAACTGCTACGTCAGGGGATAAGCCGGGCATCTCAGCATATGTCCAGGCAAAGCAGTCCCTGAATTCACAGAGAATCTCTTTCATCATTTTTTTTTCACTTAGTCTTTTGATAGAATGACACTGATGAAGGTCAGGCAAAGATCTTCCTCAGTCCAAGAAGATATAGTTGAAAAGCGATGAGATTGTTTTGAAGGGCTCTTCAAGATATCGATCAACGAGAACATTGTTTGTAGGGGCCATCTTTGGGACCCAATTTTGATGAATTTTTTTTTTTTAATGGTGGATCTCTAGGGGTACACACTAGATGTCACACCATTATTTGAATATATTTTTTTAGAGATGTTGGTCTCCATAATTATTTTTCCCTTATGCCAGGACCTTTTGGCAGTGGATTCTTGGATATACTTTCAAGTGTCACACTCCAATGCTCACAGTACATATCTTGATTCTTTCTTTGCTCTACCATCATAATAGATGATTGGCTTTTAGCTCTATCGGGACCTTTCAGTGATGGATCTTTGGACATAAGGACTAAATGTCACATCCTGATGTTCACCGTACACATATTTATTCTTTCTTTGCTCTACCATCATAACATATGGTAGCATTTAACTCTATCGGGACCTTTCAGTGATGGATCTTTTGATATAAGGACCAAATGTCACATCCTGATGTTCACCGTACAGAGCTCAATATCATCATTTATTATTATATATATATTTTTTTTTTACTGCTACTATAGCATATAAGTGACTAGCCATAGATAGAAAGAGAAACCATTCCCAAGCGGAGTTGCCAGAAATCTGGGGGCGACTCCGATTGTTGGCTTTTGGCTCTATCGGGACCTTTCAGTGATGGATCTTTGGATACATGGACCAAATGTCACATCCTGATGTTCACCGTGCAGAACTCAATATTATCATTATATATTTTTTTTTTGCTACTACTATAACACTGAGATAACTAGCCAAAGATGGAAAGAGAAACCAATCCCCAGCGGAGTCGCCAGAAATCTGGGGGCGACTCCGATTGTTGGCTTTTAGCTCTATCGGGACCTTTCAGAGATGGATCTTTGGATACAGGGACCAAATGTCACATCCTGATGTTCACCGTACAGAGCTCAATATTATCATTATACTTTTTTTTTGCTACTACTATAAAACTGAGACAACTAGCCAAAGATGGAAAGAGAAACCAATCCCCAGCGGAGTCGCCAGAAATCTGTGGGCTCCGAAAATTCGGCCCCGGCCTCCGCATCGCGCGATTTCTTATTCGGCGAGGGAGTTTTAACGAACTAAGTTCCGGGGTAAATTTTGGAAGGCAGATGGGTTTGTAGATAAGACACTACCCAGAGATTTCACCCTCATTTTGTGGTTTCCTATAGGCGCAAGCCCCTATAGTTAATTACCCCTCCCGATCACGAGAGAAAACTTTCGATTAAGGCTAGTCGTCAATCAGATACGTATAGAATACGTGTTATCTGGCATATAGTAGCAGCAATAGATTTGGATATTGATAGAAATTGGATTTGGAAATTGAGTTTGGATTTGGGAATTTGGAAAATGTTTGGAAAAGTTTGATATTTAAAATAGAAATTTCACCATCGTGCACTTAAAGCGGATGGTGGGGGAATGGATGATAGACCCGATCAAGATCCCATGGTTCCGTCGTCCCGGGCCATCGTGGTCCCTGGTCTACTTAGTCAGAGGAGGTAGTCGACCCAACCTGACAGAAGGATCCTTGTCGGCAGCCATGGGTTGCTTCGTCCAAGGGGACCTTGTAGACCTGGATTGAATGTTTGTCTAAGGGGACAAATTTGAATCCACCTTAGCTGACAGAGGGCTTTGTGCCCTATCGATCATATCCTATTGATTCATATCTCAAGGATTTGATGTCAGTAAGGAGCGTATTGGCTCTGGCCGTAACCGAGATATCGTGGTGCCATTTGGCGGCGAAACCACGCGGTTCAGAGGGCCCCGGGTCGTCGTAACCGTTTATCCTGCGGTGGCCATTTAGCGGCAGACCGCCGGTTAGAGGACACGTACCACGTCCTTACTGGCAGGAGATTGTTTGAGAATGGATCCTAGTGATATTTTCGACTAGGCATTTCGCTCTTTGTGAGCTAGAGTTTGTTTGAATTTGTCCGCCTCGGCAAACTGTTGCGGAGGGCGGATGGAATTTGCTTTAAGTTTGTTGATGGATTGATTTCAGATTTAAATATCTGAGAATTAGGGATTGATTTGGATTTCTGGAGTAATCTTTGGAATTTTTGTGGAGCTTTTGGATTTTGATTGGACTTTTTGGGAGGCATTTGAGAATGCCTGAAATTAACCCCTCCGGTTGAGATCATCATTCAACACGGCCATCATCGGGGTGTTTTGGGGTCATTTCCATTTGTTGATTGAACCTTGTCAACTCGATCAAGCTTTTGCTCGAGGATCGGGTTTCTCGTAGGCTTCGTGCCTTTGTTCATGAATTTTCTTGATTTTAGGCATTGAAGGCCTAAAAAGAATGTATTTAGACAAATACACCGGTCGCTACAACCGTGTATCTATTTGATAGTTCGAACCCTGTCGACTCCTATTGATTCGTATAGGAGGATCGGGTTCTGTAGGCTTCATGCCTTTGTTCATGAACTTTCTTTGTTGAAGGCCTTAAGGGCCAAATATGAATGTTGTAGACGCCTTCTGTCTGCTTGTATACGTGTTGCAGATCCGGTGGCGTTGAGTTGTAGATTGTAGACGCCTTCTGTCTGCTTGTATCAGTGTTGCAGATCCGGTGGCGTTGAGTTGTAGATTGTAGACGCCTTCTGTCTGCTTGTATATGTGTTGCAGATCCGGTGGCGTTGAGTTGTAGATTGTAGACGCCTTCTGTCTGCTTGTATATGTGTTGCAGATCCGGTGGCGTTGAGTTGTAGATTGTAGACGCCTTCTGTCTGCTTGTATACGTGTTGCAGATCCGGTGGCGATTTGATCTTGATGTTGACCCCCTCCCCCTTTCTCAATCACCGGGGAAGAATTCTTTTGGACTTTGAAGTCCACTGATTGTCATTTCACTTTGAGAAGATCTCTTTTCAAGATATTTAATGTAATGGACTTTTTCGTACATCGGGTTGCCGTTGTACTCGAAATAATTGAAGATCTTGATCACCGTTGCTATAGGTGATATTCATACTTGTGCCCACAGTGGTTCGTCGTGACTACGATATATCCACTGTTGTTATCCACAAGTATTCATGTGCGTTTGCAGGGGACCGCTGTATCAACTACGATTTCCTGAAGGTATTTGTAGAAGACCCATTATCTCTGTATCATATCCACCCTTTCACCAATCTCGGGTGGTTTGATTGTATTTGTTTGATCTCGTAGGGATCATCGTTGGAGATGTACTTGTGCCCACAGTGATTCATTATACATACGACATACACACTGTTGTTATCCACAAGTATCTCGTATTTGTTTGTAAGGATCCGTCGTGTTTGCTACGAGTTCCTAGGAATGTTCGTAGGAGAGCCATTGGCACCAGTATCAAATCCACCTTTCACCAATCTCAGGTGGGATTGATGATTGCACTTGTTTGTAGGGGACGAAAATTCCGTCATTGATTTTCCCGTATTGCCATCTCAATCAACAGGCGTTGTGAAATTGTCGTAGGAGATTTCAACAGTATACATGGGAGGGACACCCGTTGAAGCCACTACGAGTTCTTAGGAGTACTCGTAGGGGAGTCGTTGTCAATTTTGCCATTTTCACCTTTCACCAATCTCAGGTGGCATTTTTGACTGGCATTGAATGTGAGAGGGCGATGATGTTCGAACCAGGCTCAAGTTCAAGCCCCTTCAGGATCAATTTAAATCAGGTTCATGAGCTTAATGTGCAAGTTCAGTTCTGTGTTCTTTGTAGTCCAACTCAAGTACTCGCTTGAGTTTGGATGTTTGAATCATGTTTGATGTGCAAGTCAAATCCGATTTGAGTTCAAAGTGCTATGTCCCCTGCAGTCCTTTGAGTTCAATTGATTATTCAAAGTCTTTTTGAGATCTTTTGAGCTCAATTTTGTATTCAAATGATTTCAATTTGGTCCCATTTCGAGTTCATTTCATTTTATTTGGATTTCGATATTTAGAAATCATTTGAATTTTGTTCAGGTCCTCTGCACATGTTCAATCAAATTCAACGGTCCACTGCTCTTGTTCATGTTCAAAGTTCACTGCTCTTTCTTGTTTGGTCCAAATATTTTGTTCTTTTGAGTTCAAAACAGGTCCGAGTGTAGTAGTATTTCACCCGAAATTTCGGCAGCCTCCCGGCGTCTCCCCCGTTTAGGGGAAAAACTACGAGAAAACTGGGCCTTTCCCACCACGACCAATAAAGGCGTGCATGGTAGGTGCCCTCTTTCGAGGACACCTCGGCCGTGATTTTTCTTCCCACCACGGCCAACAAAGGCGTGCATGGGGTCTTTGACGGTACCTGTTACAAGAAGAAGAGCAGTTGCTTTCCCCCCGCCCGGGGGTACTTATAAATCATTCCGGCCGCGCAAAGAAAAGGGAACACCAGGCTCACCTAGCCTCACCGTGTGCGTCGAACCGGTTTTCCTCCTACCACGGCCACTAAAGGCGTGCTTAGGTGGTTTGCCGGTCCGACACGCATGTCGAGACAGGAAGGCGTGGGTCGCTCACTTACCTCAACACAGGTGTCGTGCCGGTTGCCCCTCCTACCACGCTCAACAAAGGCGTGCATAGGTAGACCGCCGGCCCGACACGTTAGTCGAGATAAGAGGGCAAAGGTTGCTCGCTAACCTTATCGTAGGTGTCGAGCCAGTTGCCCCTCCCACCACGCTCAATAAAGGCGTGTATGGGTAGACCACTGACTCGCCACGCATGACGAGGTAAGAAAGCATGGGAGGTGGCTGTCCGCCTCGTCGTAGGCGTCGGACCGGGGTTCCATCCCACCACGCGCAATAAAGGCGTGTATAGGCGGTCTACCGGTCCGTCGTACACATCGAGGACGAAAGCCTGAGTTCAGAGGGTTATACCTTCGGGGCCGGTGGACCGGCGGTCGGCGGCGGTCGTCGAGGGCACGGAGACCGAGGCGGGAGAAGGCACGAGCAAACGCACGAAGGGAAGAAAGTTACCTTCACTGCAGCGAGCTCCCCTGCTTACTTCCGATCAAAATGTCTTAACTTCCGATCTAACAGGTAGGGAAAGTCGGCGGAAGGAGCAAAGTCGGCTGGCCAAGGAGGAGTCGGGTAGGGCTCGGCGTCGGCTAGGAGAGGAAGTCGGGTATGCGGATCCTCTCTCTCTCTCTTTCTCTCTCTCTCTCTCACGGGATTCGGCCAAAGAGGCGCAGGAAGGGAGAAAGTTAATTTCACAGCGAGCTCCCGCTGTTACTTACGATCAAAATGTCGTGACTTTCGATCCGGCCGGAAGGGAAGTCGTCGAGGGAGCTGCGACGGGAGCAGCTCGTGCGTCGGACTGGAGCCGGAAGTAGCAGACAAGGGAGAGGGAGGAGCTCGGGATTTTGAAGTGTCGGGAATGGAAGAGCCCGTGGAAGTAGCGAATGGGGAGCAAAGGGTTCGGCTTCATTTTATAGAGGCGAACGGGGCTCGATCGAGGAGAGGATCGCAGAATTCGCGCAGGATTCCCGGGACGGCGCCGACTGCACAGCGATTTGGCGGGATTTCGGGCAGGATTTGCGCAGAGATCGCGGGAAGCGACGCAAGCGGCGCCGAGTGCACAGTAATTCAGCGAGATTCTTGGATCCGATGGCCAAGAGGTTTGCTTGCTGGATTTTTTTTTTTTGTTTCTTCCCTCTTGTTTTGTTTATACAGAGGTTAACAGAGAGGAATAACCAGCTTTCCAAATCTCTAGCCAAAGACTAGAGCCCAAGCACCACACAAGAGATCCCAAATTCATATTCAAATTCAAGATAACCCTAACCTAAGCAAGACAAGACTAATTAAAGTAAAAGGACAAAAGTTTAATCCCTAACCAGCCCCTAATTTAAATTTTCCCTCCAATACAATGCTTAATTATTGAATGGGACCCATCTACTTAGCTGCCTCCCTCTCTCCATGGTTCCGCCCCCTTGGGCCCTCCGCATGTATACAAGAACCGATCCACTAGGGACAGGTTCAACTGGTTCAATCGGGCCCCCTTGGGCCGGCCTAACATTACCCCGCTCCCAAAGATTCACCTTGTCTTCAAGTTGAGATGAAGGAAATTGAACTTTCACCCACTCATATGGCTCCCAAGTAGCATAGAATTCGGGAAGATCCCTCCATCTAATAAGCACTTCTTTGTTTCCCTCTTTATCTGATCTTACCCCTCTTAACTACAGTGATTCTAAGACCACTTCCAACTCCTCAATCAGTGTAGCTGGCAACTCTGCACTAGTTGTATGATCCCCCCTAGAGCTCTCCTCAAACGTGACACATGGAAAACTGGGTGTGTGGTGGCGGATGGGTGTAACTTCAGACGGTACGCCACTACTCCTATCTTGTCCAAAATCTCGTAAGGGTCGAAATACCTCGGGGCCAATTTCTCGTTCCTCCTGTTAGCAACTATCCTTTGCCTGTAGGGTCGTAGTTTCAAGAATATCTTCTCCCCCACTTCAAACTACATGTCTCTCCTATGTGAATCTTCCTGCATCTTCATGATTTCCCTCAACAGATGTTTCTTCAACTCCAAAACCTTGTCCATTTCCTCCAAGTATTGCTCAATTGAAGAAACTGGTGTGTTTCCTCTCCCAAAGTGCACTAAGTGTGGGAGGTCCCTTCCATACAGCACTTTAAAGGGAGTCATCTGAGAAGCATAATGGTACGATGTATTGTACCAATACTCGGTCCATGCTAACCATTTTGCCTACATCCTCGGTGCTTCAGAAGAAAAACACCTAAAGTAAGTCTCCAAACTCCGGTTTACTACCACAGTTTACCCATCTGTTTGAGGATGGTAATCGGTGCTTCTCTTAAGAGTAGTGCCCTGTAGCCTGAAAATTTCTCCAAAACTGGCTGAAGAACAGCTTATCTCGGTTAGACACTATCGACTCTGGAATCTCATGCAGTCTAACCACCTCCCTGGACTCTGGAATCTCATGCAGTCTAACCACCTCCCTGATGAATGTTGCTTCCACTGTCACTATGGTGTATGGGTGTCATAAGGGGATGAAATGTGCATACTTACCAAGCCTATCAACAACCATAATAACTGTGAACCCCTCTGATCGTGGTAGGTCATCTGTGAAATCCATGGACGCTTCCTCCCATACCCTGTTTGGAAGTGGTAATGGTTATAGTAACCCACCTGGAGCCATAGTCATGTACTTGTTTCTTTGACACACCTCACATCTCGCCACCATCTCCTCCACATCCTTATGCATCCCCTGCCAGTATAACACAACAACCAGTCTCCTGTATGTCTTCTCTACCCCAGAATGGCCTCCCACTGCACTTCCCATGAAACTCCTGCAATATGTGGGAAATATGGATGGAGGTTTGTGGCATTACAAATCTCCCATGAAGTAAGAGTCTTTCCCCTTCAAGTGAGTACCCTGGATGGCTACTCGTATCCTTCATCAAATCCTCCCAAATCTTCCTCAACTCCTCATTCTGCAAGCTCTCTTCTTTGATATCCCCCCAGTCTACCATTAGTGGTACTGAAATTGCCATCTCCTGGAGCTCCTCAACACATCTTGACAAAGCATCAACCGCCTTATTTTCCAAACTTTGGTTATACTGGATCTCAAAATCATAGTCTAGCAGTTAGGACAAATACCTTTGATGCTCCCCAGTCACCATCATTTGCTCTAACAAGTATTTAAAGCTCCTTTGATATGTTCGGACAATGAAATGTTGACCTAGCAAGTAAGGGTGTTACTTCTGAATAGCCAACACAATCGCCATCAATTCCTTCCCATATACCGACTTCAGCCTAGCTCTAGCTGACAGCACTTAATTGTAGTATGCTATAGGCTTGTGGTTCCGCATGAGTATGACCCCCAACCCATATCCGGACGCATCGATCTCTACTAGAAAAATTTAATTAAAATCCGAGAGAGCTAAAACTGGGACTATAGTCATGGCTTTCTTCAGTCTCTCAAAAGCCTGGGTTGCTGCCTCTCCCCATAAAAAGCCATCCTTCTTCAGTTGCTTGGTCAAGGGTCAAGCTATGGTATTGTACCCTTTTACAAATCTCCAGTAGTAACTACTCAGTCTTAGGAAACCCCTCAACTCCCTCAGGTTCCTAGGCAAAGGCTATTTTTTTTTACCAGTAAAGCAGGACTAGATAAAGGACTCACACTAGGCCTGATGATCCTCACCTCCAACATTTTACGGAACAGCTTTTCAATCTCGTCCTTCGAATTTGAGGATAGCAATATGGACGAAAAGTTGATCGGTGACAACCCTTCCTTCAAAGTAATGACATGCTCCAGCTCTCTCTATGGAGGTAGACCCTAGGGAGGTTGGAAAACCTCCCTGAACTGTTGTATGAGTGGTTGAACTGAAGAAGGAATGTCTCCCTCCTCCAGTTTGACCCCTTCGAAGTGATGCAACTCCACCAAAAATCCTCCCCCCACCTTATGTATGGTCCTAATCAGAGATTCAAGAGATACTCCAGCCTTGGAAAGCCCGGCATCTCCCTGAATCACCATCCTCCTCCCCCTACCACCAGCTCCATCCTCAGTGCTCCCCAATTGACCTTGGTATCTCCCAAGATCTGTAGCCACTTCATCCCCAAGATGACATTAGTGCTCCCCAATTCTAAGGGAAGAAAATCCTCTGTCACTAGATCCCTTGAAAGGTCAGCACCACTCCACTACATACTCCTTTACCCATCTCCACCTTTCACGTGCCCATCATCACCCCATAGCCACTTGTATCCACTAATTTCACCCCCAACAGGTCAACAATCTGATTAGAGATGAAATTGTGGATTGCCCCACTGTCTATTACCACTACCTCTCTGTCAGCTATTTCTCCCTTCACTTTCATGGTGTGATTCGGGGTGAATCCCATCACAGAGTTTAGAGAGACTTCTGCAACATCCAGATGCAACTTCTCTTCCTCCTCCACCACTAACCTGCTCTCACCTCCCTCTTCAATTTCCTCATCTTCACATATGGTGAGAATCTAAAGAATTCAGTCCTTAAACCTATGGTCTGGCATGTACTTCTCATCACATTTGAAGCACAACCCCCTAGCCCTCTTCTCCTGTATCTCCTTCTCAGTAAGTTTCTTGAAATTACCCCCTCCTCTAGCTTTCTTCTTTGGTACTTCTATCAAACTCCCTGGTGCAGGCCCTTTGAGAGCTAAGAAGGTGGTGCTCATCCTATATTACCCCCTCCTCTCGGGTCATTACACTAGCATAGTTAGTGGAGGACCAGAAGTAGAGTGGGCAGACGACCGAACGCACGCACAGGGGTTTTGGAGGATTTCTTTCGCCGTTTTTGGCAAACCAACTTGGAGATAAGAATTAGTGACTCCTTTTCATTCCCACAGTTAAGTACTAATTTGGGAGAAATTTCAAAGAACGAGAGAAACGACCAAGAGTTCGTGTGAGAGAAGTAAGTTCTTTTTTTTTTTCTTTTCTTTTCTTAATTTTAGCAAATGATTGTTTTAAATGATAAGAATTAATCATTCATTTTCCTTCCTACCGTTAAAGGAGTGAAAATTTTGGAAAGAAATTTCTTTGGACGAGAAGAAAGATCGAGAAGAAAAGAGAAGAAGGTTTGTTGAAATTCTTCCTTACATTTTCTTATAAATTTTGTCAATTTCTTCACTTAAACACAAATGATATTTTCACAAAGGATAAGGAAGCGATTGAAGCGAAGAGAAAGGAATTTGAGAGTTTGAGAAGTTCCCATTTGTAAGTGAATTTCTTCTTATATAATTTTTATTTATATTTTGTTATTGAATCACAATTTTATTTTATGAAAGTTATTGTATGAATTTAGGGTTTTAGCAAGGGAGAGATCAAGTCGTACGAATTGGTCCCGCGAGGATTCAACAAGACGGAAATTGATTCGAGTTTATACCAAGCATCGAAGGCCTGAAAAGTCCAAAGTGGGTAATTATACTTGTGTAAATTTTTACTATTTATCTTCGTTTCAAATCTGAAATTTATAGTTCCTACAATTGTTATATTTGAAGACTATTATAGATGAGACAATAGGAATTCTAATACTTGAATTGATATAGAAATTGTATAATTGAAATTAATGAAATACTTTATGCATATGGAAGTTTATAAATATGTGAAAGAAAATATATGTAAATAAAATGAAAGGTAAAGTTGAAATGCATATCAATGTATATATATATATATGTGTGTGTGTGTGTGTGTGTGTGTGTTAAGGAAAACGATATAAAATCAAATGAAACAAAGGGAAAAGGAATACCAAATGAAACAAAAGGAAACATATATACATGCAAAGTACAGGAGTCACTCCCGTATGGTACTGGCTGGGGAAGCAATGTACCCGTGCACGATAAAAAGTAAATGGAAAAGGAAATTGAAATAGAAATGGATGTACCTTTTGTACATTTAGACGGTGCTCCTTTATAATTAAATGGGAAAAGGAAATGTATATTAAAGTAAATCTTTTAAGTATGTAAATGAAGATGTTATAATGTGCATAAAAGACTGTATGAAATAAAATGAATAGAAATTAAAGAGAAGTATGACACTTGTTAAAGAATAGACATAAATTAGAAATTGATTGTATTGTAAATTATATGTTATTTGTTAATGATTACCCACTGAGTTTACTTAGTAAACACAAACCATGAATTTAAATGTTTCAGGTAAGTCTTCAGTGACTCAAAAATGACTGAAAGAGAAAATTTTGCCTACATAAGGCAGTGTGCAAATGACAACAGGTACATTATGATTTGTTTATTAGTGGCTCTTCGGCAAGATAGAGAAAGTTATGCATTATGTTAGTTATGAATTGAAAGAATTATTCTATCGTCCGACTTTTAATTCCCGCCTCGTTAAATCGAGCATTCGGGCCGGGTCGTAACAGCTAGCTCCATGGCTTCCCCCAAGTCTCGTGGCCTCACCACCCTAACTGCTTCTAGGATCTCCGATTTTAACGCCTTCATAAAATTTACTTCTAGTACTATCTCTAAGAGTCGATCTAGCTTACTAGCAAGATACTTAAACCTGTCACGGTACTCTGTCACGATCCCCTCCTACGTCAGAGCGAAGAACTACTCATAAAAGTCTCCTCCCATACTAGTTCGGAAATGTTCTAATAAATAGTCCTTGAACTCCCTCCAGTCTGAATGGGTTGCCTCATGTCCAGCCATTAATATCATGCAAGTGTCTTCCCTTCTAAGCACAGTCCTGCAGTTGTCAATTTCTCCTCTATCACCCGTTGACTACAAAGTATCACTCCACCTTGTAGATCTAGTCATGTGCGTCCTCGCCCTCAAAGATGAGCATCTTCAGCTTCCGCACCTTCGGGTCACCCCCGTTTCCCCTTAATCCTCCATAGCCTCACATTCCTCGAAGAGGAGGTGCTCCTCAATTGTCAAGATCTTCTCTCTGACGATCATACCCAACCCCATCAATAAAATCCCCTCTTCTTCTTTCAAAATTAGCACCCCAACGATCGAAATCATCCCCTCTCCTCACAAAATCAACACCCCTTCTTTCATAGCCAATGCTTATCTCCTCCCTAAAAAGTGGTTCTATATGAGACATTCCGTCTTCACCCTCCAAGATCTCCACTTCTGAATTTTCCCTTGCCCTAAAAGTGTTAGGGTTCCCACCTCTTCCATGGGTTTGGCTTCTAGCATTTTCTTCAACATATCTTCCACCATGGTGAACTTTTCCTCCATCCTTTCATTGATTGTTGACCCTCATACTAGTGTCAGGATCAAGTCGACCGTGCAAGATGGGTTTCAAAAGCGAAAGAGCTCGAAATCACGCAAAAACTCACCCGACGTGTGTCGACCGAAAATCCAAAATAGCCAAGATGACCTCCGTTCGCGAAACGGACATCGCCGTTACGTCCGGAGCAACGGAAACAGCTAAGATCGACACCCATAATGATGGGGTTCGCCGGTCGGCAAAATTTTTTTAAAATTTGGACGCGTGAATCGAGGCGACGACATGTGCGAGCGGCGACACGAAGAGCAACTTGATACAAGATTAATTTTTTTATTTTGTGCAGTATAATTATTTTTTTTAGAAAGAGAGGGAGAGAAAGAGATGTTTTAAATAAGAAAATAATTTTTCTAAATAAAAAACCCAAAATACCTAAAATACATGGTTTAAAATTGCGCAATATGAGGCTCGCCTTGAGGCCCGCCTTTGCGCAATTCCAGTAAAAAACGCCTCGATGCTTACGCCTCGAGTTTTTGTTATGAGGCTTGCGCCTCAACTTGGTTGAGGCCCGCCTCGCCTCACTGGCATGAGGCTTATGTCTCACGCTATATATATATTAAAACTTACATAAATCTTGAAGTAAATGCCCGACATTGAACTCTATAGGAGAGGAGGAAGAGGAGAGAGCAGTTCATCATAATGATGATTCAAATGAAGAACCCCTTAGTGATGATAGTGTTGATGATTTATGAGTTCTTATGTGATATGTCAATGCTATTTATTTTTAGAAATTGGAATTATATGTTAATGAAAAGAATATTGGGATTTGGGAAAGATAGAATTTTGAGTTGAATTATATTTCATGTTGTCTTATTATTGAGATATTTTGATTTCACTTCATATCTTATGCTTTTTTATATTTTATATTATTCTTTCATTAGTATTTAAAAAATTTATCATTTTATGTTTACACAATTTTTGATTTTGAGGCTTACGCCTCAAAACGCCTTGAGACTTACGCCTCGCCTCACGAATGAAAAACGCCTCAATAGCCGAATACGCAATTTTAAACATAGCTAAAATACCCTCTTGCGACTCCCTCTCGGTTTCCACCGCCGGCCTCCCTCCTTCCTCCAAGCTCAAAGTTTCCCACAGTCGTCGCCATTCGCCATCGTCGCTTTGATCGTTGCACACTCAAGGCGGGGAAAATGTTGTACTTTAAACATGTATTTAAAGACCCCGTGACCGCTTTTGTCAACGAGCGGGGAACGAGACTGCGGCCGCTGTGTCATTTGACACCTACCATGACTGACTTTCTTGGCAGGCGGGAAGGCCTTACACACTCCGATGCAGCCCCCTATGCGAGGACGACGCCGGGGTACTGCCAAAATTTTTAACTGAACCTATGACTTAGAAAATTTTAAAGATATTAAAATTTAACTTGAGCTCAATTTGGACATTAATTGAACCTGCAAACATTTGACTCAAACTTGAATGAACATGAACTCTAAAGAACTTGAATTGGAATGGGGCATACAAAGCCAAACCTTGGATCGATGAATGAACAATCAAGATCTAAGCGAATCCTAATCATTCTAGTGGACATAAATGAGCACAAAGCTTGTGATGACCAAGGGACTCCAAATGCAACCATACAAAAAAGGGGCATATGATGAATAAAGCTTTAGCCCATTAAAAAGAAGGTCGTAGCAATAATTAGAGGCGATGCATAGTCTAACTACAAACAAATGAACATATACTGCAAATCATTCAAGGCTGATAATTATGACATTTGTACCAATCATGTAAGCAAGTGTGCAAGAACACGTGGTAGGAAAAGAACTCCACATACGAACTGTTCATAAGAAATGATGCAAAGCCTTCAAATGAATGTCAATAAAGAAAATTATTGTGCAAACCACAAGCTGGTCTCAGAAATGATATAAGGCTTGCAATCATCGACACGATTCATCTGCAATCGATAAGATCGAAGAAAATGAACTTCATGCAAGCAAACACAACTCAAAGTGAATGCAAGGACTTGTGGTAGAAGGATTTGTTTGACTAAATAGATTTGCGAAAATGGGTGAGCACGAAGGAATGTGATGGCGTCCTTATCACCAACAATAATACAACTCCAAGAAGATACATCAAAGGAAAATTTCAAATGCAAATGGACATGCAAGAATCCCTAGTGGATTAAGAACCCCAAGGACAATCCGCTTATAAGTAAAGATCAAAGTGAAAAATGTGATGGCAAGCTCGCAAGCAATGGTACAAGACCTACAACACATCAAATGCCATATACAAACAAATATCAGAGAACTGCAACAAATGCAAGCATCAACAAACATAAAGCAAGAGATTCATTAGTGCACTATAATCTACCTGCATAAATTATGTAAGTAGTGCATGACAGCTACTAGTACGAAGCAACAAACAACTCAATCCACAAGCTACTACGCCGCCACCGGATCTGCAACCTTCGTACAAGCAGACAGAAGGCGTCAACAAAGTCTAAAATAAATGCCCCTGCACGTGCACCATAGCTTGTATACACATAGGTACACATGGATATGTCAAATCAATGAAATTCTAAAACACATGCATGGGCCTCGACGAGCGTGTTATTGGTACACACGTGACGCCTAGGGATGCTGCGCGGGTCGATAAATGAATTCAAGTTCGAACCCAATCCTTCTATGCGGATCAATAGGAGTCGACATGATTCGAACCTTCAAACAAACACATGGTCGCAACGACCGGTGTATTGGTTTTAATACATTCATATTAGGCCGTCAAGGCCCATAACAATGAGAATTCACTAATAAATATATAAAAAGCCTACGAAACCCGATTATCTATCGGCAAGTTAATAGGGTCGACAAGATTTAATCAACAAATGGAAATGACCTCAAGAACACCTCGATGATGGCCCTGTTGAATACAAATTTCAACTGGAGGGATTCATGCCAAGCATTTCAAATGCCACCCAAATGTCCATCAAAATCCAAAACTCCACAAATTCCAAGAAATCCAAAATCGTTCCAAATTCCATATGTTTAAAAATGAAATCTAACCATTAATCACTTAAAACAAAATTCATCCACCCTCCGCAACAGTTTGCCGAGGCGGACAAATTAAAATTTACTTCAGCTCACAAAGAGCTAATGCCTAGTCGAAAATATCACTAAAATTCATTCTCAAACAATCTCCTGCCAGTAAGGATGTGGTACGTGTCCTCTAACCGGCAATTTTACCGCCAAATGACACAGCAGGATAAACGGTTATGACCCGGGGCCCTCTTAACCGAGTGGTTTTGCCGCCAAATGGCACCACAAAATACCGGTTATGGCCAGAATCAATACGCTCCTTGGTGGCATCAAATCCTTAAGATATAAATCAATAAGATATGATCGATAGGGCACAAAGTCCTCTGTTAGCTAATGTGGATTCAGATTTGTCCTTTAGAAAAACATTCACCCCAGGTCTACAAGGTCCCCTTGGACGAAGCGACCCATGGCTGCTGACATGGATTTTTCTGTCAGGTTGGGTCGACTACCTCCTCTAACTAAGTAGACCAGGGATCACGATGGCCCGAGACGACGGAACCATGGGATCTTGATCGGGTCCATCATCCATTCCCCCACCATCCGCTTTAAGTGCAAGATGGTGTAATTTCCAATTTTAAATATCAAATCTCCAATTTTCCAACATTTTATGCTCATTTCTACTACTATATGCCAGATAACATGTATATTGACGACTAGCCTTAATCGAAAGTTCTCTCTCGTGATCGGCATGGATAATTAACTATAGGGGCTTGCACCTATAGGAAACTAGAATTCAGATTATAAAGTCCTCGCAAGATGATGGCGAAATCTCTGGGTAGTGTCTTATCTACAAACCCATATGCCTTCCCAAAATTTACCCCGGAACTTATTCCGTTAAAACTCCCTCGCCAAGGAAAAGCAAACAAGTGCAGGCAGAGGCCGGGGCCGAATTTTCGGAGCCCACATTGACGGATTCAATCTGATTTTGAAAATTAGAAATATTTTCCTCAAAATCTGATCTGAGTTGCCCAAGTTCTCCCTCCAAGACTTCAACCTTCCTTCCGACCATTGATATCCCTTAGATCAACGTGCTCTGATACCAATTTGATAGAAAATAGCAACCAATAATACAAAAGTTTGCTAAATTTCAGAGAAATTCAACAAAACATAGCAGATTTTTAAAAAAAAATGCAGGAAATCTGAGAGAAAATACTTGAAATTCACTAGCAGAAGACAAAAATAGCACAAGATACACAGATCTTCAATTAGAAAGGAAGAACCAACTCTCTAAATCTCTAGCCCAATACTAAAGCCCAAGCAACAAACATGAGATCCCAAATTCAAATTCAAGATAAACCTAACCCTAGCAAGACAAGACTAATTAAAGCAAAAGGACAAAAGTTTAATCCCTAAACAGCCCGTAATTTAAATTTTCTGTCGAATACAATGCTTAATTATTGAGTGGGCCCCATCTACTTAGCCGCCCCCCTCTCTCCATAGAAGAAAAAAATAGCACAAGATACACGGATCTTCAATTAGAGAGAAAGAACCAACTCTCTAAATCTCTAACCAATGATTAAATCCCAAGCAACAAACATGAGATCCCAAATTCAAATTCAAGATAACCCTAACCCTAGCAAGAGAAGACTAATTAAAATAAAAGGACAAAAGTTTAATCCCTAAACAACCCCTAATTTAAAATTTACCTCCAATACAATGCTTAGTTATTGAGTGGACCCCATCTACTTAGCCGCCCCCCTCTCTCTATGGTTTCGCCCCCCCTTAGGCCCTCCCGCCTATCGACAAGAACCGGTCCATTAGGGACCAGTTCAGCTGGTTCAGCTAGCCCCCTTGGGCCGGCCTAACAAAATTGTTCTAATATTAAGGAGGAAGAGGAAGTAAATTGTTTGAATTTTCATTTAAGTCTTGTTTAAATTTAGAAAAGAAATAAATGCATAAATTTTAGTTTTGATTGAAATAGTAGTATGACTCTGCAGTAGGAATAATTTCCATTGGTGAAAATCTTGGCTAAACAAAGAAGAACAACTTTTCAAGTAAATAATAAAAACTATTTAAATATAATGTTTGATTATCACCAAGGAGTTAAGAAATTTGAATTGATAATGTGAAGTGTCCGACGCTGTATTAGTGACATTTATTGTTATTTTTGGATAGTGAAATACAGTAAAAGTTCTTGAAAGAAGTTAAGAGTTATATTAAGGAAGACTATTTCAAAACTCGAACATTTGGAAGAAATTGAAGCACAAAAATAATTATAATGAGTAATTACAATAATTTTATAGTAATTAAAATTTACTTTCATTTCATTGCAATTATTGAATATCTTAGCATATATGTGGACTGAATGTTTAATGTGTAAGATGAATCAAATTAAGAAAATCAAAGTGGGTGGTTACAATTATATATTTTTTATATATAGTAGTTATATTCTTTCATTTTGTTTCAATAAAATAATTTCATATAGTATCATATATTTATACTTATTAAATTATAAAGCATATACTTCGCATCTTATAGAAGAATAGTGACAAATCAATGTTTCAAAATGTTATATATAAATATAGAAACAATTTATACTAAATGATTTGTATTTGCAAGGAAAAAGGAAATGAATAAGATAAATTATAATATATAAATGAAAATATTAAAAAAGGGAAAGGAATATGCATGCAAATATCGGACTTCAACCTTTTATGGTACTGGTCGGGGATGAAGCGTACCCGTGCACGCTAAATGGAAAATAAAATGTGAACGTTAGAACAACTAAAAGTAAGTTACGATCCGGCCCGGAGGCTCAAATTAACAAGGCAGGAACATATGGTTGGACGACAAATTAGATTTTCAATTAATAAATCTATCTCCGATACACTGAAAGAGCCACTAAACTTCAAAAATATAAAATGATATAAAATGGCTTAAATCTTTCTTCTGATGCGTCATGCTTACGATATACATTTTCACTTATTCTGCTCATTTTGATTATATTGAATTATACTTAAAAATGTTAGAACAACTAAAAGCAAGCTACATATCAGTGAGTAAAACATGCTTCTAATCTACAGTAAAAACGGCAATTTGAATAATATGCATGATCATTTTTTTATTTCATATCATAAAATAATTACATTTAATCATATCCTTTCATCAAGACTTTCAATGTCATACATATATATATATATATATATAGTACCATTGAAGGTACTCATTTTTCATTTTTTTTTCTTTTTCATAACATTTTTCATTTACGTGCACAGGTACATTACGATATTGCGTCCCCAATCAATATCATAAGGGGTGGACTCCATCAATCAACATGCACATGAAAGCATTCTATATAAATTATATCAGTCTCATATCATTCATCTACTTTCTATGAAAATATAAATCATGGTATATTTATTTTCATTGAATTCAACATGATCAATCATTGGGTATGAGAATGACATATTATAATCTAATTTGTAATAAATACTTAATAAGCAAATATCACTATATTTCAACAAATTTAATTTAAGAAAGAACAAATTCATTACTGTAATTAAAAGACATGAGTACTCACCTTAAAATTAGTAAACGCGTTGCTTCACTTTTACTCCTTATTCCAATGGCGATATATTTAAAACCTATAAAAGATGACTTAACTTCATTAAATTTCTCTAACTTAATATTTCAAAACTTCTTCTTCTTTTTAAATATATATTTTAATTCTTAAAAATAATCATAGCGTATTATTAAATTTTAAAATACATGTTATTTGCTCTCTCTTTCTCTTTCTCAAAGTACCTAATTAAAGCCTCTAATTGCTCTCACATTTCTAAAATGTTTATAACAATTAAAATCTCATATATTAAAATTTACACACATACTTTCTATTTCTCCTACTCTATATTTTTATTTAATTCATATTTTCTATATTATTAATATGTCATTTATCGCTAATTATTTAATTCCTTATTTGGATAATTAATTTCCTAATTAGCATTTTGAATTAAAATTCATATTTTATTTAAATATCTTAATCTCTCAAACTTACTCTCTCTAATTATTTTCTTTTAAAATCTTAAATTTAAATTTGATTATTATTATTTCTATATTTGATAAAATATCTCATTCTATACAATTTATCTCACCAAAACTTCCCTTCCCTTAAAATTCTTTCTTCCTCCACCATTGAACCAAAGTTTATATCACTTGGATTCTTCTAACATTAAAAAAAATAATAAATAAAAATATATATTTTCTTATTATTTCTTCAACTAAATAAATGAGAAATGATTAAATCACTTATTTTTCTTTAAGAAGGAATTCAAAAAAAATTCAAAATTTTCTTCTCTTTTTTATATTTCCCTTTAATATAGCTTATCTTTTTTTTAGGATTAATCACAGAAGAAGAAAATGTCAAAAAAAAAAAATGAACTTGTAAACTTACTTTCATCTTCTTCCTCCAAGCCTCCTCTCACAACAGAACATCGTTCTCTACCGTTTTCTTCTACAAGAATGAATGAAACGAATATTTCTCACATGAGGAGTTGTCATTTTTCACTCTCCCACGCGTTTATCTATTAACACAACAAAAAATCCATCAAATGGACGTATACACGCCCGCGACAACTGCTCAGGTCGCGTTTCTGTGCTCGGTTCCGCTCTGTGCTACAGTACAGAGCCGGTTTTGCTGAATAGAGTTGGTTCTGCTGAACCTGATAAATCTGGTTCTCACATTTATTATGAAAACTCAGATTATTAAATAGAAATTTCAGGTAAATCTTCTGAGAAATAAATGGTTGAAAGAGAAGAATTCGCCTACAAAAGAAGATCAAATGATAATAGGTAAGAACTAGTTTGTTATATGTTTAAACTAAAAAATTTGTTATAGTTGCTCTTCAATTATATGTTGGAAATTAGTATGTTAAGTATTTTATGTTATTTTATGTTATTAAACGAACTATATTAATTGTCCATCCATCTGTTCCTGCCTCATTAATTCGAGTCTCCGGGCCGTGTCGTGACATCTTATAAACAAAAGATGTCACGGTATAAGCCGAGAACTTTGACAACGGCGGGAATGGCATGGATCTATTTATATCAAACTAAGAATTCATGTTTAACATGCATCCAAGTTAAGTCTCCTTATGTGAAGAAAAAATTCAAAAAAGATGCTTGTACTATATACCCAAATAGACATGCTTTCGCACATTTTTAGAAACTCTTTATAAGGTGAGATCAACCTATTAATTGTTGTCAATGGCTTATTAAGGTTCAAATGCTCGAACATGTTTAGCTACTATGCAAATAGATGTCACATCTATTATTTGGCAGAAAAAACCCTAGTTTTTAACAATTTTTGCTTGATTTAGCACATTTTGAAGGACTATGGTCCATGCCGAAACTCAAGATCATCTTATAACGTTTGAAATAGGTTTTTGTAGGTGTAATGAACGCTACCATTATATTTTTTTTTCAATTCTTATGACAACTTGGTATTTAAAATCCTAGAAGATAAAGGCAAGGGGAGAATGGAGGCTTATTAATAAATTGTAGTGACTCAGACGAGCAAGGCAGTGAAGAGGGAAAATAAAGGCTAGATTGTCAGAGGGTAGAGTAAAACACTGAGGCCGGAGGCATGGGAGCTTGGCACAAAGACTTCTAGTTGTCTCTACATCTCTGTAATGCTCTCAAAGAGGTTGAGATTTTATTACACTAATCCAATCAAGAAAAGAAGGCTCACTGAAAATAGCAGTCAGCCAAAGACTCTAATTTCATTCATCTAAACATTCCAAAGGACATAATCCAGCTTTTTATAATAATAGCTGGAGCACAGAAAGAGGAATTAACTCCTTAAGATCCTTCAAAACTAAAAGTAAATAAACATAATAGCATAAATAACATGCAAATAGAAGACATAAAAAGACACAAGATCATGACACTAGACTAAGCATCAGTAGTGCTCAGGGAACATAATAATAGGAAGGCTAGCAATAGCAATGATTACAGCTTGAAGAACGCTTTAGCGGACTCCTGGCTTTAAATAAAAAAAAAAAACCAATATATTCTACATTTCCGCAACAAAATCTTAGTCTTTTCGCATCGAATGATCAAGATGTGCAATAAAGTGATCTAAAGAGATCTTCCATGCTTCATGCGGATCTAAAGAGATCTTCCATGACCTGAAGCTTCATGCGAACTGAAACTGTACCATCACATCCATAAAACTTTTTATTAGAAAAAAGAAAAAAGGATCAACATCCTGCATCCAGCAAGCATTTAAAGTAATAAATTTCCTGTTGGACACCATTAATGTACAAATATTTAAATAGAACAAATAGATTCAGAAGAAGAGATCAACTAGTTCCTTGACTTCACATATACCCATCCTGCTTGAGAAATAACCTCTTGACACCGATGGATTAATAAAACCTTTTGGGGGAGAATTACACCAACCAATATAACGGGAAGTAAAGAAAAAGTGCTGCAGTGATTAAGACGATAGTACAGGATATGAGTTATTAACTCAAAGAATGAAGTTGTCATCTTTCAAGCTCACTCAGCCAAGACAACCAAAACATTGGTATGTGATTCAGTTGAAGAAGAAAATGTTAGATACATCATTTTATTTTTTAATCATTGCATGCAAAATAATATCATTTTTAGCAAGTTTGATAATTAAGAGATAGCTATGATGACCTTAATAATTATATTAAAGTGTAATTATTATATACAGCGAACATAGTTGTGATTTTCATTAAAAAAAGAAGAGCAAATTTTTAAAGTACTTGCCGCAATAAGAGAACTCTTCTGTAATAGGGTATAAATCATCCAAAAAAAATATTATCAAAATAATTAACAACTTAAACTAAAACAACAATTGAGACTTACTCCGGGTCAACAGCCAGCATTCTTCCAACCTGATCAATCGAATTTCCTGGCTTGGACAATTGTATATGGTTCATCGCAAGGAACCTACATAGTAACTAGAATTTAGCAGTTTAAAAATGTTAATTTTCCAAAATATCAAACTTTTATTCAACGGTCAATATGGGAAAAATAGTTACCTAAATAATAAGGATAAATTGCATTTATGTCCCCTGATTTTATATATACTGCACAATGGTTCCATACTTTTAACATGCACAATTTGGATACCTTTGTTTCAGGAAGAAATGTTTTGGCTCGCCTTCAGTCAATAAATTAGAAGGGTATTCTTATAATTATGAGTTCTTATCATGAAAAAAAAAATGCTTCTCTACTTCTACAACCATCTTCCTCCGCTAATTATTGAGTGCGTGTATGTTTTTTTATGATGTTATGTTATGAATTAAAAGCATTTCTCTTAAATAATTTATGTTTCATATTTTTTCTTCATTTGATGGATTTATTTTATGGTTTATACATCTAAATATCTTAAGGCTTGCCTCTCATCTCACTAAAAGAAATGTCTCAATACATAATAGTGCAATTTTAAACCCAGCAACTATTAAGAAAAGAAACAAATCTAGAATCCAATCTTTATCTTTGAAATTTAGAATTAACTACACAGCTAAAATGGAAAGCTGATGTCCAAAAATTGTTTTATTTTTCATTTCTGAATTGTTATTGTTCATGGGCTGTTAAGTTGTATCAAGAACAAAGTTGGGCACGAATTCAGGATTATTTCACATGGACCCCAATAACAAGATGGGTAAGAGAAAGTTAACTAAGTTTGCCAACTAGACATTGCTATTTACCTTTATCAATGGATGCGTTGTTAATGGTGATTCCAATCTTCTTTGTTGATGACAACTGGAGTTTTTGAAAGCTAACATTCAAACATTCTTGTTTCAAAAACTAGATGAAGAATATACTTTGAAAAATGACAATACCTTATTTTGATCATGTCACTTCCATACCAAGTATTTT
Organism: Dendrobium huoshanense; assembly: GCA_016618105.1. Taxonomy (NCBI): domain Eukaryota; kingdom Viridiplantae; phylum Streptophyta; class Magnoliopsida; order Asparagales; family Orchidaceae; genus Dendrobium; species Dendrobium huoshanense. Next base: position 52,559,429 of record CM028355.1, on the reverse strand, counting down.
GAATTTCATAAGTATTTTACCACAAATTATCTTGCCAGTTTTAATCTAGTTAACTCTTCTTGAAGTTACTTGTCAATATAATGCCATCAACATACCTAATTGGAATCTTTTTTTGTTAAGCGATCACTTGATAAAGAAAATGTGATCAGCATATCACCCAGTGTACCTATATTTCTCAAAATATTTGGATAATCTATCAAAACAAGTATGAATGGATTGTTTGAAGTCTGCATACCTTATTGATGTTTCTTTGATTTTTCAATATAGGCGGAATCCCTTCATATACTTCTTCCTCCTTCAGATTCACATTAAGAAAAACATTCTTAATGTCAAGCTGATGTAGAGACCAATCCAAACTTTTTGCAAAAGGAAGCGGAACTTGAATTTTGTTTAGTTTAACAATCAAATTGTTCATTTATAGCCAATGTTATATGATAAGGAGTACCCTTTTGCACAAGTTAATCTTTGCACACCCCCATCTACTTTATGTCTGATCAAAAGGATTTTGTTAGGAAACACATCTTGAATTAGAAGAAAAGCTTGGCAGAAATTGAATTTCAGTAAGCTTCGAACAGTCGTCAAGAAAGATCTATGTGGAATCATGCACAAGAAACCTTTTTATTGATAATAAGAAGAAGAAACAAACACGATACAATGGATCTTCAATTCGAGTGGAAGATTCGTCTCTCCAAATCCCTAGCAAACCTAAAAGAAATCCAAAATTCAACAAAAACAAAAATAACCCTAACCCTAACGGCCTAACCTTTCCCATCTATTTAAAGCATACAAATATAATTCTTTAAAAAAAACAAATATAATTCTAATTACTAAACACCCCCTCCCAAATTCAATTCCCTCCTAAACTGCCCCCTCCTCCTGAATTTTTATTCAAATAATGGGCCCCACAAGGGGGGCTAGCGGCTGTTTGGTCAACGCAACTTTAAGAACACCCTATCCACCACTTCAAATTGGATGTCCTTCATGTGTCCATCCGGCTGCTTCTTCATAATTTGTTGTGCTCTCAATAGGGGCCTCTTCAATTCCTTCAACACCCTATCTCTTTCCTCCAAGTACTGATCTACTGAAGAGACAGGTGTGCTACTCTGCCCAAAATGCACCAAGTGTGGAGGGTCCCTTGCGCACAACACTTTGAAAGAAGTCATATGGGAAGTCAAATTATATGAAGTGTTGTACCAGTACTCTGCACATGCTAGCCACTTGGCCCTCAGCCGAGGTGTCTATGAAGCAAAACACCGTAGGTAAGTCTCCAGGTTCCTGTTTACCACCACGGTCTGTCCGCCCGTCTAAGGGTGGTAAGAGGTGCTCCTCTTTAGAACTGTTCCCTGCAACCTGAACAGCTCTCTCAAGAAATGAAAGAGAAACAGCTTATCTCGATCAAAAACTATTGACTCTGGGATCTCAAGTAATCTAACCACATCTCGGATGAATGTTGTCACCACTGTAACTGTCGTATAAAGGTGTTGTATGGGAATGAAATGAGCATATTTGTTCAACCGCCACTAGAATTATTGTAAACCCCTCAGATCGAGGTAGCCCATCTATGAAATCCATGGCGACCTCCTCCCACACTCTATCTGGAAGATCCAGGGGTTGAAGTAATCCCCCTAGAGCCATAGCCATGTACTTATTTCTCTGGCATCTCACACCTAGTCATCTTCTCCATATCCTTATGCATCCCCTTTCAATAAAATTATGCTAACAATCTCATGTATGTCTTCTGCATAACAAAAAGAAAACCCCTCGACAACGCTCCCGTGAAACTCCTGCAGCATGTGGGGAATATGAACCGAGGTCCGTGGCAGCACAAACCTCTCTTAGTACAACAGTCTCTCCCCTTAGAGAATAGCTAGGGTGGCTCCTCGCATCCTTCAGTAGATCCGCCCTAATCCCCCTTAGCTCCTCATCTCATACACTCTCCTCCTTAATAGCCCCCCAATGCAACATTAGTGGTATCGAAATGGCTACCTCTTGGAGCTCTCCTACATATTTAGATAAGGCATCAGTCGCCTTACTCTCTAACCATGGCCTATATTGGATCTCAAAGTCATAGCCCAACAACTTTGACAGCCACCTCTGATGTTTCTCAGTTATCATCCTCTACTCTAACAAGTACTTCAAGCTCCGTTGGTATGTCCTGACAATGAAATGTTGACCCAACAAGAAAGACCGTCACTTTTGAATAGCCAATACAATGGTCATCAATTCCCTCTCATAGAATGACTTCTGTCTAGCTCTGGTTGTCAACACCTGGCTGAAGTAGGCTATGGGTCTATGATTTAGCATGAGCACTTCCCCAATCCATATGTTGATGCATCAGTCTCTACAACGAACGTCTGGATGAAATCGGGTAGGGACAAGAATGGGATCGTGGTCCTAGTTGTCTTCAATCTCTCAAAGGCCTGAGTGGTTGCCTCTCCTTACAAGAAGTTATCCTTCTTCAGCTGCCTTATTAGAGGTCAAACTATGGTGTTGCATCCCCTAACGAATCTCTTGTAGTACCCAGTTAATCCTAGGAAGCCCCTCAGCTCCCTCAAGTTCCAAGGTAGAGACAATTCAGCATTGCTTCAATCTTTAGCCTGATCAGCGGCCAGCCCCTCCTGGGATACCACATGTCCCAAGTATTTCACAATATCTGTGCAAAACAACACTTCTTCATATTGGCCCTTAGCTGATGCTCCTATAAAACCTCTAAGACCACCCTTAGATGCACAAAAATTCTCTTCATTGGACTTGTTGTACACCAAGATGTCATCAAAGAAAACTAAAATAAACTTCCTGAGATATAGTCGAAACACCTTGTTCATGAAGAATTGGAAGGTAGCAAGGGCATTGGTGAGATCAAACGACATCACCAAGAATTCATAGTGTCCCTCGTGTGTCCTGAAAGCTATCTTCGAAACATTCTCCTCTCACATCCGGATCTAATGGTGTTCGGACTTCAGGTCCACCTTTGCGAACACCACCGCTCCACAAAGCTCATCCAGCAACTCATCTATCATTGGAATAGGAAACTTGTCTGGCACAGTCTCCTTATTCAAAGTCCGATAATCCACACAAAATCACCAACTTCCATCCTTCTTCATGACCAATAAAACTGGGCTAGAAAAAAGGCTCACGCTTAACCTGATGATCCCTACTTCCAATATCTCTCATATTAGCTTCTCAATCTCACCTTCTAGATCTAAGGGTAGCGTTAGGGTTTGGCACTAATTGGTGACACCCCTCTCTCAAAGTGATGGCATGCTCCTATCCCCTTTGTGATTGCAATCCCTAAGGTGGTTAAAAAACCTCATTGAATTATTGTATAACTAGCCGTATTAAAAGAGGAATGTCCCCCCCCCCCTTCTTGGTGCCAAGGTTGTAGAGGGGCTTCTGTAAGTCCCTCCCATGATGTTACTTCTGCTAGACTTCTCCCTCCGATATTTTTTCCTCCATCGTCTCTCTCAGCCCTCTAGGTCTCAGTACCCTGACCTCTACCTGTATGTCCTCCCTAAGCCCCTTCATGAAATTCCCTTCCAACCCTTCCTCAGAAACTCCTCTCAGTCTCCTCGACAGCAGCTCGAACTTCTCCCGATACTCCATGATTGTCCCCTTTTAAGTTAGGGCATATAACTGTTCATGAAGGTCTCCTTTTCGAATGGCTTGGAAATGTTCCAACAAACACTCATTAAATTCCTCCCATGAATAGATCGGACATCGAGCCTCCCTCCACTGAAACCAAGCTAAGGCTTTTCCCTCCAAGCACATGCCCGCTGCCATGAGTTCTTCCCCTTCAGTCAGCTCATTGATAGCAAAGTAAAGTTCCATCCGGTACACCAAATCTTGAGCATTCTCCCCTTCAAAGACCGGCATCTTTAGCTTCCTTGCTCTCACATCCATCCCCAATAGTTTCTTTCTTTGTTGGTTCCTCCCTTGTAGTGGTGGTGTGATTCCCTTCCATCCTCCCTTGGTTGAGTTGGACCCCATGGCTCCCCCTAACCATGACCTTCTCCATTCCACCTCTCCCCATGCCCGGGTAGTCTCGCAAAGGGGCGGCCTCCCTCCTCCTTGTTGTCCTACCTTCAAAATTCCTAGATCTGCCCACCAACGGAGCCCCACGTGGAGATCCTTGATGAAAAACATTCTCCAATTCATCACTGTCCTCCTAAATTTCCTTTCCTCTAGGTTCAGCCCTAGGAATCATCGATAATGTTTTCGACTGCATCTCAAGCATCTTCTTCATCATATCTTCAAAGTTTCCAAAGTGGTTCTCGATGGCTAAAAGTCTTCCCTCTACCACGGAATATTTTTCCTCTACTCCAATCTTGAGTTGTTCCATCTTCCCTTCCAACGCATCTATCTTCTTTGCTGTCATTAATTGGATCTAGGCTCCAACCGTAAAAATCAGCAAAGACAACTTATTTTTCCATCTAAGAAAGTACTCTAATACCAATTTGTTAGGAATCGCCTCTTAAATTAGAAGAAAAGTTTGGTTGAAATTGAATTTCAGCTTCGAACAATTGCCAAGAAAGGTCTAGGTAGAATCACACACGAGAAACTTTTTATTGATAATAAGAAGAAGAAACAAACACGGGCAGATAGAGCCCAATAAAACCAAAGAGAAATCCCAAATTCAGCAAAATATAGATAACCCTAACCCTTCCCATCTATTTAGAGCATACAAATATATTCTAATTACTAAACAACCCCTCCCAAATTCAATTCCCCCCTGAATCACTCCCTCCTGAATTTTTTATTCAAATAAGAGGCCCTAAAAGGGGGACCGGTGATTGTTTGGTCTGCTTGGAATAAACCAGATGTCGGCCCTTGTGCTGGGCTGGCTGGACCGGTCCTTCTTGCACCAACCTAACAAATTCATTTGCATCATATCAATTTTTTCCTAATAGAAGTTCGAAAACTAAGGTTAGGATTTCTTCCAATGCAACTTTCTTTCACTCAAGTATTTTAAGAGCTTCATGAACATTATTTGAAATTTATATATTATCAAGATAAGTGACAAAAGCACAAAATCCAATAGAAGTTTTAGGTCATGTAAAAATTGCTCTAATTTTGAAAATAATAAAGGCTAGTGCATACTTCATTGGTCCTTGAACTAGGTTCAAGTTCTTAGGTGTGTAAAAGACATGTTAATTGTTACCGTCTTGATTTTTTTCCCTCTTAGTATAGGCACGAAGTTCATTTTGCATGGGTTAGATGTATTGACAAGGCGACAATGGAGTTTGCAATTCTGATGGGGTTTCAATAGGTTGGATAAACTAATACGGTGATGAGTGAGTTTGTAGTTATGGTAAGGCTTCAATAGGTTAAATGAAGGGAAATGAGAAATGCTCGTTGTCAAGGTTTGATGAGAGAGAATAGTGAATAATCAAATAAATTCCAAACTTAAAATTCCTATTCTTTAATTTCCTCTGACTTGGTTTAAGGTTTATAGTGAATTAGGGGTTCAATGGAGGTCATGTTCTAGAATTGTAATTTTTTCTAGTGAATGGAGTATAGAGTTTATATCATTTTAAATTATGGAGGATTCAATCAAGATAACCTTGATAGATTTATGGTCAAAATTGCTCTAATTTTGAAAATAATAAAGGCTGAATATCCAAAGATTTTTGGAGAAACAAAAAAATGACTTTAAACTTAAGAAACAAAGAGAGAAGGATCTAAGAGGAATTTGAAATTTAGGTGATCATGAGAACATTCTACGAAAGAGATATGCAGTTGTTAGGATAGCTTCTCCTCAAATATATTTCAAAACATTAATAATCTAGCAACCTCTAAGAGATGCCGATTTTTTATTTCAGCAAGTTCATTTTATTGAGGGGAGTCAACATAAGAGCTTTGTTGGATAATCTCTTAATGTAGGATATATTTTACTTAAACTGATTCGAAGTATTCTTTGACATTTTAGAAAATAGATTTTAACCTGAAACTGAGTATGAATCACGGTGTTAAAATTTCATGCTTTAGATTTTTCTTTGATTAAAAAAACCCAAGTGGCATGGGTATGATAGTCAACGAAGGAAATAAACAATCTAGCTCTAAACATGTTTCTTCTGCTATAGATGGTCCCCTCACATCATTGTGGACTAAAACAAATGTTAGAAATGTTTGTATGTTGGACTACGATAAATTTCACAATTAAAAATCCTTTGAATTGTTGTTGGTAGAAAAAGATGGAATATATTTTTTAAATATAGTTTGAGAGACATAGGCGTAATGTCAAAGTTTATACATTAACATTATTTGAAGTGTGATTAAAATTTGAAGTGTTTTGATAGATACAAAACCGGCCATTTGAGTCGTACCTTGAGAGATTATTTTTTAGAAGATAGAATCATGATACATCTAAGCACTGTCAATCAATCTCCCCGAGTTCAAGTCCTAAAAGTGATAAAAATAAATGAAAATTTAGCAACACAATTTTTCTTAAGTCTCTTTCTTTTTTATGCAATATTATAACAAGTTAATAGTATGAGTATAGTAAAAGTAATCATCAAGAATTACCCGAGTACAAAAATTTATCGAAGGACAAAAATATGATGCATGAAACAAAAAGATAAACCATCCCATAGAACTAAATGACACATTTGGACCACCTTACTAGAAACCTAGTGAAAATAGGAGAATGATAATATTTTTTTCGTTTACAACACCGTCTAGTAAATAAGTTTTGAAATCACTAATCCATGAGAATATATCCACTCCTAATGCTCCCATCTGAATCCTCGTGATACAGAACATCATGGTTAAGCACTAAAAACACGAAGTATCAGATGTTTTGAAAGCACGGTTTAAAATTACGTAGTTTGATACTTTGATTTTGAGGGCATTTTTCCTCCGTGAGGCCAAAAGTGTAAGCCTTGAGTCATTTTGAGGCGTAAGTCTCTGAATAAAAAAAATGGTGCAAAATAAGAAGTGTTGTATGCACATCAAAGTATGAAGTGAGAAGTAACTTATAAACATCATAATCTATGAACATATTAAAAAGTAACGCATTAACATCCTAACATAGAAAGTAGTAATAGATCATGCAAAGTATCAAGTAACATATTAATATCATAACATCAAATTAGGACGTAAGAAATATATAAACATCAAAGAGTTCCTTTTAGTGGATGTAGAATTCATTAGGAGGCGGCAACGGCCATTGCGGCCATGGCTAGAAAAGAGACGGACGATGGCATGCGTAAAGAATTTAGAAGGAATTACGTGACAGGCGCTCTGGTAATGGCTATTCCGTGAGACCGAATGTGTTCATGAGTGAGGCATGGTGCTATTTGTGTACGTAGAAGTGCTTTATTATGTATATTTTTTACTTTTTTTAAAATATGCCCTATCTCTAAACTGAGTACGCCTCACATAGCACCAAATGAGGTGAGAGCCTCATTGCGAATTTTCAAAATGCACTTATGTGCCCCTCTCATATTGTGCAATTTAAACCATGTTTGAAAGAATAATAAAACTTATTATAACATATTTAATATAAACTCATTTGTAATCCAAATATTATAATTTTGTGACAAATCAATAAACTCATATTAGAATTTAATAAATATTTTCTACAACGTATTGCAAAAACATAAACAATACAACAAGAATTTAATGCATCGTCTCCATTTACTAAAAAATAAGAATAAAAGATGTGTGCATGGCTGCCCTAGACATTCTATTGGATAAAACACTTTAACCAAATTAAAAAAAAAATAAAACCAAATCGATCCATTGCCGCATATTCTGATCATGCACTATAATTTTCTTTGATACCTAAAATTTATATATCCATCTCCATTTATGTATCCCCCCAGACCCAATTCCCATCCCTTTCCAGCCATCTAACGATTAATCTATATCTTTCTCATGCACTCCAACCCAACCCCACTAAATCCCCTCTTAGTACCAACACTATCTTATCTCACATCACTATCATCCTGACCCCCTTTCCCTCTATTATATGAGAAAATAATATTGTCAAAGTATGGATTAATTTATCAATAGTTACATGGATGATTTCACCCCAAAAATATGTGTAGTTACCAAGAGGAATTACGGACGATAATATGGAATGCATGATAACTAGAAATTACAAAAAATGACCAAATTCTATGCTACGAAAAAAGTACATTGACCAACTTAATGGCTTTAATGAAATATTGTTTGCATTGCGTGCCACAATAAAGGGGGACCATGGAATTCCACCCATAAATAAATCGTCACCGCTTCAAAAAGAATGTAGAGCATAACGAACCTATGCATCTCAAAGGAGAAGGCAAGAAAAGAAAGCTTTCCTGAATCTGAAAGAACCACCAATAGATCTTTCCCTATCATCTGAACAATTAGTTTTTTCCACATACTTAGCAATGAAAATTTGAAATCTCCAAAAAAAGCAAAAATTTTAAAACAATGATCCGAAAGTAAGGAGAAGAAAACCTGTGGCCTTGATTGCCTAAATTTATCATTCCATCCTAAGATGGCAAGATCTTTGATAATCCCAAATACAGGTTGCTCGCAGATTGATTGCACTATTCCATCTTCATCAATTACCACCAACTCCAAAGATGTCTCCTAAAATGAATAATAATATGATAAAATTATATTTTGCAGAAAATTGTATATAGAAAATAATTGGCATAAAAATTGAAGAAAATTATACAATTAACAACACATATCATATATATAATATTTTTACAACAGAAATTTGTAATAAATTCTCCAGAATTGTTAGGGGAACATATTAAATACCGACCATTTTATGGAGAAAAATCTGATATTATCCTAAGATTAAATAATACAAATCTAAAAAGGATTTTTGGAAATACCCAAGCAAACTTAATAATCAAGTGAGAATAATGGGGGCCACAATCTCAATTCCCCTCCCAATATAACAGGAGAAGTTGGGGTAGGGTTTTCACGATCTCCATTCATCTCCTACTTCATTGATAGCCACTAAACAAAGTTGCATCAAAGCTCCTACTTCTTCCTTTCCTTTGTGTGACTCACTGATGTTTCACCTTTCATTTCACCCATTTCCCTTTTCTTGTCTTCACCATAACTTTGCTTCTCATCCTATTTGACGTTAACCTAAGAAGTTCATGGGAAATTCTCAATCTGCATTGTATCATAATTTTTATCATTGCCTAAACTCTCGTTATTGTCAAGTGTAACCATTAGAGACTGTCATATTTACAAAAGGATTATTTCCTTGGTTGAGTCGTTACTCAATCTGTTTAATCATATTGTCCTAATTGGAAAGTTAACAAGGTTCCCATCCCTTTTAATCCAACTAATTGAATTATTATTTGATACATTCATACAATTTTAATTTGTGATATTTAGATTGGATTAAAGTAACATTTACATTGCATTGACTAACAAGCACATTTTTAATTCCACTAGTCAAATTAGAATAAAATAACTTATGTCTAATAATGTCGTAGCTTTTAACTTAAATTAAAATAAAGAAGAGACTTCTACCAAAGTGTTCAATTTACAGCAATCGATGACCTCGATAGAAATGAATGAAAATTAAGGATTCATAAAGATAACTGTAAATAGTTGGATGACCCTAAAGATGATGATGATGGTTCTAAAATCAATTAGGACAACAATCGGTGAACCGCAACATGAACGCATAAATGGAAAATGAAGTTTTATAAAGCCAACCCCATATGGTTGGGATAAGGTTAATGATGATCATGATGATGATGCTAAAATATGTTTGGATTGGCTTTTTTTTTTTTTTGCGGAAGTATTAAACAATTTTAATTCATATATATAAATTATCTCAAAATAAATACATGTATGTTTAACATAGAATCCATAAAGCAAGACTTAGATTGTTCAGGGAAATTCTCAGTGGGTTCGAACTCAGCAAATCTAGTTACAAATGGACCAAGGAGTTGTCAACTTCATGCATATGTGGTTTACATAAAGCTACTTTGATTTTGGAGGAAGAAAAAGAAAATAGAATAGAAAAATCTTCAGAGGCATTGCGAAAGTAATTCAAGCAGGTATCCAGAAAAACTCCTCCCGCATTTCGATTTCACCCATGGACTTAGATCATATAACCGAACTTGAGGCACAAAAATGCATTCTTTTTATCATTTATTCTTCGTTGTTAATTGGCTAATGAGACAAGATCCTCACAAGCAGCCTATTGCATCTAAAATCCACTGCACATGGTCATCTTCTTTTCATACATTCAAACCACCAGATACAACAAATTCGACAGAACCTCGATCGAATGCTTTGAAAAATCTAAACACGGGATCAAGGCAGAGCTTAACAGAAATATCAAAAGAAAGCCAACGTGCGGAAGAGAAGTAAATCGAATCGATGAAGAGTGGTACCTTTCCAAATACGATGTCATCGGAGGTCGGGGAGCGGAGATGGCCTCGGACTGCGTGGATGACGGCACTACCACGAAGTAAGTACTTCGCCAAATAGTACCCGCCGGGCCTCGGCGCCGACTGTTGAGGGCTAACGCTGCCGGAATCCTTTTCTCCTTCAGACATGCTTAACAGTCTCAGGCTATCGCTGTGGAACTCGACTCGATATGGTGTGATTTGATCGGGTAAACTAGTAGGCAGGGGCGGATACACCTGTAAATTTTACGGGGTCAAATTTATAACTAAAAATGAAGAGTTCTTTTTTTTTTTTAATATCCTTACCATTAAAATTTATTTCGAGAGCTTGTTTCTTAACCTCTATTTGTTCATCGTTATATATTTCACAGATATGTCGAGTGTTAAGGAGGCAGCCCTCCTTAGCAGGATTTGACCATATAAATAAGGGAAATTTACATACATATCCCTTTATAACATTTTATTTACATATATAACACCCAAAATTTTAATATTACATGCATATCACCCTATATTATTTTAATATCAAATATACCACTTATATTTCTTTCCTACCACTCATATATTTTATTTTTACTACTCGTATTTGATATGAAAATGAACTATGGGTGATATGTATGTAATATTAAAGTTTTAGGTGTTAAATATGTAAATAAAATAATATTAAGTGGTATGTATGTAAATCTCCCTAAAAAGAAATATTTACCCGAAATTTAAGGTGGATCCGCCCATGCTAGTAGGGCTTGGTATAATCGTATAATGATCATGTAAAATGATGTTGAAAGAGAAACTTTTTTCTCTAGAGAAAATATTCTGTGTGGACACCGGATCTTCCCTCAGTGGTACACAGCAAATGGGTGATGTGGTGTGTTCTGATTCACTTAGATGACGTCCGTATCCGCACAGAATAATTTCACCTTTTTCTAAAAGATCGTAATTTATTATTTTTTATAGAATATCTAAGTATTATGATAATAATAATAAATTCATGCGGATAATTATGTCTATCACCTTAAATGTAATATATTTATCAAATTCTCATTTAATTTTGGAGGATTTACATATTCGCACTTAAAATTTATATATATATATATATCACTATTTTTTATTTGTATTATTTTAAATATGAAAATTATAAAAAATTTTGAATGAGATGATAGTTATTTTCTCTAACCTTGCACACCAAAATACGCTCAAAGCACGACCTAATCAGACTCGCCATGGACTGACTCAGACTCACCCTAGCCTAAGGGGCCAATCGCCCCAAACAATGGGATTACTTGATCTAGGTTGAGACACCACTCACCTATTAAGTAGAAGATACTCTCCTATGCCTATCCCATGATGATGACTAAACAAGCAAGTCACCATTTGTAGCATCAATTGTCAAATCCAAGTGATTTTTTGTAACTAATTCTTAATTTTTTAAGTTAAATGGTACTTATGAGTCTTAAAATGTTAAATGGGGTAGAAAACAACCATGGTTAGTGATTAAAAAGGTGAAAATCCAAATTTAGATTTTTGTTATGTGGGCACCACAGCACGGAAGGATGCAATGCCTTGGCGGCAAGCTCTCAAAAAAATTGACCAATAAATAGGTTTGGGTGAAGATCGCTACACACGGAAGCCCACCACTACGTTGGGTTGTAGGTGAGCATATTTTAGGGCCATCTAGAAGGTTCTCTAGAGCACTGCAACGCTGGGGCAGTCAAGTGCCATAGAAGGGAGGGTGAGAATGAGGATAGGATAGAAGAAAGAGAAAGAAGGGATGATTTGGAGGTGAAGGTTTGGAATTCATCTTTCAAGCCAGTTCAAAAAATTGTATAGCTCCATATATACTCCTAAATTCCAACCTCTAATTTTAATTCCATTAATTATTCAAAATTGCTATGAACAAAAATTTATTTTTCTTGAGTTTTATGAAGTTTTCATTAGGGTGTCAAAAACGGGTTGCAGATCTAGCTCGGGTCGAACCCGATGACATGCTACTATTTAACCCGACGAAAAACCCGACCCGGTTTTGGAAGCAGGTCAAAAATTTGAACTGGGACCTAACCCGCCCCAAACTCGGGTCGACTCGAGTCGACACGCTAACATGGGCACAAAGCAAACAAGCCCGCATGGGCTGCAGGTGCACAGGGTCGAGCGCGAGCCACGGGTGCTCTAGGTCGAGTTCAACCCTGAGCAAATGCAGGGTGAGTGCGAGTGAGGGGGCCTGGGTAGGGTGTGATGTCCCAGAAATTGCAAAAAAAAATCATGCAAGTAAAATAATATAATTTCAATGATATAGCAAAGATGGTTTGCAATTTTGAGTTATAATGGCCCCCAAAAAAAAATTATTTGACTTAGTCAACATACGGGTTATTACAATCTACACATTTTAAGAAAATATCATTACCGATATTTCTCTTAAGGATTCGGACATAAAATTGAGATAACTAAATCCATACAATCAATACTCAAATCAAATCAAAACTCATCAAAAATCATACAGTCAAACAGTTCATTGTATCACATGTGATTCAATTATGTATACAAACTAATGCATCTTAATCTATCCAATTTATCCTACTCACAATTAATTCCTACAACTCTGGTAATAATCAATTCTTTCAACAACTATGCTTTGATACTAGTTGTCATGTCCTAGAAATTTTAAAACAAAAAATCATGCAAGTAAACTACTATAATATCAATGTTATGGCGAAGGAGATTTGCGATTTGGAGTTATAATGGCTCCAGAAAAAATTTAATTGACATAATCAACATACGTGTTATTATATATGGGATGTGGGGATGAGCCGTAAGTGCAAGCAAGGCAGGTTGTGGGTGTGCCGGTTAGAGGCTGGCAGCACGCGCGCGTGTGAGGATTGTATGGCAGTCCGCTGATGTGAGATGCGGGGTCGAGCCTCGAGCACGAGTGCACTGTGTGGGATGTCGGACGTGGCATTGAGTCAAGTGACACTAGGATCTGCGTCATCCTAGTCAACTTTGGATTTTTGTGTCAACCTGAACCCAACCCAATTTTAAAAACGGATCAACAATCTAAACCTGAACCCAACTGGTTTGCCAAACAGTTGACCTGAACTAACACAAAAAATTTTTGGTCGGGTTTTTGGTCGGGTCATATATTTGCACACTTAGTTTTCACCATGTGATTTTTGGTATGTTGTTTTGTTCTTTATTATGGACATTTTGGCTATATACAACCTGAGCTTTCAACGATTAATTTTTTTCATGCAAATATTTGAGTATATTATTGAATTATGATTTTATGGGCAATAATAGTGACTATAAAATTCTTGAATTATTCAGATGAATATCTGTTTGATGGTAAAAATTGAAAAGGGAAAGTTTAGTGAGTAGTATATTTTACAAGTGTCGTGGCATTTTACTTACAATTTTTACATCATCTAAATATTACGTTAAATGCCTAATTTATTTATTATTAATGCATTGCATTGTATTTTTTCATTACATGGCATTAGAGATGTTATGTTCTGAAAGATGGAAAAGTGCACCATGTACTATGTTACAAAGTGTCATAGATGTACTCTTTTGGCTCAATCTACCTAATGCAGATGTATGAGGGATTATGGTCCCACTTACTGGAAGTAGGTGTGGATGTTAAGTAACACTGCAAGTACTCTTCGGACTCTTCTTCATGATATAGATTTGGGAGGGACTATGGCCCTACCTATTCTGTGTAAGTGTAATAACTCATATTTTGACCCAAGTAAATGTTTTTTTTTATGGAGTCAATATAACTTCAAATCGCAAACCGTCTTCGTCATACCATTATTATTATAATATTTTACTTGCACTAATAAATGAAATTATATAGCTCTTGTTGTTATTTATTAGAAGATTAAAAGAATAATTCTTTCAATTTAGATTCTATGACATCACAGTAGTGTGAGAGGTAAATGGAGGTATAAAAGGAAATGAAGAGAAAAACAAACATCATAACATGTGTATCATAGTCATGGAATTTTATGTGTTAATGTTACTGCAATAAGGTTATGAAATATTTTAAGTCATGTTTTCATGAATTCTGGTAATTCTATATAAATTCTGACATGAAGTTGAAGTGAAAATAAAATGCAAGTTAGTATATCTAAAAATGGTTATTCTTTACAACATCTAAAGACATCATTGAAAGTGATTATGTGCTTATAAAAGTAAATGTTGACCCTGATATCAAGTAACGTATCGTGGACTTTTGTAAATTCTTATTTTACTTATGCTTTATGTATTCTATGAAAGCCCTTATGCTTTTCTTTGATTAATTGCTTTTAAATTAATTGTTTTTAGCATGCATAAACTGATTTTGATAACTAAGATGAGGGTGAATGAGGAGTCTAATACTTAGCCTAGTTAAGTATTACTTTAGTTCTTTTAATATTTCAAGGAAAATGCAAACGTCCTTACCGAGTAAATCATGGGTATAGGCAGGGACTTTTGTGAACTCGAATTGGCTAAGGTATGATTTTGTAATCCAAGCATTTAATTATTTGATGTATAGACTTTTATGATATGAATTATTGTACAATTATATTTAGGTGGTGAAATGAAAGTTCACTGTTGCATTTATGTTTTAAAAAAATAGTAGCTCCTGGTTGTAATTAATGGGGCAATGAGCTTCTATAATTATAGGATTAAATTAAAAAGCCTAATCCTTTCATTAGATTCTAGAGCATTACACCATTCACCCTAAATATATACGACATCATCTACCTAACTAGCCATTCATTTATAGAGTTTTCTACGTATACTAGGTGATGTTCCAACTAATACTTCAACATGTGCATACTAAAGTGTTTTTCACATGTTTGTAGTTAGTCTTATCATATATTTTTATCTATTTTTATAAGATCAATATATATTCTATCTTATAACACTCAAAATCTTATAAATAAATGATTAAATGGTCATTTTTGACATGCATATTGATAATGCACATTTTTGTGCCAAGAGTGAAATCCTCAAAGCTTCTTTCTATTTTTTCTTTCCTTCTCTTTATTTCATATTCTATTAAAATTTTGTAAGTCTTGAAAGTAGGGTTATGATGTTGCCCAAAAAAAAAAAATGGTGTCATGCCTCATGGTCTAATAAAGAATTATACTTAACCTAATTAACTCATCATCAAATATTTACATATACCAAAGCCACTAAAATCCAACACATAAATCATACACTAACAATATTCACATATTATATTTCATTTTAAAACAATTATATATAATAATCCAGTAGACCTACAAACATCCAAAATATATAAAGAATACTTAGATTACAAAAAAAAACCTCGACTACTCAAAACCCTAACTAATCTTCGACCTATCAACTACTCAGCCAAAAACACATAAATTCATTGAGTGAGCAAACTTCTTGCTCACTTGGCTATCCCAAATCCTATTAGAGAATTCAAAAGTCCACATTTGCTTTAATGTAAACACACATAATAATAAGAGATTTCATAATTTAAGTTAGGTAGAATTTATCCTATAAGGAAAAACTTTGATAACTATGAATCATCAACATAAACTTGACTTGTACCTTTAACTTTATATGAAAGATATAACATATACATTACATAGACTTCAAACATCATATATATATTAACATGGAACATGTCTTAAACTAGAATGTTACTTGAATTTGAACAGTTTACCTCTATAGTACAAACTTCAACATTAACTTAAGAATAACTTAAAAGGTTACTTAACCTGGGCATTAACATCATAAATATTAACCTGGGACATGACTTGACTTTAAACATGATTAGAGCTTTTCTCATATGTTTGTAATTGCCATATCATGTATTTTTATGATGTCAAAGTGAAAACTCACAGCCCAAAATTCTATAAATAGATAATCAAAAGGTATAAGGATTCTAAAATTTTGTACTAGCAATGAAATCATCAAAGCTTCTCTCCTCTCTATCCTATTTCATTGAAATCTCCTATGTCTTAAAAGTATAGTTCATTTATTCTATAATTAATTGATTGATTAATGTTTTACATCCTTTGATTCATTGAATTATAATATTTGTTATCGAGTTGAGCTAATTTTGATTATTGTTTGCTTGATCACACATCAAAGCCTGACTCATGAGCTTTGATTTGAACTCAATTTAATATTTAGATTGCTCATTTATATTAACATTAGATTAAGTTCACTAAACCTGGATTTATTCATTAATCAACTCTTTTCCCTATATTTAAACTCAACTAAAACTAAATAATTATTGGATTTACAAGCACTCTTGAATATTTGAGTTTAATTTAAAAATGATTAGTTAATGAATTAATATCTTTTTAATAGTAAAATCATCTGTTAACTTTAACTAGATTAATTATTTGTTTAAGATTTATTAAATGTTTAAATAATTAGAAGAAAATTTAATTTCAAATTATTCCTAATACAAACTAAGAAAAATATATTATTAAAAAAAACTTAGTGTATGTATTAGTTCAGATACATAAAACAATAAAAAACATAAGATAAACTCATTTAAAATGTTGAGCTTTCATTTTATGTTAGATTTTGATTATATTAAATATTCTTTTTTTCCTTAAATATTAAAAAATAAGTTTAAAATATACTAAAATCTCATAATTATTAGGATAATTTGAAAAGTATATGATATAAAAAATATATGCTTAAAAAGACATTAAAATATGTGTATGCTGATTTTCAAAATAATTTATGATGAAAAGCACTTTTTTGTAACCAAAGTAATTAAGGCTTCGTTTGGGACGGCTTTTTTATTGCTTTCTAAAACGGAATTTTAGTACAAAAATAAAAAAATTTGTACTAAAACAGAGTTTTAGTTAAAAAATAAAAAATTTTGTACTAAAACTCGTTTTAAAAGCAGTAAAAAAGCCGTCCCAAACGAAGCCTAAATTACTTTCCTAACAATAACTTCACAAACAACTTTTTAAAATACTACAGTCATCCCAAACACATCCTTAAACTACCTCATAAGCAATTCATTACACCAATTATAGCATAAATCAACTTAAAGAGCACAAATATTTAAACATTAGTAGCAATAAAAAAAGTCTCACATATAATATTATAATGCATTTATTGGTGGGTCTGTATTAATAATTGAGTAGCTGATGAACCAAAAAACAATCTCCTAAATACGTTAAAAAAGAATTTACATTAACCACAGCTCATCTTAATCTGTTGGTTGTGAGCTTCGACTACCAACCAAAAAGTTTCAGTTCGAATCTTGCGTATGTATTGTGTGTTTGAATTTGTCTTAATTGACTATTCAAATCTTGCATTAATGAGAGTTTCATATAGTTAAGTACAATCTTAATTATTAGTATATAAAAAGTTACAATATAGATCAAATAGAAGAGCACTTTTGTCTGAAAAATTTATATATTCAGACTTACAACTTATAGTAGAACCAAGTACATGCAGGAAACTAAAAGCCAAAAAGCACCATTGGCTTGGCTATATTAAAGGGAAAATGAGATATTCTGCATAGAAGAGGTTCCAAATAAATCGATAGAATTGCAATATGGCGTCCTGCAAAAGTTTATAAAAAAAAAAAAAAAAAAAACGTTAGCAAATATCAATATGGTTATGGGAATCATCTTCAAAACTTGTTGCCTGCTAAATTTAACACAAGGATAACACTAGTAATCATGATTTCGAATCAAGCAGTGTCATTGCTTATCTATCAAGCTAGCATATTATTGTAACTTAGGCTTAGTTTGGGATGGCTTTCTTGATGCTTCTTAAATAAGTTTTTTAGAAAAAACTGATTTAAGAAGTAGTAAGAAAGCTGTTCCAAACAAAACCTTAATGTTGCTATCATAAACAATTTAATTCACCAATTGAATGAATCTGTGCCTAGTTTATGCTGCACTAAAACAATTTAGACAGACTTGTTGGCATAACAAACAAAACATCTAAATCTGGGATGCCAAATGCAGATAAATACTAGAAAACCCGGCAAAAAGTATTTGGTCATGAAAGCCCAGTACAAAAGACTCGTATTAGTATTTGGTCATGAAAGCCAGGCAAAAAGGCACTCTTCATCTTCCAGAAATTTTAGAAATCAATGGTTGTTTTCTTCAAAATTGGGACTTCGGAGTTGATAAGAACACTACAGATAGTATTATAGGGTAGGGCAAACTTTTTTTCTTGAAATTTTATTTTCCCCCATCGCCATGACTTCTACATGCCTTTTTACTGTCCAAGTATAGCATTTTGAAGAACAAAATCATAAAGAGACAGGCTTAAGATGAAGGACCTAGGAATGCCAGCAAAAAATATTAATCCAATGATATAGAATCAATATAGTTGTCAACAGAAACTTGATAGGCTGGCTAAGAATCATAATATGACTTTTCACCTCACAATTATCACTGCCCCAAATTGACGATAATAACTTTCTTTATCTCTGTCATTATCAGAATACATGCAATCTTATCTCTCTGAAAACAAGAAGTGGGATGGTCTTGGCTTTGCAATGACATTTCAATACTACAACAACAACAACAACAACAAACCTTTGTCCCACTACGTTGGAAAACATGAATTTGCCTTTAGATTTTTTCTCCATTGTCCTGTTAAAGGCAAATTCTTGTTTAAATCTAATAAAGAAAGATCATTTCTAATATTTTCTAACCAAGTCTTTTTAGGTCTACCTCCACCTTTCTTAACATAAGTCTGGGTCATCGGAAGGTTGCCGCTTTATGTGACCAAACCATCTAAGGCGACTCTCTCTAATCTTATCTTCCACTGGCGCTACTCCAACCTTTTCACGTATATGCTCATTTCGTATCATATCTCTAAGGATAAAGCCACTCATCCACCTGAGCATCCTCATCTCAATCAACAAAAAAAAAATCACACTTTCAAAATAAATAAATAAATAAACAGCCCAAATTATCAACGTCTTTGAAGTGCACTAGATTGGCTTTATCACTAGTTTATGCCGCTCATAAAAGATGATTACGTACACCGTTCTAGTTAATGATAGCTTATTTGGATAGTTTGGGGTACACGTCTCTTTTCTTTTAAATTGATATGTTCTCTATTTGAGGGACACAGTTTTACAGCACAAGCTAGAGTTAAAAATGTAACTAGAGAGCATAATCTTCATTATCAATAATATTATCCATATTATTTGAGTTCAGCCTTTTGAATCTTTATCCTCCATTAAAACTTTTTTGAGTAACACTGTGTTAACTTTTCACCCAAGATTTTTTCACACAACTTCAAGCAGTGTTATCTCTGGCTACCCCTCTCATTTCTTTCACAGAACTCTATCTTACCGGCTTATTGGTGTTGTGCTTGCATAAACGATGTAATTGTACTTGCCACAAACTTATTGTCAATCAATTTTATGCATAACATTTCTCTAACAAATATTTTCCACTCCATTTACTTAATTTCATCGCATTCATCTTAACAACCTCATCTTAACTACACTCCACACACTTTAAAGACTACTTGTTTTCAAATATGAACAACCAATTAACCAGAAAAGTAGGTTCAAGTCACTTCGGCCTGGTTCAAATTAAGTCAACTCGGTCTCACATCAAAAAGAATTCTTCAAGTCTACAAGTGAATTCGTCCCAAGCAGCGACTACGACCCGTGAATTCATCCCAAGCAGGAGACTATGACCTGTGAATTAGTCCCAAGCAAGTACAACCCAATCAAGTCGGACCTAGCGATTCTTCAAATGGACGACTTCCTTAATGTGATAAACTATTGTTCGACTATTCACCAATTCATACACTCCAAATCAGCGACTTTTTACTAACTAGACAAACAACTTCCTCAAGTTGGATATTCTAGTGACTTTAGCCATATTACATTATGGGAAATTAGGCCATACAACTCTTGTATTGGTTTTTTTTTTTTTTTTAATATATACATATATGTAGCCATTTATGTAGTGCTCAAATTCCAAGCCAATTTTATAAAAAGGGGGTCAAGGATGAGCTTAGTTTACATAATTTTCTGCATCCAAACATATTTTTTGTGAAATCTCAGAACTTCTCACTCTAAAATTATTTCATTCTCTCCATTTATTTATCCTCTTTTCATCCAGTAGTACTCCAAGAAAAGTTTCGCGTGATTCAAGGTCAATTCTAAATTCAACATCTTAAAAGATGCCATAAGCATGGACCATGTCACCTATTTCAAACCTGACATTTTGTTGTTTGATATAGTGATGCATTCAAGTGTATATTGTTCTTTACTACATTCATGAAATCGCCTCTGTTGTGGTTCTCACATATTCCACTCAAGGTGAACACTTCATTTGCTAAGTTTAAGAGAACATTTATCGCCCAATTTTACAATGCGAGGAGACCTCTAAAGAATTTGGAAACTTTGTTGTCCATGAAGTAGGAGTCGAGTGAGTTTTTGAGGAGTTATATCACAGTTCCAAAATGAGAAGCTTGATGTGAATGATTTAGAACCAACTGTGGCCTAAGCCGCTCTAACATAAGGTCTGTGAGAAGGACTTCCAATATCCATTTGACTTGCAGCAGCTAGAAACTTTGGCCAAGTTATTAGAATTCGCCAATAATCATGTTAATGCAGGGATGACAATTCTGATATTAGTGCTGCAGCAACAGAGGAAGGACAAGTATTATATGGGAGGAAATTTTCAGAAATTTCCCAAAGACTAGAGAAGTCGCCCCATTAATCAAAGGTATGAAGAAAAACTTTACAATGATCAAAGAAGAAATGCAGAGTCTCGCGAACTCGTCCTTTTGAAAGGTGAATGTGAAATGAAGAGCAATGAGATGATTGCCAAAAAAAATAGCCACCACTTCAAACCTGCCAACTACCGAACTTTCATTCCATTGAGTCTCAATGGACAAGATAATTGAAATCATTTAGAATAAAGAATATTTCAAATACTAACGCTAATGAGGGCAGGAGGATACCTCCATGATCAATCAAAATATAGTGCATACCACCAAGATCATGACCATAATACTAAGGAGTGCCAACACGTTAGGAGTTCTGTCGAGGACCAAGGGAAAGCTAAGTAAATTAAAAGAATTTGTTCAATCTAATGTATGTAGGAGGCCGAGGAAGGCGCCCATGGAAGAAGCACGAAATGATCGATCTCAACGCAAACAATTTATGACAAAGGAGTTCTTCAAGCTATGAATGGAGAGTATGAGAATAGGGTTCTCACCAAGCAATCCTTAAAAAATTTTGATCGGGAGGTGAACTTGACAAGTACCTCTAGGGTGTTTATTATTGTAGTGTCGCTCATCACCTTTATTGGCCAATGAATGGGAACCCATACAATGATGCGGAAGTCATCATGATCATTATTGCAAATTATCACAGTGCTCTAATCAACACTAAGAGTTTTGTAAATATCATTTTCAAAAATGTATATGAAGATGAATTTGGGCGTTTCAAACTTAACGCCAACTTTCGAACCTCTTTGACTTTTTGGGCAACGAAGAGAGATAGGAGTGATTGTGCTGCCAATCACTTAGATAGAAGGTGAAAGGCAATTCACCATGATGGTTTGACTTCATAATTATCAATATATCGACTACATACAACGCCATTTTTCGCCGACCATCTTCTAACACTTTTAAGGTAGCCGTCTCTACGTATCATGTCATCACAAAATTTTCATAGGAGATCATGTAGTGACAATAAGAGGCAACTTGCTACAGTAGGGGTGTGCTATTTAAAAATAGGAAATGTGCAAGTGGAGATTATACAGCTAGATGTTCAGAGGGGATTAAGATTGGAGTCTACTAATGTTCTCGAGGAAATACCAATCTCCACGAAGACCTAAAGCCGCAGTTTTCAAATGAACACAACTTTTGATGAAGAATCAAAGACGAGTTAGTTGTGACTCATAAGGAAAAGAGTTGGTGTAGTTTCCTAGTCAACTAATGAAATGCCAGACGTACATTAAATGTCGCCTGCCACTAGCTTAACATTAATAGAAGATCAGGCTAACAAAAAGATCATGCCAACATTAATGAGAAGGCAAGGCCGATAAAGTAGAAGATCAAGCTAGTTGCAATAATGTTAGCTAAGCCAATTCATAGGGAAGTTCAAAAACTCCTTGAGGCCATATTCTTTAGAGAAGTTGAGATCCGAAGTGAATTTCGAATGTTGTAATGGTACAAAAATCAAATGATAAATGACAAATGTACAATGAATTTACATATTCAAACTCGACTTACCTGAAGGACAGCCATCCACTTACACGAATGTATTCTTTAGTCGATTATGTAGTTGGCTATCCAATAATAAACTTCTTGATCTTTTTCATGAAACATCAAATTAAAATGTATCATGGAAATTGTGAGATGAAGACTTTCATTATAAGTGATGGGTTATTTTGTTACATTTTAATGTCATTTCATTTAAAAAATGAGGAGCAACTTATCAAAGAAGGATGGATTAGGTCTCTTGAGACGAACGATGACTGAATCTAGGAGCATAAGTTGATGATTTACCAATCAAAAGCAAAAACCTAGAAGAACATACACTTGACTTGAATGAAACTTTTTTAAATTTGCAAAAATACAACATGAGACTCAATCCTTTCAAATTTATTGGTTTTTTTGTTGACTCTAGAAAATACAAAAATAAATCCATAGAAGATGAAAATAATTCTTGAAATACCCTATCCTAGAAATACAAATGATTTGTATCGGTTGATTGGGTAAATTACATGATCGAGCAAATTGTTCGCAGTTCCTAAGGTTCGAAGAAGTGCTAAGCATTTCTTGAAGAGTAGTTGCATAGCTCAAGAAGAAGAGAATAAAAAAATGTATAAAGAGCATTTTAATAAAAATATCAATCTCATATTTATAGGCTAAGTATGCACTGATGTGGACAAAACGACAATATCCAAAGTCAAAATCAATTTAATTCAAAAATATCTAATATTAAATAAATATTTTATGTGTAATTAATAAAGAATATTTTTATATTCTATCATTTTTTGCAATAAATATTCAAAAATATAAGAGAATCAAGAATTATATGTATAACCAATTATCCATAAAATCATGTTCAAGCCAAGTCGCTCGATTCAAGTTAAGTCAACTCACTCTCAGATCAAAAGGAATCCACCAAATATATAAATGAATTCATCTAAAGAAGACTATAAACTGTGAATTCATCCCAAGTAGGCAAGTATGACCTATCAATTTGGCTCTAGCGATTCTTCAAATGAACGACTTCCTTCACATTGGAAACTATTAATCAGCTTTCGTCTAATCATGCAAGCCATGTTAGTGACTTTTATTAACTAGATAGACGACTTTCTAAAGTCAACTATTTCAATAACTTGGCAGTCATAATTCTTTATGAGAAATGATGTTACATGACTCTGCCTTTTTCCTTTAATTTTTGTGAATCCATGTGTAAAGCCAAATCTATAACACTAAAGCACTAGTCCAAATCTACAAATCATGGGTCAAGGGATGAGCTCAATTTACACCATTTTCTATTTTTGAGCCTATTTCAATGAAATCTTATATTTTTTCATTCTAGAATTCTTTCTTTCTCTCTCAATTTTTTATTTGCATTAGGTACTCTCGATAATGATTAAAGAATAATTCTGTATTCAACAAAATACTCGCATTTCTAGCACATAGCTGGTCTAATTGCAACTCTATAAAATTAAGCTGAAATTCCACAGTATTTTGTTGATGCAAAATAATCATTAGGCACTTCTTTATTTTAACCACTAAACTTCATTCCAAAACTAATGCTGCTATTTGCATATCTTCATTATTCAATAGAATAAATCCAAAGTATATGAACCTATCACATTATCACTCGATCTTCTAGCACAATTGATTGGTAATTATTGTCTCGCATCTCATGTACTCGGAACTTTTTTTTCATTATTCATAACCCCCTTGTCTTTTAAAATTTCCCACAAGTGTTTTATATGTTTCATACCAGCAGAGATCTCACCTATCATACATATATAGAGCAACAATGATATTCTGGAAATAGTGGCTCAAAATTTCATAATACGTTTCAGAAACACAGAATACCATCATGGCCCTGCACAGCACATTTCATATCAATGCTCGACGGATCCATGCACTAAGCCTCACTATTACTGCATCACCGATCCAAAAAATATTATGTTAAACAAGTATACAACTATACATGGTCATAGTGCTTCTTTTTCTAGTAGTACAACCTGCAGCAGATTTTAGAAAATGCAGCTGCTTTTGCAGTTTATGGTATGTCAGTAGTGTTCTTAAGCACTCAAGAAAACATATCAGAATTGTGTCCCAAGATGATTAAGTTCAAAAATAACTAAATAAAATATGAACAATCTCTCTTTTACCTTGGTATACTTGGCTTGTTCCAGAACCCATGCCTGAAACCATATGTATCAATCGATTAGAAGTGTGATATACATACAAAAATATAAAAATTAAACTCAGTTCGTCAGGTTAACATTGATTCGCAAGGAATACCTAAATTGCACAAATTCTGTACAGAAAAATGCAAAACAAGCATGCCAAAGAAAGACTGCCAGAAAAGTGCACAAGACATATTGATGTGATACAACCTGCGATGAACAAGAACTGCTTGGGGATTTTAATGTAAGATTTTAAAGCTTTGCTAGTTATAGAACTAATGCTTACTCAAATTAGGTTTTCAAAATTATCAATTCAAAATTAAGTAAGGCATGCGGTTATAACTAGATTAACGGGACAATATCAAAATGACAACATAGGATTAAAGAGTAATGCTATGGAGAGAAACAATAATCCACAATTAACAAATAGAACTTTTCACCTTGGGTCTCTCACTCACTCTCTTGTTGGTGGCACTTTTAATGGAGGAAGATTGAGAGCAACCGAGCGATGCCACTAGGAGACAAATGGCGCACAAAGTGTAGTCCGTTGGAGTGGTAGCCGGTGGCGGGTAGTCCATGGGATGACTAGTGAGCATCCAACGTCTTATCCATTCTTCATTGATCTTCAAAGACGAAGCTGTGGTCGAAGTCGGGATCGGCCGTCCATGGATGTGGAGAACTCTCTTCTTGAGCCCCTTGAGCCGACCACTTGTTGAAGCAAAAGAGGAGAAGATGGGGGGAGTCGGCTATGGTGGGGGCCACGAGGAAAATGCAAGAAATCTGAAATAAAATTCAGATTTTAGTGGTTTAGGAGAGGGATTTAATTTGAATTTCAAATTAATCCAAGGAGGGAGAGGAATGAAAATGGGGAGAAGAATTGGGCTGAATTTGTGGAGTTATTAAGGTGATTAGGAGAGAAGTAAGTTTGGGATCTTAATTAATTGGATCCATAATGAGATACCAATTAATGAAGATTGGTGAGGTGGATAAAGGGACTTAATGGGGGGAGAGAGAGGAGAGAGAGGCCGGCCATGTATAGTGGTGAGGAGGCTTGAGAATTTAAATGAGTGGGGACCACAAGGAGTTAATTAAGTATAATAAAACTGACATTTAATTTCAGAATTAATTATATCATAAGTAACTCCCAAATTCAAATGAAAATAAGAGGGAATTTGAATTTGAATTTCAAACATGTGTAACTCCTCTTAATTAATTATCATAAGTAACTCCCAAATTCAAATGAAAGTAAGAGGGAATTTGGTCATTTGAATTTCAAATATGTGTAACTCCTCTTAATTAATTTTCCAAATTAATATGGCTTAATTAGGAAAGTCATTAAGAGAGGGGAATTCAAAATTCAAAGGGGGAGCTAGAGGGGGCCGGCGGCATGGGGGTCCAAGGGGTGGCCGGCGGGTGGCTGGTCGGCTGGAGGCCGGCGGCTGACCGGCAGGAGGGTGGCCGGCGGCGGCTGAACTGGCCAGCGGAAGATGGAGGCAGGGTGGCCGGCGGCTTGAGTTGCTTGGCGTGGGCGGCGGCAAGAGCAAGGGGAAAAGGAAGAAACGGAGATTTCAAGGCTTCGACGACCACGGATTTACTAACCTCGATTGTCTCCACGTTGATTTTCCACAAGATGAGATAATTCGAAAACTAGAACTCACAAAGAGATCTAGTCTTCTCCGGCGAACTAGAACTCACAAAAAGATCTAGTCTTCTCCGGCGAACTCACTAAGAGATCTTGGAGGGAGGAACTCACAAAGAGAACAAGTAGTAAATTTCATTTCATCAAAACTAAACTATTACAAGAGAAGGGCCATATAAATAGGCCTCACAATGACAAAGAAAATAAAAGACTAAAATGCCCCTTGGGCTACAATAGCAACTAACCACCCATAAGGGCAAAAACGGAAAAACACAAAATCAAATAAACAACTACATAAAATGACTCGAAATAAACTCATGATCGTAGCCGTCGATCTCCTGATGGTACACGTGTCGAAAATGCTGACGATGTCCTCATCACATATTAAATTGGTTCAAAAATGTATAACGAAGAGCAGTCATGAGGTGGATGACTTGAAGGTTAAAGCAAGGTGGGGAAGATCAGCAATGACTTTTCTTGAGGTCACTTTTTGTTTCAACTTTCTATTTTCATTTTAAAAGCAATTACAAAACAAAGGATGTTTGTTTAATTTGTTTTGTTTTTTTATATAAAAATAGTCAAAACAGATTCTTTGTTTTAATTTTAAAACGGTTTTCTTTGGTAAAACGACCTCCCCGTTTACGACCACGATTAATAGCCGTGGATTGCGGTTCTGATCGCCGTCATCACATCAGATCGTCAAGATTGGCTCGTATTTTCTAATGAGAAATCCATAGAAGCATTTGATGTGAGACAAAATCCATGCGAAAGTAACTTGCTTAAGGAAGTTTGCACTTGTAAATTTTAGAGAGCAATGTTAAGCAAAATCCTCTATTGATGTAAACGATAAGATAACATTAAGGTGATAAAATAGTTTAGGTCTAAACACATGCGAGAGGTTGAGATCATTAAATAGTCAACTAAGTCTTACTTTGCATACATGAGTGGTTTCAACGAGAAATTTCAATGCTAACAATAAGATTAGTATTATAAAGGGCCTCTCTCACAACTCATTCAAATACTAGGTTTAGCGGAGGCGATAAAACATGTGCTTTGTGAATCAAATTATAACCACGAGTAGAGTTAACTTAAAAGATAGAGAGTGAATGAAGAGTTTACCAAAAAAAAGGAGTTATGAAGCTATGACGATGGCTGGAATGAAGGGGCAGCAGCCTTCAAACTTCTGGAACTACTCAACAACAATAGAAGCCTCTTCGGGCGGCTGGAAGACAGTAGATCTCCTCAGGACAGCAGCTAGGACAGGTTCTGGATTGTTGGACAGCACCCTAGTTTGCTGTGGTCAACAGGATAGCAACCTATTGAGCTCAGGGAAACTTCTAGACAGGAAGAAGGGTTGTCCCTGAGATCTGGACAGCAATTGTCGCTCCCGGGATGGCTGGACGTCGGTGGGCTGCTGCAGGAATTTCCAAACAGCAAATTGAGATGTTGGGCAGCAGTTTTCCTGGAGCTTTGGAAGGGATTTGGGAAGGTAAAATCAGCCAACAGCTGCGGGGAATTTCGGCCAGCAAGGAGGGGAAGTGTTTGAATTAATTCTTTACTTAGGAGTAGTGGATTTGGAAGGAATTAAAGGGGTGGAGAAGATTAATCAAAAGCTGACATTTAATTTCAGTTTTGATTAAATTGGGAGGAAAAAGACTTGAATTTTGAATTTCAAGTCATAGGCATTAATGCCTTGAATGGGGGGAGTTAATGGGGGGAGCCATGAGAGGGGTCGGCGGTTTCATGTAGGAGGAAAAGGGTTTTATTTCATAACCTGAAATTAATTTCAGGTTTTGTATGAAATTAGGGGAAAATTTATTTTGAAATTTGAATTCAAATGGGTGGCCATGAATGCTTTAATTGGAGAATTAATGAAGCATTCAAAGAGGGGAGAAACCCTCATGGGGCCGGCGGTTTCAAGAGAGGGAGAGGAGGTGTGGGAGCAATTTATGAGCCTCCCAAATTAGCACGTATGCATTAGGAAGCTAGATTATGAGATCCTTTTCAATTTGAATTTCAAATTGTTTTGAATTTGAAAACTTTCCTAATTTGGCTTTGACAAATTAGGAAATTTTGGAACTCAATCAATTTTGAATTTTCAAAATTTGATTAAGTGGGGAATGGGGAAGGTGGCCGGCGGTTGGGGTTGTGGAGGAGGTGGTGGCGGAAGGTAGCCGGTGGCCAAGAGGAAGGCCGGTGGGTTGGCTCCCTTGGATTTACTGTGGGATGAAGTTGGGGCTCGGATTTCGAATAAGCAGAGTGAAAATTGGGTGTTGGATGTGGATGAAGAAAGCACAAATAAGATAAAAAGAACTTAACCACGAGCCGCAGACTCTTCCAACGACTGGTGGGCCTTGCAATTTGCTCCCCTTGAGCTCTCTCCCTTCTCTAGCTCTCATGCAAGAAGAAGTAGAAACAAAACACAATTTTCATTCAAATATCCATTCATTAACCTCTCATGAAGAGGAGAAGGCCTTAAATAGCCAAAGGAATAAAGAAAAATACAAAGACCAAATTGCCCCTAAGGCTAACACATGATGAGGCCCTTAAGTAAGGGCATACATGAAAAGAAATACAATATACTCATAAAACAAAATACATCAAATGTAATAAAAATCAAAAGTAGATCATGGCTGTAGATCATGCATGTCTCCTCGCGCTAGAACTCATGTAGATGTCCTCATCAGCATTGCAGTGGAAAATAATTCATGTAAACAAAATATTAACAGAGATTACTGACGTCCAGAAGGGACTTCAGTGAATTGCTAGGAGGAGCCCTTCCCTTCCAATTTTTCATCAGCCCCAAAGGATCTAGGGTGAAAAGTATCAGCTGCTCTAGCATTGTGGACCACCCGTTTTCTTTTCCCCACGGGCTGGAGGAGTGTCCCGAAGGAAGAAGGGATTTCTCTTCCTACTGTAATTACTTTCCTTTAGAGCAAGGGTCCCGGAACATGAAGGGCCTGTTTGGCTACAAGAAGGATTTAGTAAATCTTGTAAATCTTAGGGAGGAATTCAATTGTAAAACTTAGGGAGGAATTAAATCTAGAATCCTAGCAAATCGTTTGTAAATATTTTCAATATTTAGGGTTCAAATAAAGGAGAAAAAGATGCTCTAATAAGTTGTGTAAATCTTTAAATCCCGCACCTTTGTTCCTCCTTCACCTGCTTACATATTTAGTTAAATTCCATTTTTATTAAATCCTAGGATTTAACTAAATTTACACAACTAATCTGCACATCTTCTCCCCTTCGTTTAAGAGATTTAAATCCTAAGGATTTAGCCCAAATCCTGTGTTAAATCTTGCAACTAAACAGCCCCTAAAAGTAGGAATCAATACAAATGAAATGAGGGGAAGCATGCTGCTACATTGTCAATAAGTAACCTGATGTAGCTTGACAATCCGTACCAAACCCAACTCCAAAAATCCAAATCTTGATTGACCCTATTACTATTTGTTTTGGGTTCAGGTCAAATCATAGGTTAGATAATTATTCGGGTTAAAATTCAGGTCTAAATCATAAGAGGCTCAGTTATTATTAAAGTCAGGTTCAAGGTGATCCAAATAACCGAAATCAACTCAAAATTAACCCAATTACTAATAAGGATAGGTTTCTTTAGTTAAGTAAGCTAAATTAATCATATTAGGATTAATTGCATCTTGTTGATCCAAAATGAACAAAAGAATTGCATGATCCATATAATAAACAAGTTAATCGAGTCGAATCAAGTTTAAGTCAAATATTTTGCCTCATATACTAAACAAGTCTGGGTTGAATTAATTATATTCAGGTCAAGTTAACTTCAGGTCAAACTCTAACCCCACCCATCAACCCGGCATGCTATCCTCTTTAAAATTCAAGAACATAAACAAAACAAAATAACAACACAAAAGTTTTTTTCAGCTCATGTTATAGCATAAAAAACAAAACAAACTAAATTAAAAATAATTCCACCACTTAGTTAAAAGGGTTCATGAAAACTATATACTTGGGCGGGAATGTCTAGCGTTGAAGAGGACATCGACAGACGATATCGACGGGTTTACCAGCGTAGGAATCGTAGATCGATGGCTACGATTCACAGTATGTATTTTTGATGCATTTTATGTATGGTAGTTTATTTATTTACGAGATTACATTTGTACCATTTCTTTGAGTTTTGTTTCGAGTTGTAGCCCAAGGGGCATATGTGCCATTGTCTTTTTATTTCTTTGGGCCTATATATTGTGGCCTCCTCTTTTGTATTGATGATGATTGATGAATGAAATTTCAGATTTATTGGCTTGATCTCTTAGTGAGTTCTTGAGATGAGAAATCCTAGGTGAGGGTGAGAGCAATACCCATCAACCTTTGGAAGATTCCAAGGTTCGCGGCTCCATGATCTTTTCTTTTTCTCTACATCCAATTCCTCCCTAGCCCATCCACCCGCTGGTCAACCCAAACCCCTCCCCAGCCCTTCTCCCAAAGCCTAATCCCAACCCAACCCGCCGTTCCTCCCCTTGGCTGCCCAAGCCGCCGGCCATCCCACCACTTCCCCTCTCTACATGCCCAACCCGCCAGCACCCACTCTCTAATCCACCTAATTTGAATTTCAAATTCAAATTTTCCCATGATTACTTTCCTAAAATACCTCCTTGCTATTTAGGAAAGAATCCCTGTTGGCATTCAATCTATTTTGAATTTCAAACACCTTCCTAGAAAGTTAAAAACCCATTAGCAAGTTATCTTAAGTTAAATCAAATCTAAAATTAAAATCAGAATTGATTTCAATCACATTAATTCCATTGGGGACCACATACAATGATCCATTGGGGACCACATACAATGAATCTAGACATGCTTTCCCCTTCTACTATGGTCGCCCCCCCCCCCCCTTCTCCTATCACATTAATTACAGCTGCAGAGAAGGATGCAATGAAGTATAGTGCTTCTCTTTCCATGTTTGATGTGCAAATAAAAACTGTAATATGTCACATTTTTTATAGCAAAGCTTCCAAAGAGCATTCTCAAACAAACTATCATTTTCACTCTATATGCGCAAGAAATAGTAAGAAAGACAGCAAAGTAAATACTGCACACAGATTTCAGAATAAATAAGTGATTACGAGTGAAGATGCCACATAATGGTAGAGAAAACCAACCTGCAAAATCAAGCCTAATGCGAAGATACCATGTGCAGATATCATAACACTGCGTCTGAAAGCCTGTGTAGAATAGAAAAAATAAAACACACCAAATATACAAACAAAAAAAATAAGCAATAAATGGACTGGACATTATTCTTTGACAGGAATATATTTCAGTAATTAAATGAGCCTTCAGCAAGGAGACAATAATAGAAATCTTAAGAACAAAATGCACTACAAACTGAAGATTGTTAAAAATAATCCATTCTAAATAATAGGCAGGGGGGTATGAGAAATCAGAAAAATATCAAACTAGTTCAGCATAAATTGTTAGAATCACCTGTGGCATAAAAAGTGCTACGAAAATTGCGCTTGCATAGTTTGCCAGCAATAGCCCAATACCAAGAAGCGCTATATTCCTGACACCAAGCTTAGTCGCAAAAGTTGATATCTGAAACCTGAGCTTATTAATCAGAATCTCAATATTTGATTCTTTTTTATGGTAATGGAAAGGCAACTATATTGTTCTCAATACTTTCTTAATTGAAGACAATAGTGCTACTATTAATAAACAAAGTTAACAGTTGCAAAATAAAATGGCAATATGCATAACAATAATAGTTTCCCTTTTATCCACTGAATAGTATAAAAACATTAAATAATCATGAGCAATTAGAAATGTGTTATGCTCGTCTTTTGCAGTAGTTTTTAAGGACAAATAGTTAAACAGGATTTTGGGTGCTTAAAAAGTTTCTATTAGTAGTCTGTACCGCTAAGGTATCGAATGGCACACTACAGTGCAAAGTTCCCCGTAGAGCCATGACATATAGTTCACGATGCGGCGTGAGCCATTTTAAACATAGCACATTAGCACACTATATATATATATATATATATATATATATATATATATATATATATATATATATATATATATATATATATATATATATATATATATATATTACCATTTAATAGTAAATAAGAGGTATAAGAGGTTGATTTGATTTAGGCAAAATAAACATAAATATCCTATCAAACAGGAAAAAAAAAGACTTTTTTAAATCCTACCAAAACTTACATCAATATTTTTTAGCTGAATTTAAGTATAATTTAGCCTAAATCATCCCAAATAGCAAATATGATAACTTTAAATCCTTTAAATTTTTTGGATATTTTATTAATATGATGTTTAATTAATTAATAATTAATTGTGATATAAAATATATAACATTAAAAAATTAATAATAAGTTAAAATGTATAAAATTTCAAAAAATTAATGAAAGAAATTCAACTTTAAAATATAATTATCAGCCTTCTAAGGACACCCCAAAAAATGAATCTATAAAAAGTGAAAGTTTACACACCATATTTCAAGTCAAATATGTTGTGTGTGTGATTAATTAATGAAATAAAGAAGACAAGATATCGTTAGTGCAACGTAAATGAGAATTTTAAGGTGGATAAGATAAACTGAGAGTAGAGCACGTGCAAAGGGTAAAAAAGATGCAAATTAGTAGCCATTTAGGTTATATTGCTCTAAAACTGATTAAAAACAAGGAAAGAGTTCAAATCCCCTTAAAGAAAGTATGTAGAAAGCATAGCATAATAGAGAAATAGATTGAATTGATTAAAACAATTCAACTAAGAGAAGAGAAAATACAAATATAAGGGTATCTTGATTTAATTTAAAATTTTCAACAAATATGGATGGAAAAGGACTAGAACAAGCTAACATAGCTAGATGTGGTTCAAAATACTTTAGTAAGGCTAGCATTAGCATGAAACCCAACAAACAGGAATGACGGTTATGAAGGTTTCAATAAGCAAATCTCAATGAGTTGGAATTAAGGGTGTCAAAACGGGTCAACAAGTCGGGTTCGGGTCCAACCCGAATTGACCTAAGTCCAAATGGGTTGACCCTAACTTGTTTTGCAAATAGGTCGGGAATTTCAACACGGACGGGTCAGGAATTTCAACACAGACCCGACCCGACCCTACCCTCCAACCTGAATTCCTATAGCCACATCTGCCAATCTGCACTCAGGGGATGTTTGAAGCAACAGGAATACGTCAGAGGAGGAGGCGAATAAGCTTTGGACCCATTCAGAACTCTGATCTGACAGGAACAGCATCGAAGGAACGGGCAAAGAAGCTTGGACCCGTTCAAAACTCTGATCTGATAGGAACAACGTCGAAGGAGGAGGCAAAGTTGCTAAGAAGTTTGAACTCGTTCAGAACTTCGATCCGACGGGAATAACATCGGAGGCGAAGAAGCTTGGACCCGTTCAGAACTTCAATCCGACGGGAACAACGTCGGAGGAGGAGGCGAAGAAGCTTGGATCCGTTCAGAACTCTACTTCACGAGAAGCTAAACAACATTAAAGAAATGTAGAAGAGGAAAAGAAAACCCTCCGCGTCTACTTCGGAGCTTCATGCATTGCTCCTAGATTGATTTCAGGTCAATTGGTTTATTTCGAATTTCCGGGTCAACCTGAACCCGACACGGTTTTATAAACAGGTCGGAAAACTAAACTTGGACCCGACCTGTCAGACAAAAGAGCTGACTCGAACCTGAATTTTCCAGGTTGATTTCGATTCGGGTTTCAAGTTTAGTCAAATATTGACACCCCTAGTTGGAATAAGGTTGCAATCCATGAAATAAGAGCATTGCAGTATTGACTAAGCATTAAGTACTAGTATTTGAAGAAATTTGTTCATCACATTTCTGGTGGATTGAATTTAAAAGCTATTAAGAAAACAATATATCTAATTATCTATAAGATGCTCAAATACAAAACACCTTTAAGCATTATTCAGAAAAACTTACTGGCGGTCTCCTTCAACATCAGGGAGATCTTTGGTTATCGCAATGACCAATGCAAATAATGTCACAAATGCTGTGATGAATGAGACAGGAGAGCTGCAGTAATAAAAAACGTCACATTGCATTATAAATTGTCTCTCCACGAATCTGAAATAACATGTACGAAAATTTTTACTTAATTGTGCTGGTCCTGATGAACTGATCAACAAATCATATAAGATACAACTTAAACTTAAACATGTCTATTTTATCTAGTTGAGTAAAAAGAGTAATTATTACCTCCAATTAAAGGAAAGGCCCAATGCAGCTCTAGTAGCATAGTATACACCAAAATTGAGAAGAAAACCACGTACCTGATTTAAAATGATTTTGCAAAGCAACCAATGATTTTTTTTTTTTTTTTTTGCAACATGAGAAAGCAGAATATTAAACTAAAAAATGAAGAACTAAAGTGCAGGGAATGGGATATTCCATGCACGCTCAAAATAACTCAAGAGTAATCTGTATACTTAATTTGGTTTGAGCATTTATAGCGGATGGTAGAAAAAGGACAAAAAAATGAATGAAAAGAATTCATGTGAAAGAATAAGGAAGAAAAATAGGTAGAAATTAAGTTATATTACTAGAATTTGTGAAAAAAAAAAAAAAAAAAAACTTGCATGCAAAATATAGTAGCCTGCTGATTAAATTCACATGCATTGAGAATATCTTTCAGGTATAAAGTTTCAAAGAATATACTGCTCAAGCGAAATTACAATAATGTCAATTGTTATGATGAAATGCTTTCATGCTTTGCTGCATATGTCCAACAAGAGTCAACGAGCCACATTCATGTAGTTTCTTTGACCAGCCTAATTTGTATCCATCATATTACAACAACCTTTCTCTTGGCATCAGAAATTCTTCCACACAAATTCTTCAACTTTAGATAGAATCTTTAGCTCAGTCTTGGCATGTAAAACAACTTAAAAACTTTAGTATATATCGTTACAAAACTTTAAACTTTCAACCTAAAGTTATCACGTTGCCTCTTTATATCACAATAGAATGGTCTGCAAGTGTATTTTAATCGTGACAAGTCTAAAATCAATGAAAAGTGAGTTCATCACTAAACCCTTCAACGAATTTAAGCAAATGCATTCTATTCTGCATGGTATATTGCATGCCACCAGCTCTCAATAAGGGACATTATTTTCTGCGTTTACTTCGTGATTACTAAAAGTGCTGTGGATTGCTGATAATTTGAAATTTATCGACATTACAAAAGTGAAAAGATGATTGAAAATACTTGGGCCTTATTGGATGAATTTATGAAAAATGAACATTGGACTGACACAGCAAGTCAAATCACTTTGTCCTTACCATATTCACATTATTCATTTGTTCTCATCTCTTCAACCAGCAAGTCAAAGCTATAAATAGACATTGTAAATGGTAAATAAATATGTTTTTAGTGTTATTACAAACCTAAATTTTTCACACTCTATCATCAAATTTGTAGCTTAACTGTCAAAATACCGTTGCTGGCAGGAAGCTTGTCAACTGAAAAGTAGAGCATTAATGCAAGTTTATCAGGCTGAAATGCATAACCAAAGGCAAAGTCTATACGGTATTATATGCATTCATTTCTTTTGCGACCTAGGGAATTTAAGCCTTATTAGTTACAACTTATAGGCTTAATATTCTAGTGGCATTGACTTCTACTTATTTCTAGCCTTTCTTACTTCTATTTCTTTAATTTTGAAACAAAAAATAAGTATTTAGATATCTACTAGAATACCGATCTTGTATACTCATATATGCCTATGTAGGTATCTTGCATAAACCTAACGGATCCCAACCAAGGAACTTGGTCGACGTGGTTGCATCATCCCGGAGGAGCATTTGCAAAGAGGGAACATGACCATATAGTAAGTTTGTCAATGCTAATAGCATATTCATGTCAACTCTCCAAACAAAATCGTAACGAGAATACTCATCCCGACATGCCAAGCCCTAGGGTCACCGTTCTCAGTAAATCTCCTATAAGAACTTGTTCAGTGTAAAACCCAAAAATGCCGTCTAAGACCTCGCACGCTTTTCGAAGCATCGCGACGAGGTTTAAGTGAAAAATTCGAAGTTGTCGGATTTCGACGCAAATAATTTTATAAAATAGAGCGCGAAATTTCGATCGATTTGGTATAAAGGACTTATATGTAATCTCGCTTAAATTAAGAGATATAATTTTTAGAAGCTCATTAATGCCCAAACTACCCCTAAGCTTTCTAAAGGTCGAATTTACTTAAGTGAGGGTATAAGGGTCTTTTGGCTTTTCCCATTTCTCCCTATTAGGCCAAACCGAGCCCTCCTTCTCCCCCATTCGCACGAACCGAGCGGAACCAAGAGGCGTGAGGCGCGGGTAGGAGCGGCGACGGGTTCTTCGGCGGTGGTTTCCGGCGACGATTCTCGAGGGGAAATTGAAGGGAACTTGTAAGGAAGGCTAAGGTAAGTGTTTTGCAAGTGTTTCTCTTCCATTTTCATGAGTTTTCTCTAAAGAATGAAATTAGGGTTTTAGGAAAACTTGAGTTTTCTTTAAGGTACCTTTGAGAAAAGTTTAGGGAAAGGTTAGGGGAAGTTTTTAAACCCTAATGTGAAGTATTTTTGTAAAAAAATATGAATTTTTGGAAGTTAGGGTTTCACTCAAAAATGGTTTTCTTTCAAAGTATATTCACAAAGATGTTTCCTAATGATTCTTTGAAGATAATTATGGAATTTGATTTAAGTTTTATAAGAATAAATTGTGTTTTGTAAATTAGGGTTTTTGTAGAAATGAGAGTTTTCTTTGGGTTAAGCTTAGAGAAAGGTAATGTGATGTTTTTAAAACCCTAATGTGAGTTACTTTTATGAAAATATGAGATATTGAGTAGTTACATGCTTAACCTAGGGTTTTTTTTTAGGTGTGAGAGAGAAAACTTATTTCTACACCTTATGTTTGCCACTTGTAGAGTTTGATTTCATAAGAGGAAAAGGGGTGTGAGGACTTTTGAAGGATCGCCTTGTGGTGCACGGATTGAGGTAGGTGGAATGGATTTTCTTTTAAATGTAAGACAACTTTTATTTCATTGAATTGCATAGAAATTGCCAAATAATTTATGCCCATTTGAACTCTTATGTCTTAACTTTTATTTTGTAAGTTTATGGATACTTGAGGCAATTACAAATGTTTCCCTTATGAAATGCTCAACTTATGATTGGATTACATATTCATTTCCTACACATGCTCTACATGATTTTCTCTACATTACATGCAATGTTCATACAAGCATAGCAAGCATACGCATCTTTGAGGAAACATACACTTGCATGTTTATGGATAGTTCTACATTGAGCATCTTTATGATTATTTAAATACTAAATGAATATGCATGTTGACGCGGGAGTATCACATGGAAAAGGAGGCTCTTTGAGCCATGGAAAAGGAGGCTCTTTGAGCCATGGAAAAGGATGGTTCTTATGAACCAATGGAAAAGGAAATGGCCAATTTATATGTACCTGATCAGTACAAGTGATACTCCTGAGACGGGTGATATAGTTATATGCATAATAAGCTATTATGAATGTTTCATACACATGTTACATACAAATGAGATTATCCCTTGAGGCATGGTTTTAAAAAAGAGAGAAAGAAAAAGGTTATGAAAGGATTATGCATTTGAAAGTTGAGTTAAAGGTATGCTTTCCTTTGAGCACAACTCGTTTTAGATTGATGAATCTTTTGCTAAAAATATTTTCCCAATGTATGTTAAAGTTTTCTTTCATTGCTTTTATGTTTAATTGAATTTCCATCCTCACCTATTTGAGTGTAAGGCTCACCCTCGTTGTGGGAATATTTTTCAGGAGGATCCAAAAGAGGGGTTAGATGACTGATCAGCCACCGCGCACCTACCGTCGTAGGGAGACGACGGGTGGCAGGTTCTTTTGTATTTTTGATGTTTTGTATAGGAGGATTAGATCTAGAATGCAAAGGAAAATTATACTTGTAGATCCTCTTTTTGTATGCTTTTGTACTTTTAATGTTAAATCCCTTGATTGGTGATTTTTGAATGAAAGAAAAGAGAAAATTTTATGTTAGGAGATTATAGTGGCTCTTTCTTTATATTGATGTTTCATTTTAGAGTTATATTAATTGTCTTGTAATGTTTCTTTTATCTTCTTTATGTCCGATCTCTGTTCCCGCCTCGCACTTGCGAGCTAACCGGGCCGGGTCGTGACAGTAGTGGTATCAGAGCAAGGATTTGAGGATATTGATTTTCATAAAAGAGCCGATAGGAAGATCTTATAGGTTAGAATAGGTGTAAGGTGCTTGTGTTATTTAATGCTTAGATTGCTATGTTGCTTTATGTCTCAGGGCTGAGGAACCAGAACTAGATGCCACTGATGGCAACACAGGGGAGGTTAGGAGAGAATTACCGTCTGTAGTAGAGCCTCAAGGTAGTAGCATTAATGCTACCTTGGACTCTTTTACCCAAATGATGGCAGCTATGACGGGGATGATAAAGAATGCACAGACTCAAGCTGGAAGTAGTGGAAGTGCTCCAATTGACAAGTATTTAAAGTTATTCCAGGACATGAAGCCACCATCTTTTGTGGAAGGTGGAGCTATAGAAGCAGAGGACTGGTTAATGGAAGTTGAGA
Organism: Dendrobium huoshanense; assembly: GCA_016618105.1. Lineage (NCBI taxonomy): Eukaryota > Viridiplantae > Streptophyta > Magnoliopsida > Asparagales > Orchidaceae > Dendrobium > Dendrobium huoshanense. Next base: position 52,520,417 of record CM028355.1, on the reverse strand, counting down.
AGATTCTGGAGGGATGCTATGCCCTCAGGATAGGAGGGTAGCCTTAGCTACTTATGCCTTCAAAGGGGAGGCAAACAGATGGTGGAGAAGACAATTGGAAGAAACTTTTACTGGGAAATCTAGCAGTCAAATCTCATGGGTGGAATTTGTCAAAGTGTTTAGAGATTGGTATGTGCCAATGACTGCTAGGAGAGAAATGCAAGATAAATTCATTAGGCTGGTGCAGGGTGATAAGACTGTTGCAGAGTATGAGGCTGAATTCACGATGCTATCTAGGTATGCCTCTCATCTGATTCCTAATGCAGAAGAGAAATGCCACCGTTTCCTTTGTGGCTTGAGAGATAGCATTAGACAGCCATTGGTTGCTTTTGAGATTGAAGATTACTCTAAATTGGTTGATAAAGCACGGAAGGTTGAGCTTGATTATCAGAGTACTCAAAAGAGGAGAGACTTCCAGAAGAGGAAGTATGAAGATAGATCAAGCCTGCCCAATCTTTTCACTCTGGAAGGTCTAATTGGAAGAAGCCCAAGCCCAACACTTCAGAGAGCAGTACTCCATCTGCTATGTGCAATAAATGTGGAAGGGCTCATAGGGGAGAGTGCCTTTCTGGCACCAATACCTGTTTTTGGTGCCATCAGCCTGGGCACATGGCCAAGTCTTGCCCTACCTTGGGACAAAGGTCTACTCCAGAGGCCAGAACAGGAAACACTTTTCCTCAGAGGACAGCTGGCAGGCCAAGAACTGTAGAGTCTACTGGATCTACCCCATCACAAGGCCAAGCTCGTCCCCCGGTTCAACCAAGAGTTTATGGAATATCACAACTTGAAGCAAAAGACTCTCCTGATGTTATCACAGGTATGGACTTTATTTAATGTTAATGAATCCCTTTATACTGTTTAAGTAAAATAAGCTTTATGTTATGTTACATGCATGATATTTAGGAACGATCCTTGTTTGTAACAAGCCTGTTAAGGTATTGTTTGATACGGGAGCCTCTCATTCTTTCATTTCGGAGGAATTTGTTAAGTCTGTTGGTTTATCTTCCTCACTTATGCTCAAACCCTTATCTGTTATGATGCCCAATGGGAGTCAGTTGGAAACCAACAAAGGGTGTCATGTGGAGTTGATTGTGTGTGATAGAAGTCTTGGTGCAGATCCTATGTTATTGCCCTTGACCGAATTTGTTATGATCCTAGGCATGGATTGGTTGTCTTGTCACTTTGTGACCATAGACTGTAACAAGAAAGAACTCAAATTTTGTATGCCAGGGGAGAAAGAATTTAAATTCGTAGGGGAAAGAGGCATAACTTCTATGATAGTCTCTTCTTTGGTGGCATACAATTTGTTGAGGAAGGGTAATGAAGGGTTTCTAGCCTATGTTAAGGAAGAGAAGAAAGAAGAGAGGAGATTAGAGGAGATACCTGTGGTGCAAGAGTATCCAGAAGTGTTTGCTGATGATTTACCTGGAATGCCTCCAAGCAGGGAGATTGATTTCACACATTGAGCTGGTTAGTGGAGCAAATCCTGTTGCTAAAGCCCCTTATAGGATGGCCATAAAAGAGCTGAAGGAACTGAATGAACAATTGGAAGAGTTGCTTAATAAGGATTTATCAGACCTAGCACTTCGCCTTGGGGTGCTCCTGTGCTCTTTGTGAAGAAGAAAGATGGGAGTTTAAGACTTTGCATAGACTACAGGGAATTGAACAAACTAACTGTAAAGAATAAGTACCCTCTTCCGAGAATTGACGACTTGTTTGACCAGTTGGAGGGTGCCTCTGTGTTTTCCAAGATAGACTTGAGATCAGGATACTATCAGCTCAAGGTCAGAGAAGAGGACATAGCAAAGACAGCTTTCAACACTAGATACGGGCATTTTGAGTTTACAGTGATGCCTTTTGGCTTAACAAATGCCCCTGCAGTGTTTATGGATCTCATGAATAGAATCTTTAAGGATTCTTTAGATCTATTCGTGATTGTATTTATAGATGACATACTTGTTTACTCTCCTGATGAAGGATGCATGCGAATCATTTAAGGTCAGTGTTGTATACTTTGAAGGATAATGATTTGTATGCTAAGTTCTCCAAATGTGAGTTTTGGCTGAAAAGTGTGAACTTTTTGGGTCATGTGATTGGCAATGGAGAGATCTCTGTGGATCAACACAAGGTACACGCTATAGCGGATTGGCCACGACCCACTACTGTGACGGAGATCAGGAGCTTTCTGGGTTTAGCCGGTTATTACAGAAGGTTTGTTGAGGGGTTTTCTCGTATAGCTATGCCCTTATCTAGATTGACTCAAAAGGCAGTGAAGTTTGTATGGACAGATCAATGTGAAGAGGCTTTTCAAAGATTGAAGCAATGTTTAGTGACTGCTCCAGTGCTTACTATTCCTTCGGGGACGGATGGATTTCAGATTTATAGTGATGCCTCTCACAAAGGGCTGGGTTGTGTTTTGATGCAGAACGGAAGGGTCATTGCCTATGCTTCAAGGCAACTGAAGAACCACGAAAGAAACTACCCAACCCATGATTTGGAGTTAGCGGCAGTGGTCTGCCCTGAAGATATGGAGACATTACTTGTATGGAGTGAAGTGTGAGGTATTTACTGATCATCAAAGTTTAAAATACATCTTCACTCAGAAAGAGTTGAATTTGAGACAGAGGAGATGGTTGGAGCTTATCAAGGACTATGACTTAGATATCCAATATCATCCAGGCAAGGCAAATGTTGTAGCAGATGCTTTAAGCAGGAAAACTTCTAGTGCTAGTTGGATGATCACACAACAGCATGAATTGATTAGAGACTTGGAGAAGTTAGAGATTTCTGTAGTTCAGCCCAATGATGCAGAGTTTATGGCCTTGAATCAGATGACTGTTCAGTCCACCTTGAAGGATAGGATAAGGGAAGCCTTGCCACAAGATGCAGAATTTGAGAAAATCCTACAATTGGTGAAGGTTGGTCACATAGAGGAGTTTGAGCTTGATGAGGATGAGTTACTCCGGTATAGAGGCAGAATTTGCATCCCTGATGTTGGAGATTTGAGGAAGGACATTCTTCAGGAAGCACACTATTCAAGTTATACCATTCATCCAGGTAGTAACAAGATGTACCAAGACCTGAAGGGATACTTTTGGTGGCCAGGAATGAAAAGAAGTGTAGCAGAATTTGTGGCTAGATGTACAATTTGTCAGATGGTAAAGGTGGAACATCAAAAGCCAGGAGGTTTATTGCAGCCTTTACCCATACCAGAGTGGAAATGGGAAGACATAGCTATGGATTTTGTGGTTGGATTACCTAGGTCCAGAACTGGTCATGATGCTCTATGGGTGATCATTGATAGATTGACCAAGTCAGCACACTTCTTGCCTATCAAGCAATCTGATGCTGTTGAGAAGTTGGCAAGTATTTATGTTAATGAGATCGTTAGACTTCATGGTGTACCTAGATCAATAGTATCAGATAGAGATGGGAGATTCACTTCTAGATTGTGGAGGAAAGTTCAGGAGGCAATGGGCACCAGACTTACTTTCAGTACAGCTTTTCATCCTCAAACAGATGGTCAATCAGAGAGGACTATTCAGACATTGGAGGATTTACTCAGATTGTGTATACTAGACTTTGGTGGCAAATGGGAGACACACATTCCATTGATTGAATTTGCTTATAACAATAGCTTCCAAGCAAGTATAGGTATGGCACCATATGAAGCTTTGTATGGAAGGAGGTGTAGAACTCCTTTATGTTGGGCCGAGACAGGAGAAAGAAAGATAGTTGGAGCTGACTTAGTAGATGATGCTACTGAGAAGATAAGGCTGATTCGTGATAGATTGAAGGCTGTTCAAGATAGACAGAAGAAGTACTACGATGCCAAGCATAGATTTGTTGAATTTGATGTTGGAGAGTTTGTATTCCTCAAGGTTAGTCCTATGAAGGGTGTAAAGAGATTTGGCAAAGTTGGGAAGCTAAGTCCAAGGTATGTTGGCCCTTTTGAGATATCAGAGAGAGTTGGCAGTGTGGCCTACAGATTGATTTTGCCATATCACTTGAGTGGAGTACATAATGTATTTCATATATCTTCCTTGAGGAAATACATTTCAGATGAAGCCTTGAAGATAAGTACTGAAGCAATAGACATCCAACCAGATCTGACATTTGTAGAAGAACCTGAGAAGATCATAGATTACGATGTTAAACAGCTTCGTAGTAGAGAGATTCCTTATGTCAAGGTTATGTGGAAGCATGGAACGAGAAAGATGCTACTTGGGAGAAGGAATCAGAGATGAGGGAGAGCTATCCTCACCTATTTGACTAAGGTATGGTTTCTTAAGCTTGTCTTAAATTTCGAGGACGAAATTTTTATAAGGGAGGGAGAATTGTAAAACCCAAAAATGCCGTCTAAGACCTCGCACGCTTTTCGAAGCATCGCGACGAGGTTTAAGTGAAAAATTCGAAGTTGTCGGATTTCGACGCAAATAATTTTATAAAATAGAGCGCGAAATTTCGATCGATTTGGTATAAAGGACTTATATGTAATCTCGCTTAAATTAAGAGATATAATTTTTAGAAGCTCATTAATGCCCAAACTACCCCTAAGCTTTCTAAAGGTCGAATTTACTTAAGTGAGGGTATAAGGGTCTTTTGGCTTTTCCCATTTCTCCCTATTAGGCCAAACCGAGCCCTCCTTCTCCCCCATTCGCACGAACCGAGCGGAACCAAGAGGCGTGAGGCGCGGGTAGGAGCGGCGACGGGTTCTTCGGCGGTGGTTTCCGGCGACGATTCTCGAGGGAAATTGAAGGGAACTTGTAAGGAAGGCTAAGGTAAGTGTTTTGCAAGTGTTTCTCTTCCATTTTCATGAGTTTTCTCTAAAGAATGAAATTAGGGTTTTAGGAAAACTTGAGTTTTCTTTAAGGTACCTTTGAGAAAAGTTTAGGGAAAGGTTAGGGAAGTTTTTAAACCCTAATGTGAAGTATTTTTGTAAAAAAATATGAATTTTTGGAAGTTAGGGTTTCACTCAAAAATGGTTTTCTTTCAAAGTATATTCACAAAGATGTTTCCTAATGATTCTTTGAAGATAATTATGGAATTTGATTTAAGTTTTATAAGAATAAATTGTGTTTTGTAAATTAGGGTTTTTGTAGAAATGAGAGTTTTCTTGGGTTAAGCTTAGAGAAAGGTAATGTGATGTTTTTTAAAACCCTAATGTGAGTTACTTTTATGAAAATATGAGATATTGAGTAGTTACATGCTTAACCTAGGGTTTTTTTTTAGGTGTGAGAGAGAAAACTTATTTCTACACTTATGTTTGCCACTTGTAGAGTTTGATTTCATAAGAGGAAAAGGGGTGTGAGGACTTTTGAAGGATCGCCTTGTGGTGCACGGATTGAGGTAGGTGGAATGGATTTTCTTTTAAATGTAAGACAACTTTTATTTCATTGAATTGCATAGAAATTGCCAAATAATTTATGCCCATTTGAACTCTTATGTCTTAACTTTTATTTTGTAAGTTTATGGATACTTGAGGCAATTACAAATGTTTCCCTTATGAAATGCTCAACTTATGATTGGATTACATATTCATTTCCTACACATGCTCTACATGATTTTCTCTACATTACATGCAATGTTCATACAAGCATAGCAAGCATACGCATCTTTGAGGAAACATACACTTGCATGTTTATGGATAGTTCTACATTGAGCATCTTTATGATTATTTAAATACTAAATGAATGTGCATGTTGACGCGGGAGTATCACATGGAAAAGGTGGCTCTTTGAGCCATGGAAAAGGAGGCTCTTTGAGCCATGGAAAAGGATGGTTCTTATGAACCAATGGAAAAGGAAATGGCCAATTTATATGTACCTGATCAGTACAAGTGATACTCCTGAGACGGGTGATATAGTTATATGCATAATAAGCTATTATGAATGTTTCATACACATGTTACATACAAATGAGATTATCCCTTGAGGCATGGTTTTAAAAAAGAGAGAAAGAAAAAGGTTATGAAAGGATTATGCATTTGAAAGTTGAGTTAAAGGTATGCTTTCCTTTGAGCACAACTCGTTTTAGATTGATGAATCTTTTGCTAAAAATATTTTCCCAATGTATGTTAAAGTTTTCTTTCATTGCTTTTATGTTTAATTGAATTTCCATCCTCACCTATTTGAGTGTAAGGCTCACCCTCGTTGTGGGAGGATCCAAAAGAGGGGGTTAGATGACTGATCAGCCACCGCGCACCTACCGTCGTAGGGAGACGACGGGTGGCAGGTTCTTTTGTATTTTTGATGTTTTGTATAGGAGGATTAGATCTAGAATGCAAAGGAAAGATTATACTTGTAGATCCTCTTTTGTATGCTTTTGTACTTTTAATGTTAAATCCCTTGATTGGTGATTTTTGAATGAAAGAAAAGAGAAAATTTTATGTTAGGAGATTATAGTGGCTCTTTCTTTATATTGATGTTTCATTTTAGAGTTATATTAATTGTCTTGTAATGTTTCTTTTATCTTCTTTATGTCCGATCTCTGTTCCCTCGCCTCGCACTTGCGAGCTAACCGGGCCGGGTCGTGACATTCAGACTCACCTCAGCCTTGGATATCATTCATCTCGACAAGAACCAATCGTCCATAGTCACTCTTCAAAGTCATGGCCCTTTGGCCAACACCAACATCCTCAATCTAGCTATAAGAAACACACACACCTCGCTAGTATTTTTTTTTTTTTTTTTTTTTTTTGGGGGGGGGGGGGGGGCTAAGGTGGTTCTCGGCTCACGATCATTTGAATTCAGGTGGACTCATCCTTTCGCCTCCAAAGGTTTGAATCGCATCCCCATGGACTCATCACCACATCTAAAGGTTCGCCTTCACATACTTGCCCTATACGCCCTATCATTTGGACTCGCGCAGGGGATTCGCCTATAACAGAGGGTTGCGTTTGAGACAGAGAACATGAGGAGATCAATCAAGTAGGCACACATTTCTGACAAAAAATGTAATAAGTCATATCATATATTATATTTTTCACTACTTTTTTTTCTTTTAAATTAGTTTTTTCTTGTAACCCATCTAAGCCAACAAATAAAAGGCGAATGGGGCATATGTTGGGATTTTTGGGGGCTTTTGGTTCTTTTAGATCTTCTTAGATTCCATATTTCCCATTGTGAGACTTACATAATACATAAAACTCTCTTCATAACTCATCTCATACACAGTCATATCCTACTTAACTTCTCAACTCTCATTTAGAGAACACATTTTAGTAAAGATCAAGTATCATCCACACAAAAATTTAGATCCAACAATTCTAGATAATGTTTTTGGCATTAAAATCACTTTAAATTTTATCAAAAGAATTTTTTCCCATTTGTTTTTTAAGAATGGTTTATTCTTGTTTATAATTGAATGGTTCGTTATATTGCTCATCATTTAGTATTCATGATCTTTCCGATACTTTACTTTTCGCTTTATGAATATGCAAAATGGTTTTAGATACTACTACACAGACAAAAAGTCAATATCAACAATAGGATCGTTGTATATTGCAATCCAGAGAACTTTAACAGAGGCATGCAACGCAATTTACTTCTAAGTTTCACAGTGGTTAATTGGAAACAGAGGTATCCCTATTATGTTAGTACTTTTCTTAAAACTAGAGAGTTCAAATCCAGAATAATTTGCTCGTGTTTCAAATATTCTAGGTATCTAGCAAGAATTGATCATAACAATAAGATAACAATTCTTGTGCATTTGTCGCAAAAGCATTAATCATTAGCTCGCTTTTATAATAAAAATAAATTAGAACTTAATAAGATATCATTACACAAAAGATCATTCTCATTTTTTCCAATTTCCCTTTTCAATCAATGTCCGCCTTTGTTAAAAAGAATGTCTTTCATTTTACTCCGTGCTTATTATGTTTAAAATGTTGCTCGCCATGCCATCACAATTTTTCCTCAAAAACATTATTCCAGCTTCATTTATAATATGTAAAGTGCTCAAAAATTGAATGAATTGATTATGAAAATGATAAGCTGATGATCTTGTGATACATTTCATCAATTTGCTGTTTTTACTTTTCCTATTCAAGTTTGTTTGGAATGCCAAGCTTGCTGTTTTTAATATCTCCATTAGTTGTTCCTTGTAAATTGTATAAACAAAAGTTAAGGAATATGTAATGAAAAACATACCGTGGCTATGATAAGAAATGCTGCAACTGGATACCGCTTCAGTCTAAAAGGAGGAACAGAATAGAGAGTGCCAAGCAAAAGACCTAGACAGTATAAAGAAGAAATGAACGGACCAAAGTTGAATGCAACAATCAGTAGGCCAGCTGAAGCAAAAAATAACACCAAAAGCCATGCAGACTGCACTGAAAGATCTCCAGCAGCTATCGGTAAATATGGCTTGTTAACCCTGCAACACTTGAAGAATCAGGAATAAATGTGCAGCAGCAGTGGCCTCAATGATCTTCATAGGCAGGGATAGATGATGATGTTCCCCCAAATTGCAGAAAACATGAATAAAAGATTCACATGTTATGTTAACTGCAAAAGGAGTAAAGAGGTGGTGAAGAAACGATGAAATATTCTTGGAAATGTGAAATGGGAAAAAAGAACAATGTATAGCATCATGACAAGCATACTTGTCAATTCCAACGTCATAAATCTGATTAATCCCCACAATGTAACCATTGCCACAAATAAGAGCTATGAGCCCATATAATGCCTTGAATATCAACCACCAATCTATTAGGGCCGGATTCTCTATTAAAGCTCTAACAACCAAAGCTCTGGCATACAGAAAAAACAGGTTAGGAGATGATATGAAAGATTTTATCAAAGTTTATCATTAAAAAAAACGTATATGGTGCATGAGGTTCCAGCCAAAGCAGTGCTTGGCAGAAAGCTTGATGCATGCAGTTTTTGCCCGGCATTGCAAAGAGGTGGTTCTGAATGATTAGAACAAAACTCCAAAAAACAATAGTGCGGTAACTGCTTTCATGCGCACCCTCTAAAAATCATATTAGGCGATGAATTTGGATTACACTTCATCAAGGAATTGAATCGCTTACACAGATCCCAGGGCAGTCCCACGAATCGTGTGTGGCCTTAAAAATCTCCAACACGAATCTTGGAAGTTATATAAATTCTTTAATAAAGGATTGGATCCAGTAGCACCAACTTGAGAACATGCCTGCAAACATATAAGGTTCATTAAAATCCTTTAAAGAGTTCGACTTTAATTAAGAGGCACAAATTACAGTTTCAGGCATAAATGCAAACATTGGAACTTCCAATTCCATAATGGTCCCTTTTAGACTTGATGATTAAAAGGCTCCAAGAGTGGCGATTCTAGAACGGTTATGGCTTTTTTTTAAAGCTCGAGTAATAAATAAGAAATAATTCCAATAAGCCTAACAAAAAGATAGATATATGATATGCTTCTTGATTGAATCAATAAAGGATAGTACATCTTTTGAGTAGGTGGAGCTCCTAGAGGACGAAGAAGAGGAAAAAAAGAAGAGGAAGAGAAAAAACAGAGTTTCATTTCCATGATCATAATTACAAAAGGGGGTTTATTTATAGGCTTTATAAATGAAAAAAGAGGGTTAGTTGTCTAAAATAATAATAAAATACTTTATAAAAATACCTCTAATGTTATAGGTTTATTTATAATAAAGTCAGAAGTTGGATCGCTCAAATTGTTTCCTAGACCGGGTGCATACTATAAACTTTAACTGTTGTCTTGAGCTTGTTCTTCTGATTTGTGAATCCAATCTTAACCTTGTTTTTGTGTTGTATTTGTATCTAGAGTAATGTATTGGTGCTTAAAACTCCCGCCCCTATCAAAACTAACCTGTCCTCAAGATTAAGGGATATGAAAGAAGATAAGAGAGTTGAAAAATTCTCCCAAGTGGCATCATGGAGTAGAAAGTGTCCATTATAAAAGAACATGTTTAAGAGGTTGTCTGTGTATTTTGATAATAAAGGTAGCGAGTATGGAATGAGGTAAGATTAGTGTTTGGTTGTTATAGCTAAGAAGAGTAAGAGGTGTAATTGTAGCAGGAGGGCTTCCAAAAAAAATGTTTGAGGATAGATAGATATGGAAGACGGGATAAATCTTACTTTCTAGAGGAAGAGTTAATTGATATATCACTTTTCTGACAATTGATTGAACCTGAAAGGAGACGAAATAACATTTGGCTAGTTTGGAGTGGGTACAGTTAACAGCAGAATTTGACGAAAGGGTTGTAATTTAATCAAAACCCAATCACTTACTGCCAATTGTAAGTCACATCGATGACGATCAGCCATTAATTTCATTTTATGTTGGGCTTGTTGCATGTTAGTACGGAGGGTTTGTAAAAGACTCCGGCGGCTAGTTACTACTGAATTTAAAGTATGAATGTTTGATGTGTCGTTAACATAGGAAGGTATTGAGGAGAGATTTAGGCACAATGTGGGAAATAGACCATAATTTGGGTGTGTTGGAAGTGTAGGCACGAAGGTATGTTCCAAAAATCTATTTATGACGTCAATTTGGCCATAAGTATGTGGATGATAAGCAGCATTATAGTGAAGTGTTGTGTCACTTAGAGTAAAAAGATGACGCTAAAGTTTACTTAAAAAAAATACTATCTATTTGAGATGAAGGATTTTGAAAAATTGTGCAAACAGAAAACCATATTGAAAAGAGATTGTCAACTTGGATTAGAGTATGGTTGCATTTCCGGGATGTGTTCTCGACAGAATCAAGCTCTTTTTTCACCCACGGGAGAATGATGATGACATCCGACCATGAAAATTTATCAGAGGAGCAGAAGATCGACGGCCATAATTGTACCACTTTATTTTGAGTTATTATTTATATTTTGATTATTTATTAACTTTTTTTGTTTTTACCCTCACTTTAGGGAGTAGGCCTATGTGACCCTAGGAGGCATTTTTGTCATTTGTCTTATTATTGTATTTTGGCTATTTATAGCCCATCTTCTTTTAAGGGGATGGATGATTATTAAGAGAAAATTTTGCACTTTGTTCTTAAGAGCTTTGAGAGTTCTTATGAGAGTTGAAGTCCCTAGGTGAGGGCGACTTACTACCCACCAGCCACAGCAAACGTCCGGGCTCGTGGCTTGAAGTCCCTAGGTAAGGGAGTATTACCCATCAGTTGTAGAAAGTGTCTGGGCTCGTGGTTTATTTCTCCGCCGACTCCCTCTCCTCCTCCCCTAGCCGCCACATTCATCTCGCTCTGATACCATTCCTCTTCCCTCAGTCCTTCCGCACCTCTCGGCCAAACCACCTCCACCAAGACGCAGGCCTCCACTTCCCCAACTTTTGGTTGAACCCTTCCCCCACCCAACCACTGACCCACTACTTTCCTAGCCGCCGGCCACCATCCCCCCCTCCCCATGGCTCCAAAATTTCAAAATCAAGCATTCATTATTTTCCTAATTTAAATTCTTGTAAATTTGGAAAGTCAAAAGATTTCAAATTTAAATAAGATTAGATTACGTGAAAAGGTTGGAGTAGCTCCAGTGGAAGATAAGATTAGAGAGAGTCGCCTTAGATGGTTTGGTCACATTAAACGGAGGCCTTCCGATGACCCGGTTAGGAAAGTTGAAGTATTAGATTTGACTTATGTTAAGAAAGGTAGAGGTAGACCTAAAAAGACTTGGTTAGAAAATATTAGAAATGATCTTTCTTTATTAGATTTAAATGAGAATTAGACTTTTAACCAGACACAATGGCGAAAAAGGATTCATGTGGCCGACCCCACGTAGTGGGACAAAGGTTTGATGTTGTTGTTGTTGAATTTGAAATCTCTTTCCTAAGAGAAAATAGTTATGTTAGGAAAACTCCTCCAATCATGCTATTTGAAATTTAAATAAATAATTATCATTATTTCTTTTCCTAATTATTATTCCAAGATTGGCGAGTCATTAAACACCTCACCTCTCCCCTTTGATTTCAAATTTTAAATTTCAAATGCATAGTCACTACTTTTCATAATTAGCATATTTTAAAATAGGAAGGTTTTCAAATCAGATTTTAATTTATTCAAAATCTCAAATCCCTTTGCTAAAATAAATATGAGGTGCATTAAGAAACCTCCCCCAATCATGCAATTTGAATTTAATGAGAGATTGGCCTTAATTTTACCTCCCATAATTGATAACCTATGATTGGCAAGTCATAAAACCCTCCAATCAAGTCCCCATCAAAGAGGCCGCCCCCTCCCTCTATCCCTTTCTCCTTTTGCTCCACCCAATTAAGTCTCTCAATCAATTACTCCAAATTAACTTCAGATTTGAGATTTGATTTAATTCTTATTTTCTTAATTGAGAGATCATAGTTGGCAACTCTATTAAATCAATAATCCCACCCCAATCATGCTAGCTTGGTTCTACATTAGTTATACTTTTCATGTACTGAAGAGAATTGATACATCATCAAAACCAACTTGATCGAACATGAATCTCAATGCATATTAGAATTGAACACTTTCGGAATTAAAGGCAGGCCAATCAAAACTCCAATTCAGCAAACTTAAAGTCAAACAGAACATCTCGACGAGACGAACCCATCAATACCAAAAGTAATTTGATCCAACTACAAATGAGTCCAAATAAAACACTTGAAGCATATTGAAAATTTTGGACATATATTTGAGAATCAAACAATCTTCAAATCTAACATGCATATAATCAAATCAAGCTTCTGATGAGATTGATCCAACAAGCCCAAATTTGTCTAATTTCAACATCATTAGAACACTTAAATGCCAAAATAATGGCCTATGAGTGCAGGAATCAATTTGGATCATCCTATGGAGTTTTCCAAATTTTTGTTATATTTATGGGGCATGTCACTTTGAAAAATCTATAATAGGGGCTTGGTCATTTGCATGAGATTAATGAGCATTCGAAGACTTGAAGAATCATAGAGATCCACTTGAGCACTATTGCTAACAACTGTCTGATTATCATCATTAGACCACCATCTAATAGTCGTTATTGGACCATCGTCTGACTGTTGTCATTAGATCACCGTTAAACCGCCGTCATCAGACCACCACCTAATTGTTGCAATCAAATCACCGCTCGATCATTGCCATCGAATTATCTCTTTTGACCACCACATTCGAACCACTACCCAACCATCGCTGATAGACCACAGTGCACCCGCCATCATTAAATGACCGACAAACTGTCACCATCAAAACAACACCCAATTTCTATCGATATATCCTTCGCCCAACTATGATAATCCGACCACTATCGTCCAACTACAATCGCCTGGCTCTAGTCCTTCAACCATAATTGTCGAATTATGATCTCTCAACCACCATTACCCGACTATGATCTTCAACTAATGTAACCCAACTAAGTTCAACAAGCCATCGTCACCCGACCACAGTTTTACAGCCAACAAACGCCCTTCGGCCATCATTGCCTAATTACGGTCCTCCAACCACCATCGCTAGACTAAAATTCTCCAACCACCATCGCTCGACTAAAATTCTCCAACCACCATCGTCAATTTACAATCCTCTGACCACCATCGCATGAATATGATTCTCCGACCACAGCCATCCAACTATGATCATATAACCATCATCGCTTGAATGAAATCCTTTAACGGTTTGACCTTCATTATGAGACTATGCTCTAGGAAAATTGTCGCATGGCTATAGTGATGTATGTTGACTTCATCATTTACCATCGTCGACAACAACAACACCCTTCATCGGCCTCACCGATGCATGCTATCAATACCAATCTGACCCCTAATATCAACATCAAGACTTATGATATACTTCTTGAACTTTGTTCTCCCTCCCTATAGGAGAATGACCAAACAAACAACAAATAGCCTCTTGAAGACAACTCCCAAGCTAAATGACTCTTTTAACTTCCAACGCAAAATATATTATGTACAATTTATGTTTATTATAGTGTATCAACACATTTCTCAATCACATGAAAGGGCATCATTTGTGACAGATGACAAACATTATTGGAATCATTTCAACTGAGTCGAGCTCATTGTTCTTTCCCTTTTAGAGTTATTCACGAAAAAAATACAATGTCTATTGTAACCTTATTTTATCGGTTTTTATTGAGCATAATATAAAGCTAAAACATTAAGTTCTTTCTCATCCGTAACAAATATTCTGACACACAACAATAATATAGGAAAATTTAAAGTTTCTCTAAAAATTCACTGATGTGTGTTTACATGGGTATGAATTTGCTATGTAAGCTTAAACAAAGCAATAGCTCATAGAAAAAATTAACTTAATGACTAAACTCTGCCTCATCATTCCTCCTCGTCCCTTCAACATTCAGCAAATTTCAAAACTAAAAAAGAAACAAGATCCATGATGTGGGACGTGTATCCACAATCTAAGCCCCAGCATATGCATTCTCCCTAACATCAACAAACACCAAAACAAGAGTAAAACAAAATGCCATAACAGAACAAAAAGCCCAAAATACAATCTGAGAATATTAACATTTTCTAAAACTGGGTTTTTTCCATCAGAAAACGCAGCATACCCAGAATCCAATACGAGCCGACTTTCCGCGCTGAGAAACTGACGCTGGAGGTCTGCATCTTGAAGCAAGATGTGGGGACGAAATGCGCAGAGAAGAAACGGGAAACAGGCAAGAGAGTGAGAACTTAGCTTCGAATCGAAAGCTCGAGGCATTAAGAGCGTGCGTCATTGAAGGACTAGCGGTAGGAGTGGCCGCGGAAAAAGCCATCCGAAGTCCAAGAATAGGTAAACCCGGCGGAGGGAAAATACCACCAGACTACCAGAGCATAGAACTTGTCGGATAACGGAGGAAATTAGGAATTTTAAATAGTGCTTACTTAAAATGTAATTATATTTCCCCCAAAAAAAATGTAATTATATAAAATGAGTATTAATATATATATATATATATATATATATATATATATATATATATATCAAAAAAAAACTTTTAATATTATATAAATAATAATATTAAAATTTATTGTTTTATCTTTAAAAAATTTTCCTATACAAAATTTAATAATTTAAACTTTTATATTAAAAATTATACCTAAATTAAAAATATTTACATAATTTTAAAATATAATCTTAAATATTAATCATTAAATAAATAATAATTTTTTAATTAATAAATTAACAAAATATTTGTTTATATATGTGTCAAAATTTTTACATATTTATTATTAAAAAATCTATATTTAGAACTTTAAATTATATATATATATATATATATATATATATATATATATATATATATATATGAAATATTAGAAGTTTTAATTAAATATAATAATTTATATAGCATTTTAGTAAAATTATTTAGCTTATATTATATTTATTTAAATTATAAAAATGTATATTTATTTTAATAATATTTTCTATAAATATTTAATACTATTAAATTATTTTATAATATTTTTCTATAATATTATTAAATATTTAATTAAAATCTATAGCCTTCATATGAAAAAATATATTTATTTTTCTAATAAATATTATTTGGATGATAAAATTTATTGCATTCAATCGGAGTTATGCACCATAAAAATATATTTATTACTGTGATAAATCTATAGAAGTTTGTGCGACTAAAAATCAAAATAAATACATTAATGAAACTAGTTATTTTATTATAAGCATAAAAGAATATCCACAAAAAATGTGCATAATAAATGATTATAGAACAAAAATGGGATTGACTATCTTATGAATATATATAAACTTAGTACAAAATCAATGGTGATGCTCTTAACAAAAACAAAGTAAGATGAATTCATACATTAATCATAATTGAAGCATAATAATGATCCAATTAATTAGTCTAAAACAATTTTAATAAGAACTCAGATTCTTTTAACCAACTCATGCTGAGAAATATACAAGATAAAATGTCTAAGCAATAATTATAAAGAATATGGAGAGTGCAATAATACAACAACAGCAACATCAAGCCTTTGTCCCACTATGTGAGGTCAGCTACATGAAGCATTTTTCTCCATTGTGCCGTGTTAAGAGTCAATTTCTCATTTAAACCAAATAAAGAAATGTTATTTCTAATATTTTTGATCTTTCAACCAAGTTGTTTTAGGTCTACCTCTACCTTTCTTAATATAAGTTAAATCTAAAGCATCTACTTTCCTAACCGGTTCATCAAAATGGCGCCATTGTATGTGACTAAACCATCTAAGGCTACTCCCTCTAATATTATCATGCATCCACTGGAGCTACTCCAATCTTTTCACGTATATGCTCATTTCATATCCTATCTCTAAAAGTAAATTCACTCATCCACCTGAGCATCCTCATCTCTGCTACACAACTTAATATTATGCTTCTTTTTTACTAGACAACATTTTGCACCATAAAGTATTGCCAGTCTCACCACCATCTTATAAGATTTTCTTTTAAGTTTGATGGGGACTTTTCTATCACACAACAAGTCTGATGCATTCCTCCACTTTTCAACCATCCCAGTTGAATTATATTATCTCTTTATTTGAATAACCTATATATATATATATATATATATATATATATATATATATATATATATATATATATATATATATATATATATATATATATATATATATATATATATATATATATATATATATATATATATATATATATATATTGCCTTCCTTAGTATATAATTAATTATATAAATCATTAAAAGCTAAAATCTATGCATCGCATATTGCTTTCTTAGACTCTTTACGGGCCACTTTAAAATTTTCCCAATTATCAAAATTGTTTACATCTAAACTAATTTTTGTAACAAATATTCTTATTTCTTTATATTTTTTTTGTACATTTTGATTTTACTACCAACTATTTTTAGTATTATGAGTCTTTTCCTTTGATACTCCAAACAACTTTTATAGCAATCTTAATATCATTAGTTACTTTTTACCACCTAACATTAGCTTCCTCCTGATGAATGCAAAGAATGCAAGGAGAAAAAAAAATGGCAAGTATAAGATAAGATGTGAGTGCGAAAAATCTGGAGGGAGAGAGAAAAAGGGAAAGAGGGGAGGTTGCTCAACCAAAAAGTTTGGCAGGTACAATAGATGATGATATATGATACCCTACACTTTTGGGTTTCTTAAATCACATCCAAAGCAGCTATAAGCAAGAAACTCGACTCAAATTATATGTGGATTATGTGACAGGGCAATGAAATTAGAATGAATTATATGAAATAGGAAGTTTGGCATCATGGCTTTCACACAAGGGTTAGGGGTCTTGTCTATGTAATTTTATAATCTAATTCATGTTATTATAGCCTGATTCAAGTTATTATATATTTCTCCCTTAAAAAGAATATATTTTTGAATTCATACCTTAGTTGTGAAATAACTGTAAATAATTTATGATCAACTCTTCTTTAATCTCTCATGATTGTTCTCATTTTGATTGATTTTTCCAAAGTATTAAGATATGATATACATATCAAGACAAAGCTAGCAAACTTGATGTTCGAAAATACACTCAGCTTAATGACTCGAATATTATTGAATCATCAATGACTCGTGTTAAATTGAATGAGAATCATTATGTATGTAGCATTATATTAAAAAGACATGGAAAATATTATGCACACTTGTAAGTCTCGGGGGTAAGACCAACTGATATGAAGCTTTGTCAACCCTTTGAATTACCAACAAAGTTCCAATAAAGTGGTGTTGAAACTTTCATTGCTTACAAAATCTTATAACTATACATGCACTAGTGAAATCATGAGAAATTGAAAGAGAGAGAGAGAGCTTATAACTATACATGCACTAGTGAAATCATGAGAAATTGAAAGAGAGAGAGAGAGAGAGAGCTTATAACTATACATGCACTAGTGAAATCATGAGAAATTGAAAGAGAGAGAGAGAGAGAGAGAGAGAGAGAGAGAGAGAGAGAGAGAGAGAGAGAGAGAGAGAGAGAGAGAGAATATATATAGTCATATTATAAATTTTGTTCTGTTCGTTGTAAGTGACCAATATCTACCTTTTGTTTTCTATGATTTGATTTCTATGAATATTATATCTCCTAAATCTGCAAAAAAATGCATTATTTTTTTATTTCATAAGCTTTTATCGTGCAAGTTTGGATATGTTATAGATTTGATCATTCTGAACGATTTGATATAATTTTATTGCATTTTAAATGAAGTGCTGAATGATATCATGTACATGATATGTAGCTCTACGTGGTACCCTACTGATCAACGTGATTTACTCATTGAGTTTCATATAAAGCTGGAGATTGATTGAGGGTTATAAGGTGTCCGGGTGACTAATTAATGTGATTCAATGAGAGTTATAAGGAGCATATTAATTCAGAGTAATAAGGGTTACTAATTGGGAGTCATAAGGAATATATTAAACCATTCATATACTATAATCCTCTGATATTCATCACTCTAACTATGATCCATTAGACCTTCGTCATCTGACAATTACGATCCCTAAGACCTTTATCTCTCCGATGATTACGATTCCTTCGAGTACGGTTCACCCCTCCTATACCTCTTTATTTCTGAGATTTTGACTTGACTCATGAGTTGGGAATTCGAATTAGCACTAACTAATTTTGAGATCGGCTCGAGTGATATATATATAAACCACGATACTCACATACCTTTTTGACCATACATTTTTCTCGATCAACAGCCAAATATCACACAGCCATCTGGCTAAAATCATCACTTCCATCTCCGGGCACAGCTTCAATGGATGCTCTCACTATCACCTCCCTGCACTCTCCTTCTTGTTTCTTTCACCCCTTTCCCTCACCTAAATCCTACTTTCCTCGTTTCCGTTTCCACCCCGTATCCATTCCATCAAAATCACACCTTTCCCGCCAAAACCTTAAGAAACCCGAGGTCTCCACATCTGATTCCCCCTCCATTGCCATTCCGGTGGTAGATCCTTTTACTTCTGGCGAGACCTCCGGAGAGAAGTTCGATTGGTATTCCCATTGGTACCCATTGGCGCCGGTATGCGACCTCGACAAGCGAGCGCCGCGAGCGATGAGGGTGCTAGGGTTAGACTTGGTGGTCTGGTGGGACAGGGTGGAGGGACAATGGAGAGTGTTCAACGATCGATGTCCCCACCGCCTTGCGCCTCTCTCTGAGGGACGGATTGATCGCTGGGGCCGCCTCCAGTGCGTCTACCATGGCTGGTGCTTTGGCGGCTCAGGCAGCTGCGAGCTCATCCCTCAGGCGCCAGAAGATGGCCCTCAGGCGAGTTGTTTATTTATTTTTTCATCTTTTTAGTTTTTTACCTGTCTATATCTGACTTTCAAATTGTTGAGGGTTGTATGCATGAGGGGCTCTTTAGAGTTTAGATGGCTTGTTAATTGTTAGATTCATCATGGAGGCTAGTTACAACTGAGTCAATGAATCAATTCTTTGGCTGTGAAATAATTAATTCTTATTCTCACTGACCTGTTTCTCACCCTCTTCTCGTCTAGGCTGATTGCTGCCCGTTTTGTCCATAGCGGGAAGAGGTAACTAGAACATTGTCAACTCAGATGATCATATTCATTATTTATTATTCTTCTCCTCAGGTATAAAAGAACAAATGTGAGCTGCACGTGTACTAGCATACACCATTATTATTATCATGCCGTATCTAAATCACCGTTATTATTATCATACCTGGGCGCCGATGCAGCGACTCTTGCATAATTCTCAATGTATTTAGGCTATATAATGTGCCACTTATTGGGAACGCCATAACATTAACATAATGTATCAAAGAATTCTTGCCATGATTATTTGATAAGTTTTATACTGCTTGTCGACTAACTACCACAACCCTCTATTTTTTTATATTTAGGACTTGAGACCTGACAATGACAGTGTTGAAAAAAAAAAAGAAAAAAAAAAAGAAAAAAGGGGTGAGATAAAATATACCACTTAAGCGAAAGGACAACTCTTAAGTGAAAAGTAAAATAGGAAGGATTATGATCGTCTAAGTTGCACCGATACGGATACGGCGATACGGATACGACACGATACGGATACGGGACACGCCAATTCTTAAAAATACAGGATACGGATACGGCGCGGATACGACATTATAATATATAAATAATACATAAAAATTAATAAAGTAATCAAAGTGTAATATTTGAAATGACAAAAAAATTGAAATAAAAGTAAGCATTAAGTATTGAAATGTCTAGTACAACAACAAAAACAAGAAGATAAATTGCCCAGCACATGAAATTTCAACTATTCAATAGAAGGAATGATAAGATTAGCTTCTTCAGTGGTTTGTCTTTGAGTTTCTATATCATCTTCAATAAATATCATAGCTTCTAATTCAGGCTCATCAAGTGAAAGATTAGCAATTTCTAATATTCCCATATCCTCAAGAGATTCAAATCCATCTCCAGCAACATCCCACATCCTGTTGTCTCCTTCCATATAAGTTGGAGTTTTCCTTGAGAGAAGTCGAAGGTTTGTATGCACGTAAACTAAATCTTCAGCCCGTTGTGGAGTAATTTTATTTCTCTTCATTGATTGGATGAATGAGTATGTGCTCCAATTTCTTTCACAACAGGATGAGGATGAAACTTGACCAAGCAATTTTATGGCGATTGTTTGTAGTAGAGGTGCTGAAGCTCCATGTATAATCCACCACATTTTCGGATCAATTCTCCACCTATCACGCAATGACTCTTGGTCACCAAAGTCCTCTAAATAACCAAAAAATTTAGCAAGCTCAATATTGACACTTCTTCTCTCATCCTCATTTGGAAAATAACGCTTCAAACATGTCTTCCTCATATTTGAAATTTCTAAATCTTTCTGTGGAGAAACTCTTTGAGGATCCTGTTGAAGCCATTCTTTAGTTGAATATCTTCAAATAACATTAAAATGAAATAATGAAAGTGTTGAAATTACAAAACAACAAATTGTGAATTCATAATGAAAAAATGTTGAAATTTACCTTGGATTTAGTGAGTGAGCCAAGCAATGTAAAGGTGTATTACTTTTGCTCCACCTATCTTCTAGAATAGCATAGATAACATCCCAAAAGCTTGAGTCTTCATGAAGTGTCTTCCTCTCATGTCTATATATAATTTCTTTTACTTTGGCTAGCATTGAATTCCACATCTCATAAATGAGATGTAAACAAGACTTATCCGTATCAGCTACTCTCAACATCTCATAAATCGGGTCTGTGAAATTTATGATGTATTCAATCTCATCCCACCATAAATCATCTAAAAGCTTCTCTTTTACATACCTAGCATTTCCAACATCATCTTCCCTATAACATGTCCATTTGTCACTGATCACCATAGCTTGAAGAGCATTTTTTATTTTTTTGAATCTTCTCAACATCACTATTACTGAGGCAAACCGAGTTTCTGCAACTGCAAGCATCTTTAAATTAGAGAAATCATTGAACATAGAGAGTCTCATGGAGTGATTCATAATAAAATTTCTAATTACAATTGCATCTCCAGCAATCACTGTGATCCAATGACATTCATTATAGGTGATTTCATTTGCCTCGGTATTCTTAGCTGCACAAATATTCTTCAAAGCAAGATTAAGCGTATGCACAACACATGGTGTCCAGAAAATATGAGGATATGCTTGCTCTACAAGTAGACCTGCAGCTCTACAAACAGGTGCATTATCAGTAATGACCTGAATGATGTTTGAAGGCCCCACCATCATGATAACTTCTTTGATTAAATTAGAAATGAAGAACTTATCCTTGTACTGTCATTCACAGTTTACAGCTTTGATAAACATAGGATAACTCTCTGTTACAGCCATGAAGTTGATAAGTGGTCTTCTTTGTGGATCTGTCCACCCATCACAAACCAAAGTAACTCCTTTTTCCTTCCAAATTTCTCTAGTAGGCTCGAGCAACTTCTCAATATTGTCCATCTCTCTTTGCAACAACTTCGTTCTAATGACATTATATCCTGGTGGCACGTATCCTGCAAGATTGTTATTGCATGCATATGTAAAGACATTTTTGTAATGTGGATTCCTTGCTAGGTTAAAAGGAAGTCCAGCTGAGTAAAACATTCTAGCTATTTCCCCGTCTAGTTGTTCTCTCATTTGTAAATTAAATGCTTTCTCCAAAACACTATCTACAAAATGTTTTCTTTTTTTTTGGTTCAAATCCCTCAATTCGAAAAGGTCCTTTGTTTACAGTACTGTCATCACATCTAATTGAAGAAGATGATGAAGGATAGGAAGCATGAGTGCTTGGAAGTGTAATATGTTTTGGAAGCTCTTTTTTAATCCTTTGCTCAGCTTCACTGATTTTTTTTTGTAATTCAGCCATTTGTGATGAGCTTATCTTCGGGCAAACTTTGATTTCATGACCACTAATCTTCAACAAATGAGCTTTCACTCTATAATATGATCCTTTGTATGATGCATTACAAAAATTTCATTTGAATGCAATATTGCCTCCCCCTTATGATGTTTTACCTATTTTTGTAACATAACCCCATAAAGGTTTGTTATCTTCAATATTAATTTCTGATGGACCATCATCAGAACCAATTCCTGCTCCACTAGAACTCATTATCCTACAAAGGATCTATACAAATTAAAACATATGAATTTGAAACATGAAAAAATTTAAGTGAAAGTGTAGATATGTTGCGACTCTGCCGGGGGGTCCAAGGGGGCGCTGCCCCCTGGCGGGATTCGACCTGTAAGAGTAATTTTGAAGTGCTGTTTATTTTTAAAGTTGTTTTTATGGAAAGATACCGAGCGATATCATTCGGTACCCCTCCATACCGAGCAATACCGAGCGGTACCGAGCAATACCGAGTTCCAATACCGAGCGATACCGAGTTCCAATACCGAGCAGTACCGAGTTCCAATACCGAGCAGTACTGAGTTCCAATACCGCTCGATACCGAGTAGTACCGAGCAATACCGAGTTCCAATACCGAGCGGTACCGAGTTCCAATACCGAGCAGTACTAAGTTCCAATACCGCTTGGTACCGAGTAGTACCGAGCAATACCGAGTTCCAATACCGAACAGTACCGAGTTCCAATACTGAGCAGTACTAAGTTCCAATACCGCTCAGTACCGAGTAGTACCGAGCAATACCGAGTTTCAATACCGAGCGGTACCGAGTTCCAATACCGAGCAGTACCGAGTTCTAATACTGCTCGGTACCGAGTACCGAGCAATACCGAGTTCCAGTAACGTTCGGTACCAAGCGGTACCAAGTTTCAATACCGAGCCTATGATTAAGAAAACGAAGAACGATGAAGAAAACGAACCTACACTGCTCACGTCGCCTTCACTGTTCGCGTTGTCAAGCCGCTTCGTCGACGAAGGATGATCCTATCGACTTTAATGCTCGCGTCGTCAAGCCTCTTTGTCGACAAAGGATGATCCTGTTTGCTTCTATGCTCGGGTCATCGAGCCGCTCCTTCAACTATAACGAAGAAGATGAACACGTGTGTGGAAACGAAAAACCTAGCTCTTTGAAATGTTTCAGCCGCATAAATGAATATGGATATTGAGCGGAAACGGAGGAAAGTCGAAAAGAAAAGGGTAAATCGTGGCTCAGTGTTTTTTTTAATAGGACACGCGTATCCGATACGCGTGTCCAGTCAAATTTAAATAATATTTTAATCGGACACGGCAAGGCCGTATCCGACACGTATCCGTGCCGTATCGGAGGCGTATCCGTATCCGACACGTATCCGATACAGCATGCCTCGTAAATAGGAGTATCCGTGCAACATAGATGATCGTATACAGTGAAGATTTTTTCTTAGATAGAGATGCCAAATGGATGTGGGATGGAGCTTTTTTGAATGGACTTAAGAAGGTGGGTTAACTAGTACTAATAGAATCGATTTAGGGTATTCTTCTGTGCAATTCGAACTTTGGTCAACTTTGAGAGGTGAGCACAAGATTATGAAGGAACGACATAGTTGAAGATTCAAGCTTTCTTATCATGGCATATCATAGTTGGTGCCTCGGTCATGTCAACTTTTTTCTCCATCAAAATGAGTTACATGATGTATAAAGGTATGTCACTTCTGGTTTTAAGGTGAAGCCTAACCACAACAATAGATTATTCACTTGCTATTTCCTATTCTTTTTAATATCACAATCTTAATAATTGATAGATCGAAGATGTTCAAACATATCCGTGCTAGATATGACTTAATATTTAAGCATTTATGAATTATAATTATTAAGTACCTTCATGGACATTGAAATTCAAACAGATCACTGCTCACATTTGTTTTATTAATTGTGAACCTTTCAACTTTTAGAAGGTTTGCGCTAGGGGTGTAAATGAGTCAATAGTCATGTTGACTTTGTGCCACAACCAGTTTGAGTTCGAGCTTGATTAATTAACCAAGTTAGAGCCTGAGTTTGAGCTTAATTCGATGAGTTCCAGTCAACTCACGAGCTAACTTACTTATTGTAAAAGAGAGAAGATAATTCATATTCAAGTAGATAATATAATAACATATTAAAAATAATAAAAAAATCACTTGGAATAAGGAAGATATAAATTTTAAATATTTTTAGTAACTTTATGTTAAAATTATGAAAATTTACATATTCTAAGTCTTTTATTTTATCATGTTTCAAATGAGCCAACTCACGAGCTGACCAATTGAGTCAGGACTGGCTCAATCTTGGTTAGTTAGCTTATCAAGCTTGACTCATGAGCCATTTATTGAGTCGTGCTCGAGCCGAGTCACATGTTGGTTTGACTCAATTACTCTTTTTGTTTCCACCATTTGTTTACCTTTTATCTAATTTTATTATTAGAATTCAAGTTGAAGTGGAGGAATGCATCGGGATTGTTGTGTGATAGAAAAATACTCCTCATACTTTAGGGAAAGATGGTGGTGAGATTTGCAATGCTTTATGGCGTTGAATGTTGGCCATTAAAAGAGAAGTATAAAATTAAGTGTTGTAGGGATGAGGAAGCTGAGATTGATGAGTGACTTTACCCTTAGAGATTGAATGCGAAATGAGTATATATGTGAATAGGTTGGAGTAGCTCTAGTGGAAAATAAGATTAGAGAGAGCCACTACCTTAGATGGTTTGATCACTTAAATCGTCGACTTTTTGATGACCAGATTAGGAGAGTATATGTATTATATTCGACCTATGTTAATAAATATAGAGGTAGGCTTGAAAAGACTTGGCTAAAAAGTATTAGAAATGATATATTTTTAATTATATTTAAATGAGAATTTGACTCTAAGTAGGACACAATGAGGAAAAGTTGTTCATATAGTTGACCCCACATAGTAGGATAAAGGCTTGATGTTGTTGTTGTTCTTTGTTTGTTGTATTTGATCTCACCCTCTACATGTTAGAAATCAAGGCCTTTCAACCTAACTTACTTCCCTTTCTCTCTTTTGGATCCTTCGGTCATGTCTCCTAGTAGGAACCATGGCAACCAATTTCATGCTCGTTGATGTTGCTTGATTCAACAGTCCAAAGAGGAAAGAAACCAAACCTGATCTCTTCTCCTCTTTTGGATTTTTTGGCAAATTACGAGATACACCTCATTCTTGGCCTGTAATAAGGAAATTAGAGGTACAATAAGAAGAATTCAGATGGTAGAAGGCATTGGAGAACACTCAGCCAGAGGAGAAAAAAGGGTTATGATGTGTTTTCCAAAACGGATTGTCTCCTCATATTCTAATGGTAATATCTTTTCATATTTCTTAGTAAATGTTATGTTTTTCTCTTATGTTACCAATCTTTTGTGCATATTCATTTATTTGGTCATATTCGCACTCCTTTAATAAATTTAATTAGATTCACCTGATAGGATACTTTATAGATTGGGAGGCATTGTGTGATCTATTTACATTGCTTTAGGTAGTTGGACGAGAAAGTCACTTTTCTAAAACCTACATAGGATAATTAGGTGCATACTTGCACATCAAACCCAAAGATTCCCTTCACCTAGGAAAAATTTGTTTTGGTTTACATATGTAAAGGAAACTTTTGCAATTAAGTTTTTGTTTTATGCAATTTCAAGTTTTTGTAATCTAAGAGTAGAGTAGCCCTTGGATGTATTGTTAGAGGAGTTTGATTCTTTTATGCCCACAACTTTGAGAAAAAAGATGGAAATGATTCCTTGACTATCTTTATGGGGTCATTTTTATCCGAGCTATCCAATATATTCAATTTAATTCCTTGATTCTTAAAAATATGATAAAAACTATTTTGAATTAGATTTGAAAAGTTGAGGGATTAGGGGATTAAATTGAACACATTAGATAGTTCGAGATTAAAATGTCCCTTTATAAATTGTTTAGAGATTATTTTGACATCTTTTATGCATTATAGTACTGTTATGGATATATAGTGATAACTAGGAAAATGACAAAATAAAAATTTGATAGAAAATATAGAAGAATGGTGTCTTTATAAATTTTTTTTAATATTTGTTGTATAATAAAATATTTTGAACATACAATATAAGAGATAAAAAGCAGGTATAGATTGATTAAAATGAATAGGAAAGATTAAGAAAACCTCATATTTGAAAAGGAAGATACCTCGCACAGAAGGTTTTAGATATCGCGCTTGAGCACCGATCAAAACCTTGAAGTAGATTAAAGTAAGAATTGCCTTCACATCTAAAATAAGATTTATTAACGTCCCCATATTTCTTTAATACCTATAATACATCTATTTGCAGATGCAAAATAAATTACAACCTTATAAAAATTATTTATAAATTACTAATAAACTGCCAATTGTTTCCTTACTTACTCCTAATGAATTGCTAACAAGCTATGCTCAAACTTAATAACATAAAATAAATAACCCCAACAAAAAGAAAGACCATGAAGTCCACCCTAATGGAATGACTCAAGTGGCCATGATGAAATAAACATTCATATTTTTCGTGACTTCAATACAAGTCTTTCCAACCTTTAAATCTGATGCAAGCAAAAATTTGGGAGAGGGCCCCAAATTTTTGCTAACAAAAGAAATCTCTACTAGGTAATAGAAAAGACACAAAAGGACACAAAATAGACGAATAAACTAAAAACAACAACTTTTCTTCATAATATAAAAGACTTACAAACTTGACTCAAACAAGACAAGACTCTTACAAACTTGACTTAAACAAGACACCCTAAACTTGCTTACTTTGAGAAGAGGGATACAGGTGAGGTGGTCACTTGCGGAGAGACGAAAGAGGTTAGAAGCCAAGACGAAGGGCGGAAAGAGCTCGCAAGATTTCTAGAGGAGGTGAGAAGAAAAAGTGGACAATGCTCGCAAGCTTTTCCAACAAAACCCGCAGGTTTACATTTCCAAAAATCATTCCCATAACATATTCTAAACAATCCAAAACATCTCTATTTATAGGCACAAAAGAAGGAATACAAACAGCCCCAAAAACCTTTCATATTCTATATTAAATGAGGGAGATGAAAAGCCAACAATCAACACTAAAAACAAAGCATCCATCAGCCACAGGAAAGCAGCCCAGGCGGAACCCGAAGAGGCAGCCGCAAGAACCAAGGAGGCCCGCACGGAACCGAGGCACCAAGGCACAGGAAAGGCCACCCAGCACGGAAAACCAGCAGCCAACCGGGGAAACCAAGGAGCCATGGCATTGAAAACAGCCACCATAGGGATTCCAAAAGTCATTTTGGAATCCCAAGGGACAAACACAGAATTTTAAAAGATAAAACTATAAATAAAAAGCTACATAAATGAACTAAAACTTAGCTAATAATGAGCTAACTTTTAGTTCAATAAATGAACTAAAAACCAGCTCATAAATGAGCTAAATTCCAGCTTAAAATTTATTGAGCTTGTAAGCTCAAGGGAAGTCAAAACCAACTCATTTTGGGTTTGAGTTGACCCCCCCTTTACCTACATCAAAATCAGTGATGAACAACCTTCTTTTTAATTAATCAGAACTAAAGTCTCAAATTGTTCTATAATCATCAAGAGAGGTTTTTGCACGTTTTAATGCTAATCGGATCATCTATACATACCCAACTATAGAAGCCCACACAAAGTAATGAAAACACAGAAAATTTCTTTCTTCAAGCTTCCATAATGTTGATGTATATTGAATAACATCTAATAAGAGATTATTTGACATTGCAGGTTCATACTTCTGGCAAAGCTTGTGCAGCTAGTTACCCTTGTTGTGTTCAGAATAAGATAGTGTGGTTTTGGCCAAGGACGGAGCCTCTATACAAAAATATATTGATGAAGTGCAAACCTCCCAGTATCCCTGAACTTGATGATCCATCATACGCCAGTTCAATGGGCATTCGAGATATGTCCTATGGGTAATATGGTGCTAAAATTTTCATTATCTTATACTTTCCATGCTCACAGCTTCTGCAAATCAGAAATGGTTATAAGATACTTTTTCTAGCCAACATTACAACCCAAAGTTTATTCACCCTTGCGGAAAAAAACACCCTGGTTAGCATTCTGAAATATTCAAGCAATGTGTAATAGGGTCAAATATGCTGATAGCATTGTCAACTAAAAATAAATTCATCTTTTTAAGCTTTGCTTAGGAATTATCTGCCTTCATTTTTAAGATCTAGCGGCAAAGGATTTCAATTAAGTGGTACTGATTTCAGTTCATTTTAATCATTCCTGCCCTCATTTGTTCTGTAAATACGAAATTTTCCATGAAATGCTGGGTTCAATGATCATACTATGTGTTATCAGGGTTTAAGATCAAGTCATGCCAAGGTCTATATTAAAGGAATCATATTTTGAGGAAGCTTGTATGGTATGTAAAAGATCGTGTTATCAAACATGAGATTTTTTTTTGGTTCTTTATATATCAATGATTAAGAAAAAAAAATTGCATACAACTCTGATTGATAGGTTGTGTATTGTATGCTTGATAGATTGATATGGCTTCGGCAAGGTTGTGAAAATCAGACCGGATAATGAACCAGAAGAAGGAGAGGTTCATGGTTCGACTCGTAATAAATATTAATTTTATTTAAATATAACATAATTTACATAATAATGATGCAATCATATAAAAGAATATGGCTGAAAATTAAACAGAATAAATAATCATGAAATATAAAGCATGAAAGAATACTTATTTTAATTGAAGACATAAAATATCGAGAAAAAAGTAATAGTTCTCATTCAATTGTTCATATCATTTTACAAAAAAAATTTATAACTCAAAACAGTCATGGTGATTCTAATAATCATCCCCTAAATTTATGTGATCAAATGATGGGTTTATTTGATCATTATATTATTATTTGAGTTCTCATTTTCATATTTTGGATTTGTGTCTAAGAGAAGTAAGCTTTTGAGTATTTAGTGATCTTTAACCTACAAATTTTAAATTCTCTTGCACGATTTATATTCATTGCATCATTTCTATTACATTAGGAGACCTAAAACCTAAATTGTCCTACTTCAGATTATTATTAGAGCTTATGATTACATTATCATGTTAGGTTCAAGTTGGATATTTAATTGAGTCGATTAAAAAAAACCAAAGATGCAATTTAAGCAAAGTTTTGTAAATTACAGTTCGAGACTACTGCAACGTGATCTTTGTGACTCATTTGTAGTAAATTAAATATCCCTTTCCATCCTCCTAGCCGTCAGCCAACACCCCCCCCCCCCCCCCTCTTCTCCCCAAACCGTAGGCCGACCCCACCTCTTTTTCCCATGCCGCCAGCCTCCTCCCTTCCCCCTTCGTTGCCTAAATTTTTTTTTTCAATTTGAAGTATTGAATACTTTCCTATTTTTGTCCATGCTAAACTTGGAAAGTTTTCAAAATTAAAAACTCTTTCCTAAAATAATTTGACTTGTTTTGGAAACCTCCCCAATCTCCTCAATCTGAAATTAATTAGAGATTCACCTCTAATTCTCTTTTCTTAATTAATGTGCTATGTTTGGATCATCTCGAGGAGGATGATGATGTATATAGTTGTGTAATATCATCGTAGTCGCCACTGTTTTCACTTGCTTCTTAAACAAATAAGTTTGCATATTACGCAATATGACCCATTTATTCCTTCACACATCAAAAGATATTTCAATGACACCATGTAATGACGAATGTCGCTTATTAAATATTTTTTGCCTCATATGAATCAATTGATTATCTCTTTCAAAATATAGAATATGATACCTTAAATTTGAAAATGACTTCAAAACTCACGTTGCATCAGATATCCAATATCCACAATGTAATATTTACCTATTTAGAAGTGTGCTGGCCCCTCCCTCTCTCTCCAATTCAATTAATCCGCATTAATTCCCTTCCATTAATCTCTCCACTCATTTGGGAATTCTTTTTTTTTTATTTTTTTACTCCTCTTCCCTCCTACCTAGCAGACGCCCCTCCTCTTGCTTCCCCATCTTCTGAACCTTAAGTTTCTCACCAAATAGTTCATCTTCCTAGTCCCTAATCTCCCACAAAGTGCTGTCCAGATTTTTTTGGACATTCAATATTGCTTTCCAGAAATTTCAGCACAAGAGAAATAGCCAATCCACCACCCAAATCTCCCTAAGTGCTGCTCAGAAATTTTCACACAGCTAAGCAAAGTCCTGAGATCCAATGCAAGCTAATTTGCTGTCCAGACGTCCGGAATCGGTCCAAGTTGCTGCCCAAACATTCTGAAGGTGCTAGGTTGCTGTCCTATCCTCTCTTTATCGAAAACAACTTCATCGAAGCCTATTATATTCTTCCTTTGGGTAAACTCTTTCCTTTTCCTTTTACCTACTTATTCCCTCTCAATTTTGGCATCATAAAGATTGTGCAAACTTTTCCGCAAGCCAATTTATTAAGAGTGTGAGTGGACCCAACTAGTGACTAGTCTAAGTGTTAATTTAGGGATTTCCTTTGGAACTCCCAATGTTTTGCTAAGCTTGATTGATTTGATTCATGTATGATTCTAAACGATTATCATGTAGTTTGGCCTAAGCTACATCATCCTTCTTATCGTATTTAATCTCTGTTTAGATTGCTGTAAATTTGGATAATTATTGTTGCTCTAATCTAAAGGCGTTAATCTCAACATTGGATATTTGCATATACACATAAGTTCTACATCACTTATCCCTTGATCCATGAAGTTCTTTGATTTTGGCCTCAATTTGCAGTGTTAATCACTTCCACGCTACACATTCTTGTTGATTTTCCTCCATGCCTTTATGCTCGCTACTAACATTTGTTGCTCTTGTTGGATTCTGTTATGCCGGTCCAGCCTGGACCGGCTCATCCTGGACCGGCCCAGCCGGTCCGGGCTTATGCCCGACGGAAGAAGGCGGAAGGGAGAGGGGGAACCGGGGTGGGGTCCAATTGATTTCAAATTGAAATTAAATGTTTTTGGAGGGAGAATGAAGGGTAGAGAAGTCCTTTTGCTTTTAATTAGAATTAGAGTGTATTAAATAGGGAGTTATGAGGAGAGGGGTTTTTATCTTGCATTTTGAAATTACTTTGGGTTCTAGGTTTTCTTGCTTGGGCTCTCGGCGTTGCCGGAGATTGTAGGAGAGTTGTTCTTCCTCTCGAATTGAAGAACATTGTATCGGGCTTTGGTTTTGATTGCTTACTAGTGGAATACAATCGTCGCTAGTGTTTTCCTACAAGTTCTTCCCTATTTCCGCTGTTTTTGCGCTATTTGTGTGCCGATTTGGGTTAGGTTTGCTTGCGAACTCAAGTATTACCTTAGGGTTACTTGCGAACTCAAGTATTTCCTATCAAATTGGTATCAGAGCAAGATCCGGGCGGTGGAGGGTGGTTTTTCTCTGATTTTCGCTGCAGATTTTTGCTGATTTTTGGAGGATCCGGAGGCATCTCGTCATTTCCCATGGCATCTAAGCGAGTAGAAGTCTTGGAGACCGAGATGGGGCAACTTAAGGCGGATCTGGATGAGAAGATGGCCACATTGAGCGAGAATGTGGAAGGGAAATTCGTGGTATTGGAGGAGATGATGAAGAAACTGTTAGAAGGGTAAGCAAGGGCGGTGCCGGGGGAGGAAAGAGGAGAAGGGAGTGGGAGCAGGGGAAAGGAGAAGGTGAATCCAGACGAGGAAGAGGAGGTGGAACTGTTTAACAGCAGTGGGAGGATGCCACCTCGGGAGTCCATCAGGCGAGAAGAGCATGAAAGAAGGAGAGACTTCAGGGAAGAAAGAGAGGATGATTGGCGTCGCCGACGGGCCGATCCAGTGGACCGGCCATGGGGGATCCCGAATCACCATGGCGGAGCGCGAGGGGAAGATGGCTATCGGCGGCCGAGGAGGGATGATGAGCCCCGATATGGAGAGAGGGGAACTTGGGAAGACCCCATTGCATGGGACCGAGGAGGCCATGGGGGGAATAGGGCATACGGGGTGGACACGAGAGCCAGAAAGCTGAAAATGCCCGTGTTCGAAGAGGGAAATGTGGATGAATGGATCCACAAGGTGCAGAGGTATTTTGCGGTGAATGGCCTGATGGAGGAGGAGAGATTGATGGCGGCTAGCATGTGCTTGGAAGGGGCGGCTTTTGCATGGTTCAAATACATGGATAAGTGGGATTCGGTGAGGACTTGGAGGGACTTCAAGGAGGCTATCAGGGAAAGATTCAGGGGGGGCAGCCCATGGGAGATATCAGAACAGTTCTACGCCCTCACTCAAGAGGGAACAGTGGAAGAGTACCGGAAGAGATTTGAAAGTCTGGTGGGTGACATGGAGGGATTATCAAACAGCATTCTGGGGGGAAACTTTATGAAGGGCCTTAAGCCAGAAATTAGAGATGCGGTGAAGGTAATGAGACCGAGGGACCTGAGGGAGGCCATGGAGTTGGCTCAACTGGTGGAGAACCAGAAGACCAACGCCCGAAGTTGGCGGAACAACCACGCAGTGGGTCCTACCAGGACAACTACCACTTACTTGGCTCCAAAAGGGCCAACCCCTAGTGTCCTTAAAGAAAGTGGGAAGGAGAAGAGCGGGGTGACCAGATCAGCTGGGAGTTTCAAGAGATTGACCGAGGAGGAGATGCAGGAGAAGAGGGCCAAGGGCCTTTGTTTCAGATGTGAGGAGAAGTTTGTTCCAGGGCACCGGTGCAAGGATCGCGCTCTTCGGGCTCTCACCGTCTATATAGACGAGGCGCCTGAGGAGGGTGATGCTTCTGATGAGGAGCAGATTGATCCCCAGTTGGAGGTAGCCGAGGTATCCCTAAATTCTGTGATGGGATTCACTCCTAGCCATACGATGAAGGTGAAAGGGAAAATCCTTGGGAGGGAGGTAGTAGTGTTGATCGACAGTGGAGCCACCCACAATTTCATATCCGCTCAGGTAGCGGAGGAGCTGGGAATGGAGCCTACTGAGACAGGCAGTTATGGAGTGATGATGGGGACAGGGAAGATTGAGTCCAGCACTGGGATCTGCAAGGGGGTGGAGATGAGACTACAGGAGATTAGGGTGGTGGAGGACTTCCTACCCCTGAGGTTGGGTAGCACAGACATCATTCTGGGCATGAAGTGGCTACAGACCTTGGGTGAAACCAAGGTAAACTGGGGGACCATGGTGATGGAACTGATGGTAGAGGGAAAGAGGGTGAAGCTGAAAGGGGAACCAGGATTATCCAGAGCTGGAGTGTCTCTCAGGTCGATGGTGAAGATGATCCATGAGGAAGGAGGAGGGTTCCTTGTGGAGTTGCAGAGCTTGGAAGATTGTCAGGAGGAGGAAGACAAACACATTCCTGTGTCAGTTCAGCCCTTTCTGAAGGAATTTGAGGATGTGTTCCAACCTCCGGTGGGACTACCACCTGACAGAGAACGGGAGCACCAGATTATCCTGAAAGAGGGGGTATCCCCTATCAGTGTGAGACCTTACAGATACCCTCAGATGCAGAAAGATGAGATTGAGAAGCTGGTGGGAGAAATGCTAGAAGGAGGGATCATTCAGCCCAGTGTGAGTCCTTTCTCTAGCCCAGTTCTGCTGGTAAAAAAGAAGGATGGGAGTTGGAGGTTCTGTGTGGATTACAGAGCCCTCAACAAGGAGACAGTGCCTGACAAATTTCCCATCCCTGTGATTGACGAGTTGATGGATGAGCTACATGGAGCCGTTTTATTCACCAAGATTGATCTAAAGTCAGGCTATCATCAGATCAGGATGAGGAAGGAAGATGTGCAGAAGACAGCCTTCAGGACTCATGAGGGCCACTACGAGTTCCTGGTGATGCCTTTTGGCCTCACCAACGCACCAGCCACATTCCAGGCATTGATGAACCGGATCTTCAAGCCACACCTTCGCAGGTTTGTGTTGGTGTTTTTTGATGACATTCTCATCTATAGCAGGACTGAGAAGGAACACCTAGAGCACCTGAGAGTGGTGTTGGGGGTGCTGAGGGAGCATCAGCTGAAGGCCAATTTCAAGAAGTGTGACTTCGCTCAGGCACAAGTGGAGTACCTGGGGCATGTGATATCTCAGGAGGGAGTGGCTGCGGATCAGTCCAAAATAGAGGCAATGTTAGCCTGGCCTCAACCCAAGACCTTGAAGGGGCTCAGAGGGTTTTTGGGACTGACTGGCTACTACAGGAGGTTTGTGAGAGGATACAGCACCATAGCAGGACCGCTGACAGAGCTGCTCAAGAAGGATAATTTTTTATGGGGGAAAGCAGCTTCTGAGGCTTTTGAGAAGCTGAAGAAGGCCATGACGACGGTGCCCGTACTTGCTCTGCCAGACTTCAATCAGGTGTTTGTGTTGGAGACAGATGCTTCAGGCTATGGATTGGGGGCAGTGTTGATGCAGAACCATAGAGCCATAGCTTACTTCAGTCAGATACTGTCGTCCCGGGCTAGGCTGAAGTCGGTCTATGAGAGAGAGCTGATGGCGATTGTGCTGGCCATCCAAAAGTGGAGACCTTATTTATTGGGCAGACACTTTATTGTCAGGACTGATCAAAGGAGCCTGAAATACTTGCTAGAGCAGAGTATGGTCACAGAAGAGCATCAGAGGTGGTTGTCCAAGCTGCTCGGATATGATTTTGAGATCCACTATCGGCCAGGATTAGAAAATAAGGCAGCGGATGCCTTATCACGTTGTATGGGGGAGCTCCAGGGAATTGCTGTATCAGTACCGGTTCTGATTGATTGGGGAGCCATCAAAGAGGAAAGCATCCAGAATGAGGAGCTAAGGAGAATCAAAGAAGAGGTGCTATCAGATGAAAACAGCCACCCAGGCTACTCAGTGGTGGGAGAAAGACTGTACTATCAGGGAAGGAGTGTGATCCCTAGGTCTTCCATTCATATTCCCCAAATGCTACAGGAATTTCATGGGAGTGCCATAGGAGGGCATTCAGGAGTGCAGAAAACCTATAGCCGGTTAGCTGCGGAATTGTACTGGAAGGGGATGAGGAAAGACATAGAAGAAATGGTGGCTAAGTGTGATACCTGCCAGAGGAACAAGTACATGACGATGGCACCAGGGGGATTACTACAGCCCCTGGCCTTACCAGAGAAGGTTTGGGAGGAGATCACTATGGATTTCATTGATGGGCTTCCAAAATCAGAGGGATATACTGTTATATTTGTAGTGGTCGACAGGCTGAGCAAATATGCTCATTTCATTCCCTTAAGACACCCGTACACAGCGGTGTCTGTAGCAGCAGCATTTGTGAGGGAGATAGTCCGCCTGCATGGGGTACCAGAGTTTATTGTGTCGGATAGGGACAAGGTGTTCTTGAGCCATTTTTGGAGGGAGTTATTTAGGATGCAGGGCACAATATTGAAGAGGAGCACAACATATCACCCACAGACTGATGGGCAGACGGAGGTGGTGAATAGAAGCCTGGAGACATACTTGAGATGCTTTGTGTCTGAGACACCGAAGTAGTGGGCCAAATGGCTGGCCTGGGCAGAATATTGGTACAACACCTCCTCTCACTCGGCTACCAAGATGACACCTTTTAAGGTGTTATATGGAAGAGACCCCCCACACCTGGTACACTATAGCCATAGGAGTACTCCAGTATCTGCAGTGGATCAGCATCTGAAAGAAAGAGATCAAGTGTTGGACGAGCTCAAGAGGCATCTTCTCAGAGCCCAACAGATTATGAAGAAACAGGCGGACAGTAAAAGGAGGGATATACAATTTGGAGTTGGAGACAAGGTCTACTTGAAGATCCGACCATACAGGCAGAGGACTATATCCCAGAGGAGAAATGAGAAGCTGGCAGCAAGATATTTCGGCCCTTTCGAAGTGGAGGAGAAAATCGGGGAGGTAGCATACAGGTTGAGGCTTCCTTCAACAGCCAGAATACACCCCGTTTTTCATGTATCACAGTTGAGGAAAGTGGTGGGGGAACATGCAGTAAGCCCAGAGCTGCCCAGCACATTGAGGGAAGACATGGAAGTGACACTGGAGCCTCTAGCGGTAGAAGGAGTACGCATCAATAAAAAGGGGGAAAAGGAAGTGAAGATCAGGTGGAACGGCCTCCCAGATTATGAGGCCACATGGGAGCCATTGGAGAGGATTGCAATACAGTTCCCTGCCTTCCACCTTGAGGACAAGGTGGTACTTTGGGAGGGGGGTAATGTTATGCCGGTCCAGCCTGGACCGGCTCATCCTGGACCGGCCCAGCCGGTCCGGGCTTATGCCCGACGGAAGAAGGCGGAAGGGAGAGGGGGAACCGGGGTGGGGTCCAATTGATTTCAAATTGAAATTAAATGTTTTTGGAGGGAGAATGAAGGGTAGAGAAGTCCTTTTGCTTTTAATTTGAATTAGAGTGTATTAAATAGGGAGTTATGAGGAGAGGGGTTTTTATCTTGCATTTTGAAATTACTTTGGGTTCTAGGTTTTCTTGCTTGGGCTCTCGGCGTTGCCGGAGATTGTAGGAGAGTTGTTCTTCTTCTCGAATTGAAGAACATTGTATCGGGCTTTGGTTTTGATTGCTTACTAGTGGAATACAATCGTCGCTAGTGTTTTCCTACAAGTTCTTCCCTATTTCCGCTGTTTTTGCGCTATTTGTGTGCCGATTTGGGTTAGGTTTGCTTGCGAACTCAAGTATTACCTTAGGGTTACTTGCGAACTCAAGTATTTCCTATCAGATTCCTTCAGTTCCATCTGCTGTTAACATTTCTATAATCCTGTTTATTGAATTTCTGTGTATCATTGAGCTCTCAGCTTAATGAAGCTTAATTAATCCCGTGACTCCATAAAGCACATACTTTGGTTTCAGAGTTTTACTGTTTGAATATTGAAAAAAACATTTCCAGTACCCTAGTTTCATTGAAGACATATTACAATATCTCGTGATTTTTTTTTGGTTCTCATTGGAGATTACGTTACATCGTAATGTTCTTTTCTTTTTTCCTTGTATGGTTTACTTGCAGCTTAGTTTTTTGCTGGTTGTAATGTTTACTTCCTGGCATTGCTAAATGAACTGTTTTATCTTTCAGGTACGAAGTTCTGATAGAAAATCTCTTGGACCCTGCTCATGTACGATATTCACACCACAAAATAATGACAGTTTCTAAACAACCGTCATCGCTTACCAGATATGCACTTCTTAGCAAATTATTATATTATATTTGATCTACTTGATGTTCTTTGAATGATTTTATAAATGCAGTTTTTTCTTTTTACTTTTTTGCTCTGTTGACCGGCTCTGTATTGTTATTTTTTTTCTAAAATACAGAAATTCCTTTCTTCCACAGATCGTGAAGGAGGCGTGCCTATAGTGATAACAGTAGAGGAATCAGATATTAATGGCTTCCTTGCAAAGCAGGAATTTGGATATGGCAAGTTTGTTGCTCCTTGTTTAGTTCATATGTTCCCTGGCTCTGGTTCTAATATTGGATCCGCTTCATCTTCAGACAGCAAAGCGGTAGCTATTTAGTTTTTTTTTTGTTGGGTTTTATTCTGCCTAATTTTTTAATGTCTTTTTTTCTTTAATTTTCTCTAACTTTGGTAACCGTTAATCACCTACATTACTGCAGGGTCAACGAAAATTTCATATCATTGTCTACTGCATTCCAGTTAGTCCAGGAAAAAGCAGATTGATTTGGTCCTTCCCAAGAAATTTTTCTGTTTGGATTGATCAAATTGTTCCACGCTGGATGTTTCATGTTGGACAAAATTTAATCCTTGATTCTGATATGCACCTCCTCCATGTAGAGGTAACGCTAATATGCAGCTTAAATTATGATTGCGATAGAAATCAAAGTTTGTTTTGCTAGTTAGTCAAGTGGACTAATTATTATTTGAAGAAGTAATTAGATACCTTAAATCCAATTTTTCTATTTTTAGATCATTATCATAAGGTCAATTTTGTTTTGTATTTGGTAATCCTATCACTAAACCGATGTAGATCAAATTCTTGTTATTTTAGTATAGATCTCGATTAGAATGAAGAGCTGGTTGGTGACCTTGCTCTTAAAATTGCAGAGCTTAAACAAAGGTTGTCATCCACACTTGGTGTGAGCAGTCGCATAAAGCCTGTGGATGACTTTTATCATTCATATATATTTGCAAATATATAAACATAACGGATTACTTGTGGCCTATTTATATAATATATTATGTATTAATTGAACCACATAGTCCATAGGCTTTTACCCGGGCAACAGGAGAAGCCTTGATAGATTTTAGGTCCAGTTACCATCACAACTGGCTTAGACCTAGTTCTGAGAAGACTAAACCTCACTCATCTTTTCATGTGGTTTAATCTAATTGAGACTTGTTTAATAAATTTGGTTGTTATTATTGTTGACTCAATTTTGTGAGAAGCATATAACCAGGATGTTCCCCTCTTATGGATTGACCTTAATGGCTGATTGTAGGTATTGAATATAATTTAGGCTAAGATTTTGTTCGCTTGATTCCACATGGTTGTTGGTATAGATTATGTGAATCTCTTATGGAATCGTCTTGAAACTTGGGTTGATTTTATTTCATAACTAATATATAGTGAGAATCCTTGGTTTGGGTTTGCACCATTACATCTCTCTTGTTTCCTCGATTGAGATTCCCTCCTCTTTTACTTTTTTTTTTTTTTTTTTTGAAGGATTTTCTTGACTTTGAGATGCATATGTGAATGTAAACTTTTTGAGGTAAAGCTATTGTGAAATTTTCTTAGGTTTTCTTCTGTCTTTTGAGCGTGGGTGTACTTGGGATATTTGAAAGTTTGGTGAGACTGTTGGGGGGAGATGAGGAGGAGTAAATACCGTAATGACGAAACAAACAAGAAATTAAAAGCACCAAAAATAAAGAACACCGTGGAAAAAATCCAAAATAAGGAAACAATCACGGAGCCACACCACACCAAGAAAGTTGGATTTTTATTTTGTCTTATGTGGTGTTACAGAAATCTAGCTTGACGTACTTTGCAGTTGGTTTGTTGTTTTGTCTTATTCTCTGCATAGCTGGCTTAATCTAAAAACCAGCTAAAATTTAACTTGTAAGGCGTGATAATAAGTACTTATTAAGAATTGTTCAGAACTTAAGATCATCATTCTTATGCTTCCTGGTCACATTAGCCACATGATAAGGTCTCAAGCTTTGAGCATTTCATGAAAAAAATTAGTTATTTTATTCTCTTTGGTTTATTTTAGAGATCTTTTATATTGTTAATGATGTGTTACGAGTGAACATTGATAGTACCTTCCATCTTCCATTGGTCAAAAT
This sequence comes from Dendrobium huoshanense, assembly GCA_016618105.1. NCBI lineage: Eukaryota > Viridiplantae > Streptophyta > Magnoliopsida > Asparagales > Orchidaceae > Dendrobium > Dendrobium huoshanense. The sequence goes on along the minus strand of CM028355.1, from coordinate 52,480,745 downwards.
CTGGATTAACAGGAGCGAATTATTGCTGAGATTGGCCCTTCCAACTGGGAAAAAGCTTGTTTTGTGCCAACTAAGTCGGATGTCATGGTTACTGCCTTCAGAAGATGGTTTAAAAAATACTCAAACTGTCAAGTTGACTGGGCAAACAAGTCTCTAGGCTACCTACCTCCAACTCCTCCTAGGGAGCAACTTCTGGACAGGTATATTCTAAGCAATGTCGAACATTTTGTTCAGCACTTTACATTCTCATACATCAGGACACTATTGAAGAACGCATTTTTTTTTCTTTGAAAAGCTAGAGCATTCTGGGTGCTTCGTATATTATTTCTATACATTTTTTTGAGCTTTCGAGGGATGTTAGACGCATAATAGGAGCGTTGGGTTAGGATATTGTCCAAATTTTAGGGCGTCTCCAGGCGAACTCCAAACAACTGTAAGACGTAAGCTGGTTTGCTCCATTCGAATGACAAAAAAATCGCTAATCCGTGGAGGGTGAACAGTGCGACGCCAATGTTGGCATTGCACTGTTCACCTACGCGATTTTTCTGCTCAACCGGATTTGTCGAAGAAACGCGCGAAAGAGGAAAAATACGATCACCTTCACAGAAGCGTGCAAAATGGAATTCGACCGGAGATGAATTATGACATTTTTGAGTTTCACAGCATTTTGGAGTGAAAAATAGAATTTTCGGTTGGAGATGCCCTTAATTAGGTTGAGTTTAAATTTTTTTTTTTTTTTTTTTTTAAATTGGTGCAATACTAAAAATATTTATATATTACATTCACCCAAAGCAATTCTAAATATTATAAAATCCATTCTGACATCCTCATCTGATTTTTTTTTCCAAAATATTATAAACAAGTGGTATCACTCTAGTTTAATTCTACACTTAATCAATTTTATTATAAATTCTCCTTTCATTCTTCATTTCTACCACTCTTTTTTTATTATACACACTTCAAGTGTTATTAAGGCTTCGTTTGAGATGACTTTCTTACTGCTTCTTAAAGCAGATTTCTAGTATAAAAATTGAGTATTTAATCCTATTTTTTTTATCAAATTTTATGCGGAAGTCTCTATTATAAGTATAATAGATGTTAATTTTTAACTATAAAAAAATTTAATAGTCATGTCCAACCTGCTTATGGTTCTTGTATATTTCAAAAAGTATGTTATTTGTGGCTATAACTTTGCTTTCATCTGCCACATCTTTTTTCTCTGATATATTCTGAAGTTATCACTCTGATTTTTGTCAGGTATTGGACTCATGTTGCGCAGTGCAGAAGCTGTAGCTTGGCTTTAAAGGTGCTGAGAGTAGTTGAAGCTTCTCTTCCAATTCTTTCATTAATTTTGATCGGAGTAGTGGCTGCTTCCAAACCAAGTGTAATGTCTGCAGCAATAAGAACTGCAGTTGTCTCCATGGCAGTGCTCCTTTTTGCAGCTTCCAGGTGGCTCTCCCACTTTATATACAAGACCTTCTATTTCCATGACTACAACCATGCTTTCATCTGAATCAGAAGCTCCAGTTCTCTCTTTCTCATTATCACATTGTAAGTAAAAGGCAATCTTCTTAGGGTTCGTTTGGGATGATTTTTTTGCCGCTTCTTAAAGCAGTTTTTTAGTACAAAAATTTTAATTTTTGTACTAAAAAACTGGTTTAAGAAGCAGTAAGAAAGCTGTCCCAAACAAAACCTTAGTTAAAATATTTTTATTTGTGTATATTCATATCAGATGTAGCATAATTCGCCTGTGATAAGAGTTGTTATGATAGGTTTTTTGGAATTATTCAACATATGCATGTCAATGTTGATCGATCGTCATATTTAGCATGAACAAGCACATATGTCACTATTTGGATGTGATGAGAGTAGTTTTACTTATGCAATTAGTTGAAGGAGAGCCTAAGCGATTAGTTTGGTTAAATTTGCATTATAAGGGCATCTCCAACGGAAAAATTCATTTTATGCTACAAAATACAGTAAAACTTCAAAACGTAGTAATTCAGCTCCAATTGAATTCCATTTCTTTCTCCTCTTTCGCACACTTCATCTTGCTGTGAAGGTAATTGTCTTTCTCCTCTTTCGTGCGCTTCGTTGGCAAATCCCGTAACACAAAAAATTGACCTAGGTGAATAGTGTGACGTCAATATTAGCGTCGCATTGTTCACCAAACGAATTTTGGTGTGTGATTTAGCGTTCAAATGGAGCGAATGACAAACACTATATCACCTTTATGCAGTTCGGTTGGAGATGGTCTAAGCGATTGGTATGTATTTCTCTTATGTGGTTAATTATGAAGGCAGTCATTGCTCTAAGTTGGAACAAAACATTGATTTTGTAGATTTTTAATCACTCTTTTTAGCTGTTTTTTTTTTTTATATATCGCAAATATATATAATATAATATCTAATTGTTTATATCAATTTATTTGAAATAAAATATATATTTTCATGCATCTGCTTATGCATGATTTTGACGTTATAACGATGCATATAAGTAAATATAAAAATTATAGTATTAGATTAATAAATATTGGTTTTATAGTATATATAAAATAAATTTATTATTATTATTTTGTCGAATATTTTTCTTCTATGAAGGTCTGATCTTGAATTTTCCTCAACCACATGTGATGTGATGTGAGACTTTGATAATTTAAATGTTTTTGAATTTATTATATGTAAAATAAATTTAAAAAGCAATTGAAAATTAAGGAGAGTTAAAATGAGTATCATTCAGAGGAAATTTTAGTGTTGCAAATGAATCGAGCATTTGATAAGTTACTCATAGCTCGGTTTGATTGCAGCTTCTTCATGATGGATCATCATTTTTTATGTAATCAAATAAGTTTGAACAAATTTTTAAATATTCGATTGTTAAATAAACAAATATAAATAATTGTGTTTGGATCGTTTATGTTCACGAACAACATTAAATAAACTCGTGAATAAGTTTGATAAAAAGCTCGTTAAGAAGCTTGATTAAATCTTTATTTTATATATTTTCATATAATTTTTTGTTTTATTATAATTAATTATTCTTGTAATATAAAAAATTAAGAACATTTTATTTATATATTTTCATTATAATGAATATTTTTTTAATGAATATGTTCATAAATAAGAGGTATTTATTCCTGTTTGTATTTTTTTTTTTTTGTTTAAAGTGTTTATGGAAAAATTTGTTTATAAGAAAAAATGTTTTATGAGCTCATTTGGTAGATCGAAATAACTCTTTATATATGTTCGGGAACGACTCTAAGTGATTATTTGTTAGTAGCCTTGATAAGTCTCGTTTATTTAAAGCTTGATAAGCATAAATAAACCAAATATGAACCAAACATAATTCAAATATAAATATATATTCTTTTAAATGATTAACTAAGTTGACAATTTATTAAAATATTTCTTATTAAATTTTATTATAAGGTGATTAGGGATTATTCAGAGCTAAAATAGTGAGCATTTTTAAGTACAGTAATTTATCCCAATATAATTATTTATTTTTAATTTAGTTAATATAATTGAGATTTTATTAGCATATAATTTTTACAATCAACCTTGAGATAATCAATTAGTAAATTAATTGGCTAGAGCGATTGGTAATTAAGGAATTATTCAGGTTAATTAAAATTAAAGTAATTTAAATTTTTACTATTTTCTTAGTATTTAATTATGATAATCATGATTGTAAATAGTACTTAATTCATAAGTAAATAATAAAAACTATATTAAGGGAGCTTCCGCCTGTAACGCGCGCAATAGCAAATTTACTGAACAAATTATCGCAGTTGTGTTCGTCCGCAAAGATGAAGCTCACTCCGACGTCCTCCGCTCGGTTCTCTAATCCTCAAATCTGGCAAATTATTGGGTCAGGTGACCGAAGCCATCTCTCCGTTCGGTCGCCAATAAAAATGCGCCATCTGTCAGCCGTTTTTTTAATTTAATATTAACGCTTTATGTCTTGTCAGAGTTAGCGACCCGACCCGATAACGCTATTAATTTGAACTTTTAAGCTTTTGCCGCCCTATTTTTTCATTTTGAGACCCGCGAAAGACGCAAATATGTGCTGCTGTAGAAGAAAAAACGAGCCAGAAAATTGCAGAGAAGAAATGGACTGCTCAGTGAAGAGGGAGGTGGAAGAGGGAGTGCATGAATCGGAAAGGATGCATGAATCGGAAGGGCTGGTGCATGAATCGGAATCGGAACATGTGCATGAATCGGAATCGGAACCTAACTTAGCCGGAAATTCCTCTGGTTTCAACATATCGGTAAGTATCTTGGAAAAACGAGTTAGAAAGTTGTTTGTGAGCAGAATAAATTTCTTAAGCAGAAAGTTGACGTAGGTTTCAGCTCATTATTCTTAAGATTTTTGATTTTGCGATTTTTAAGCAGAATAAATTTCTTTTGTCGAAAAAGTAAAAAATAAAAAAATCTAATGTTGTTGTTGTTGCTTAGCATTCATTATTGATTTCTAGGATGAAGATGATAAATAAAAGAATGCGCTATAGTTGCGCTATAGTTGCGCTATAGTTGCGCTATAGTTGCGCTATAGTTGCGCTATAGTTGCGCTATAGTTGCGCTATAGTTGCGCTATAGTTGCGCTTTAGTTGCGCTATAGTTGCGCTATAGTTGCGCTATAGTTGCGCTATACTTGCGCTATACTTGCCCTTTACTTGCGCTATACTTGCCCTTTCAGGCTGTATACAAAGATGAGACAGAAGCATATGAATGTTTTTGCACTTATGCTCACGATAATGGCTTTAGTGTCCGAAAGGATCATCACAGTTTTTGGCCAAATTCTAGGAAGATAAAATCGAAGGACTTTGTTTGTTCAAAAGCTGGTTTCAAAAAAAGTGATGATCATAATTCAGGGAAGAGGAAGAGATTCATTAGACCAGTTGTCAGAACTGGTTGTCCAGCCATGGTGAGGTTTGTCACTGATGAAGACGGTTACTGGCATGTCAAAAGATTTATTGAATCCCACAACCATGAATTAGCTAGCCCAGCCGACCGACACCTTTTAAGATCATGTAGGAATGTTATTGAGGAAAAAGCTGCCGTGCTAAAATCGATGACAAATGCAGGGATTAGAACCGTTGATGCATATGCCTACCTTGCAGAGGAAGTTGGTGGATGTGAGAATGTCGGATTCTCTAAGAGGGACGCCTACAATTTGATTCAGAAGGAGAAAAGAGCAAGGATTGAAATTGGTGACACTAATTCTTTGATTCAATTATTTAAAGATCGACAAGTTGAGGACCACATGTTTGCATGGGATGTTCAATATGATGATCAGGATAGATTGTTAAATTTTTTCTGGGTTGATGGCAGAAGCAGGATAGATTATGAATGTTTTGGAGATGTGTTAATTTTTGATACTAGTTACAGGCTGAACAAGTATAATTTTGTTTGTGCGCCATTTGTTGGTGTTAACAATCATTGGCAGAATATTTTGTTTGGGGTTGCTTTTTTGTCAGAAGAAACAATTGAAAGTTTTACATGGTTGTTTAAAGTATTTGTACGAATAATGGGTAATAAATATCCAACAACAATATTCACTGATCAGGACCAAGCTATGGCCAGGGCCATAGAAGCTGCATTACCTCACACTCGTCATAGATTATGCCAATGGCACATATTTAAAAAGGTTCCATCAAAAGTTTCCATCTACAATAGCAATAATAAAGTTAGAGGACTCTTCCATAAGTGTATGAGGTGGTGTGATTCTGAGGAAGTGTTTGAGGAAGCGTGGAATGAAATGATCAAGGAAGGGAATCTTCATAATCATGAATGGTTGCAGGATCTTTATAAGATAAGGAGAAAGTGGTCAACTGCTTTCAACAAGGATTCCTTTTGCATGGGCATTTTATCAACGCAGCGTAGTGAGTGTACTAATAATGTGTGTCATGGCATTTCAAAGCCAACAAGTTCATTAACTGATTGTTTTCTTGGCTTGGAAAAGGTACTGATGAATTGGCGGCGAAATGAGCAAGATGAGGATTACAAATGCAGTCAATCTGAAATTGTTCCCGTGATAAAGAACAGCTCAATATTAAAACAAGCTGCTAGATATTACTCAAGAAGAATATATTCAATTTTTGAGGAAGAATTTATAAAGGCTGTGGGAGAAATGAGTATAGATTTTGTCTCGACTGATTCTTCAAAGTATATAGTCAACTACATAGAGAAAAAGAATCAAAACCATCCTTGGGTTGTTCACTTTGATGCAACAGAAGGTAACATTCAATGCAGCTGTAAGAAGTATGAAACCATGGGATTGCTGTGTTCTCATTGTTTGAGGGTTTTTAAACAGTTGGATATGGCTAAATTCCCTGAGAAGTACTTATTACTTCGTTGGTCAGCAAGGGCTCGACAAGTTTTTTATTCAGGTTACTTCCTTAATTCTCAAAGAAGTAATAATTTCCAAAGTGGTAGGGGATTCATATTCAGAAATCAGGTGAGCAGGTTTGCATATCAAATGAGCACGGAAGCTCAAGGGAATGAAGAGGCAGAGGAGTTTATTCTTTCCTCATTGCAAGACATGTATAAAAAATTATACTTAATTCTTGGTGGCAAGAAAAGAAATCAGAAGGATGTTGCTAGTTCCCAAGGTGGAACTGCAAATTTGAAAGATCCTCTAAAGCGTAGACCTAAAGGCATATCAAATGCAAGACTGAAAAGCCATTGGGAGAAGAAGAAACGGCCTAAAAGTAAGTTTTTAATAATTTGTTAATTATTTAATTCCTAATCCTAATACTAAAGCTCTAGTTTCTTACAGATAAGAAACCTTTGGTGGGGGATAATCCATTGGAGGAACCTTCTTCAACACAACCTTCTTCAACACAGATGAACTTTTCAAGCATGCCTGAATGTTTTAGTGAGGAATATATAACCGGCATACCATCATGCCAACCTGGAGCTGAATACACCAAGTTGATGATGGATTTTCTTTCTTCGGAGTTGGAATTTAATGAATTTGCAATGTAATAATATTTATTTGGACTTAATGATTTCATTTATTTGTTGTAATAAAAAATATTTTATAAATCATCTATTTGGACTTATGTAATTTGGACTTATGTAATTCATTTATTGATTTCAATTATTGCTTACTTGCGCTATGGTTGCGCTATGGTTGCGCTATGGTTGCCCTATACTTGCGCTATGGTTGCGCTATACTTGCGCTATGGTTGCGCTATAGTTGCGCTATAGTTGCGCTATAGTTGCGCTATACTTGCGCTATACTTGCGCTATGGTTGCGCTATGGTTGCGCTATACTTGCGCTATGGTTGCGCTATACTTGCGCTATACTTGCGCTATAGTTTAGCTATTGTTGCGCTTTACAGAATATAACAGATTTTAGAGAATGCTCATTTATAAACAGAATATAACAGTATGTGCACATTTTATACAACAATCAAAAACTATATAAAAACATAATAAAATGCACATCAAAAAGTATATAAAAATATAATAAAATGTACATTTATAAATCATGGACAATATTTACAACAAGTTACAGATTGTTTACTTCTTTGTTTGTAGAAAAAGAAAAAATGCAAACTCTGCCCTAAATTTAGGCATATGCTTTTGCCAATCTTTAAGAGCATTCCAGTCTGGTTTTTTTCTTCGCACGGCCTTTTCCATATATTTACAAACGAAGATTCCGCAATCGTAGTCGTTTGATTGTGTTGGAATTCCACGAACCGCCTGGACATTCCATTTCGTAATATCGCTTGAAAAGCATCCTGTGGTGTCCTCGTGCAAATACTTTATCTGTACGAATAAAACATTATAAAAATTTATATTATGTATATAAACATAGTAATCTGGATATAACTTGAAATATGAATTTGAACTTACAACTGTATGACAAATATTCTTGTGTTCAGGATTTGGTAATGAATCATACATTTTCCAGACCTTCTCCTTCAATTTTCCAACAAGAAGAACCCAATGCTTCTCGTGAATTATGGGAAGTACAATAAGTTTGCTTTCTTGAATTGAAACAGGATTAATGTGATTGATAAAAATTTGATAATCCATATTGTATGACTTGTAAACCTGCAATAACTTAGTTCTATAAGGAAAAACTAAAGTAAAAAAAAGGATTAAAATCTTATTTATACTTACCCTGTACAATGGAGAAATGTACAAGTAAGGATGAAATTTCTCCGCCATTAACCTACTCTGCTCAAGTAAAAAGAAAGCAAAAGCATCTACATGGTTATCTGCTAACCAATCATTTGTAAGCAGCATGTCAATATCTGATCTTTTTATTTCGATATTTCCAGATTGAAAAATTACGTGTTCCCTACAAAAACAAAGAAAAATTTAATGTAAACACGCAACATTTAAAAAACCTTAGCGCAACCTTCAAAAAACCATAGCGCAACCATAGCGCGACCATAGCGCAACCATAGCGCAAGTATAGCGCAACCATAGCGCAAGTATAGCGCAACCATAGCGCAAGTATAGCGCAAGTATAGCGCAACCATAGCGCAAGTATAGGGCAACCATAGCGCAAGTATAGCTTACTTTGTATTAAATTTCTTGAAAAATTCATCCATCATTCGTTGGTTTTCCTCAGTCAGAAATTGCTTCCCTGGATAATCCATTTTTTCCAATGCTGGCCTTGTCTCAACTATTATATTTTCTACAGAAATAACCTCTTTATTCTTCTTTACGTATGGTATGACTGGTTTTGATGATCTCTCTTCTTTTTCATCATTTTCTCTTTTTCTCTTTTGAGGTGGAGGTGGAGTTGGAAGTATTGGTTGTTGTGGGGGTATTGGTGATTGTGGAAGAATTTCTTCGGCCAATGGTGGAGGTGGAGGTGGAGGTATTGGTGGCTGTGGAAGAATTTCTTCGGCCAATGGTGGAGGTGGAGGTGGAGGTATTGGTGGTTGTGGAAGAATTTCTTCGGCCAATGGTGGAGGTGGAGGTGGAGGATGATCTTGTATTGGAGCCTGTCCTGAAGGATTTTTGTTGTGGAAGTTCACGGATTGGAAGCTGGAGGCAGATGTAGATACATGCGGCTTATCTGGATTGTGATCACACTGCATTTGAAATTCAATGAATTTGTACTTCAGTGAGTCTTGATCAGCCTGCAGTTTCTCCAAAATATCTTCAACTCTGTCCAATCTTGCTCCCACATTATCTTGAATTTTACTTAACATCTTCTCAAACATTTCAAAACATTTATTCTGAACAGCCTCTAAATCTGCCCTTCTAATGGGTGGCTGTTCAGCAAAAGGTTGACTTGTGGAAATTTTTTCTGTAGGTGGGCGAGTAGAAGGCTGAGTTGGCGGCAGAGACTCAGTTTCTGGTGGTTCATTATGAGGAGAATCAGGGGGAGGGAGAGGAGGAGAGGGAGGTGGGGAGGGAGGTGGGGTGGTGTCAATTTTCTTTTTTGCGGAAGCCTTATTTTTCTGTGGTGAATGCAATTTTTGTGGTTCATGACCTGAACGGGTATCCAAGTTTTGTATGGCAGTAATGTCGGCCCCGTATTTTTCGGCCTCCTCATTGGTAACATTGTCAAGACAAATAAATATCTGCAAAAAACAAAAAAAAATTTATTAAAAATCATAGCGCAACCATAGCGCAACCATAGCGCAACCATAGCGCAACCATAGCGCAACCATAGCGCAACCATAGCGCAACCATAGCGCAAGTATAGCGCAACCTTAGGGCAACCATAAAATAATTTGCATCAATAAAATGAAAAAATTACCTCACTTCTCTTTAAAAATTTAAATAATTTGGCTGCATTTTCTTGAGTAAAGTATAATTCTGTATACCCCTGCCATCTAAGAAAACGTGGTCTTATTTCTGAATCGGTTGGTTTATTCAAAGAAAAATGTTCCAAAAACCAAATCTGTATAATGCCAAAAAAAAAAAATTTAATGTTAACATTTAAAAACATTAAACATTTAGAAAAAAACCAATAGGAGTGGAAACTTACCAGTAGAAGAGGAAAGAAGCCATTGATGTAACCCAATGGTCTTTGTTGTTGAAACTTCTCAAAAATTGTATTGAACTCCCCAACCATGAAGTTCCTTAAGGAAGAAGCCCAATTAATGGAACTAAACTCACTTAAATTATTTGCAACAGTTGTGAGCCTTCTAGGGGTTTTATGACTATTCAGTGGAAAGAAAAGGTTGGATAACAAAAACATAATAAAGGTCTTTATTTTTGTTGCATTATCAGTTAATCTGTCTAATATTGACATTTCATTTTTTATTTCAGTTGACAGAGGTCCATTTAGAGGATCAATCCTCCATTTGATATCAATGCCTCTGTTGGGCAAACCTGTCAGAAAATTTAAGCTGTTAAAAAGTTCAAAAAACATATAGCTATAAAAAATTCCAAATTCAAAATATTACCTGTCAACAAAGAAACCTCGTCAGTAGTGAATTTCAGAACATGTCCGAGGACGATGAAGCCCTCATCAGCAGGACTCCAGAATTTAAGAACCTCAAACAGAAGTGGTATACACTGCTGGAATGCGGGGAACATCAAAAATTGATGAATGTTCAAATTCTTTAATGTTTGTTCCACTTCATCATCTATGATCTCGGCAAAAGCATCACAATGTTTCCGGAAAGAAGTAACATAACATCTAGATGTTACTGGCCTTTGATAGGGAGTCCTCATCTATAACAAAAAGAAAAATCAGAACTATATAAATAGCGCAACCATAGCGCAACCATAGCGCAACCATAGCGCAACCATAGCGCAACCATAGCGCAACCATAGCGCAACCATAGCGCAACCATAGCGCAACCTTATATTTCGTAATTATTTAGCTTAAAAAAGTTTAAAATAAAAAAAAACCAAAAAATTTAAACCACATTGAACATATATTCTAGTTTTACAACTATTACTAAACCCTAAAACTTAGAAGATAGCGTAAACCTTTCGTATCATTTGCTTCATCCATTTACGAAGAGAAGAAGCGTGAAAAATCAGAAAATAAATATTTGAAAGGAAACATTGGTAAAATTATAAGTAAACCAAACCCTAAAATTTAACGGCAATATAACTTTAACGCAACGAAAGCGCAAGTAAAGCGCAAGTTAGGCGCAACCATACCTCTTCCTGATTGCTGGTCTTCTACAGTATCGTCGTCTACCTCCGGCAGGAATAAGCAAATGCAGAACCGAAGGTAATGGAGGAATCCGAGAGCTCGAGTAACAGTGAAAATGTCGCTCGAAAATAAAATGCGCGGCGTTTCCATTCTTTCTTCGCCAATAGAATAGCGTTATCGGGTCGGGTCGCTAACTCTGACAAGACATAAAGCGTTAATATTAAATTAAAAAAACGGCTGACAGATGGCGCATTTTTATTGGCGACCGAACGGAGAGATGACTTCGGTCACCTGACCCAATAATTTGCCCTCAAATCTATGGATGCCCTAACACACACTTTCCTCACCCCCTCCTCTCCTTCATCTCCTCGAAACCCGGCCCTCCTCTTCGCTCTTTCAACCCATCAAGATCCCAAGTTTCTCGCAAAAGCGTCAAGCATAACGTCTCCACCTCCGATTCCCCATCCGTCGCCGTGCCGGCGGCGGATGTGCTTGCTTCCGGAGATACCCGCGGGGAGAAGTTCGATTGGTATTCTCATTGGTATCCGCTGGCGCCGGTGTGCGATTTGGACAAGCGGGCGCCACGCGCACTGAGAGTGATAGGGCTAGACCTGGTGGTGTGGTGGGATAGGGAGGTGGGACAATGGAGGGTGTTTGCAGACCGCTGTCCCCATCGTCTCGCGCCGCTTTCCGAGGGGCGGATCGATCGTTGGGGTCGTCTCCAGTGTGTATACCATGGCTGGTGCTTTGACGGAGATGGAAGCTGCAAGCTCATCCCTCAGGCGCCGGAAGATGGCCCTCAGGTGAGCTCTTTTTTAGCGTCTGAATTGGTTCTTAGAGCTGTCGGTTGGGTTTCTAGCCATTCAGTTGTTTGCTTGAACTTAGCAAAAATGCTTAGAAAACAGTGAATACGTTACACTCCATGGCTAAGTTAGATGCGTTTACGAAATCAATATGGATTTTAAACTCTACAGCACCTTCAAGTTATCTAAGAACTGATAATTTTGTTCTCACTTATAAGATTAGTGCAAAGACAAACATCATCCTCAAAAACCTGTTCTCTCTAAAAGCAACCAAATGACTTCCTAGATGCTTGACAATTCTTTTACTATTTTTTAGCCGGCTGAAAACAATTACCTATACGGCAGATAAGATTCTATTCAAGGATGAGGAAGACGAATGGGTTAAGAAGTTATTTCATATGAAATATGCACCATTGTGGTATCTACCTTTATTGATGCTCAATCACAATGCAAGAAGGTAGCCAAATTGGTTCTATTGAACAAAAAATTAAGATGTTATATTTTTAGAACCTGCTCTGATATGGGTGCACCCACCATAGCAAGAACTGATAATTAAAATTTTTTCTTTGCTCGGAGGCCTGAATTTTTCAGGTGTAGTCATCAAAATTGCTTTGGCACCTTTTCAATGCTAATAGAAGTCTATTTGCATGCATACTTCCAAACTAAACCAGTTAAAATTAACCTTAAATTTCTTTGCTCTATCTTTCATGCTGCTGATATATATTAAATAACCGGTAATATATGATTTCTTTGTCTATATACTTTTGTAGGTTCATGCTTCTAGTAAAGCCTGTGCAACTAGTTACCCTTGCTGTGTGCAGAATAATATAGTATGGTTTTGGCCACAGACTGAGCCTCAGAATAAAGATATTTTGATGAAGAACAAGCCTCCTAGTATCTCAGAGCTTGACGACTCATCATACACTTGCACAATGGCGATGCGCGATATGCCTTATGGGTAAGATGCTGTGAAAAGTTTCAATTATGTTTTGTACTTTTGACATTTACAGCTCCTACAAATCAGAAATTTTTATGAGACAATTTTCATGACTAATAGACAACCTAGAAGATTTTCATCTTCGCTAAGAGAATACGGTTTTTAATATCCTAAATTATCTTAGCAATATCAAATTAGCGTCAACTATGCTTATGGCAGTGTGAAAAAAAAAAAATTCATTTCCTAATTTGTTGTTCTTGCAAATGAGTTTAATGGTTCAGCTGCTACTGATTGCAATTAAGTGGTTCTCGTATCAGCTTATTTCAATTATTTACCTCCTCAACATTTCTATCCAAGAGGAGTTATTTCATCTTAAGCCATATTCAGAAGAGAGTTGATGATGTATAGATGATCATGCTATCACACATGAGAATTTGGGCTTTATCTATTGTTGAGTGCAGCAGCCGCCAAGGCGCCAACCCTCTTTTTCTAGTAGGCTTTGAATTAAAAAATGCTATAATATGTGACTTTTTATTTATTTATTATTATGTTTATTTCTTTCCAGTTTTTTATCATGTAATCTTCTATATAAGCAAAATTAGCCAATATGGGATATGGAGCATTCCACTTTTCTTCACCCTTATTTCTTTTATAATTATTTCTTACTTGGTATGAGAGCTAGATTCTGTCTAAGTGATGTCCGACAACTACAAGAGAGCCCTAATTGGCTCTAGAAAAGGAGAAATCATTGGTTTTCCCTCCACCTTAATGAGTAATTCCATCATTTTGGGAGTCTCCATGGAGCATTTACTACTTCAAATCACTTCCAACAAAATAATTAGGAAGAATTGCTTTAAATGGTTTTGTTTAATTCAATTGGTAATCCTTGAAAGAGGAACTATTGGATACTTAAAAGTTACCATTCAATAAATTGAAATGGTCAACTCTTTCTTTTCATCATGCAATACCAATAATGTCTTAGCTTATTAATTCTATGGAAGAATACATTAGATCCTTTTACTTTGTCTACATTATTGCTCAAGTAACTAGGGAAAAATCCTGACCCAAATTCAAGCACCTGGGCAACTCCTAAGTAGAGTCGTCAGTCCCGACCTAAATTCAAACACATGGGCTATTTCTAATAGAAGCCGTAAGACCTACTTTACGGGCTACTTTCAATGAAAGCTGTAAGTCCCGGCCCAAAGTTTAAACTCTCGGGCTACTTCTAATAGAAGCCATATGACCCACTTCAATTTAAAAATTTGGGTAACTTCTAAATGAAATTATAAATCCCAAACCAAATTAATTTTTGGGTATTCTAATAAATGTAAACCTCAAAACCCAATAAAACTGAAATTTACATCTAACTATTTTAGTTTACTCGATCCCTGAGAGGAGACAACCCATAATTGCTACTCAGATTTCTTGGGCACTATGGTCAACGATTCTTAGTATTGGTAGACCGAAACCTACGATATACTTGGGACGACAGAACGAAGAGATCCTGATAGGGTTTACCTTCATTTTTTTTCTATAATTGAGATTAAAAACACTTAAAATTATTTATCCTTAATCGAGAGTTCTCTCTTACTCGTTAAGAGGAATAATTAACTTTGAGTGCTTGCGCTTATGGGAAGTAAGAACCCAGATGTAATTAAACTCTGACACTATCATCTGGGAAAATTTGGTTAACTACAATCTGACTTAAGAAGAATGAAATTTTATGTCTGTAAAGCAAGATTCATGCTAACGCTCCATTATTTTTTTTGAGCCAACAAAGAGTTTATATAAATATCTCAACTACCTTTGTTGAACATCCTCTTCTAATAAAAATAGTTTTTTACCTTCAACCTTAATATACTTCACTTGAACTAATTCCTTACTATTCTTATCTTTTTGTTTGACTAACTTATACATATATCTTTTGCCTTCCTTAGTATCTAATCTATTATATAAATCATTAAAGCCAAAAGCTTTGCATCGAATATTGCTTTTTTAGATTCCTTACGGGCTCTTTATATATTTCATAATTATAAGAATTTTTACATTTAAAGCAATTTTTATAACAATTTTTTTTAATTTTTTTAATATTTTCTTGTACATTTTAATTCCACCACTAATTATTTTTACTATTAGGAGCTTCTCCCTTTAATACTCTAAGCACATTTTTTGCAACATTTTTAATATCACTAGTTATTTTTTTTCACATAACATTAGTTTCCTCATGCACATACAAAATCTTAAGATTTAGATTATTACTCTCAAAGTATTTTTGTTAGTATTTTTTAAATGCCCATATTTAATCATGGAACAACGTTTTACTGTATTTTTTATATTTTGCCCTTTCATAAAATTAATAAGCGATGTTGAGTATATAAAGTTTCACTTGGAATAACTTTACAATATTTGTAATCTAAATGATATATTTTTCTTATAACAAAATAATCAATCTGAGTTTTACCATATCTATTTCTTATAAATGATGAGGTGCGTTCATCTCTTTTTTTAAACAAGGTATTAGCAATTACAAAATCATAAGCTAAAAAAAATCTAATATGATCTTACCAATTTCATTTGTTACTCCAAATCTATAGCCACCATGAATGTTATGAAAATCATCTACCTCTCTACCAACTTGTCCATTGAACTCTTCTCCAATATTTTTTTTTTCTTCAAGAGATATCTTATGTATTAATTCTTCTAAGTCATTTCAAAATTTTAATTTTGAACTCATATACAAATCTACTTGAGGAGTATAAGTACTTTATAATATTAATAGTTTTAGCATCAACAATAATATTTAAATCTATAATTTTATTTACAATTCTATTAATTTTTACAACATTTTCCTTTAAATTATTATCTATAATTAATTTTATCTCTTCAACCCATTTAGTTTCTTGAATGGATAGAGTATTTATCTCTGATAAATCATAATATTATTAATTCTATTAATTTGTCTATAAGGGTACATATATTCTAAGTTCTTATAATTTTTTTAGTTTCATGGACTAGCTTTTTTGCCCACATCCGTCCATAATGTGGGAACCCTTGCCTATTTAACACTTCACCCGGGCGTCAGTGCATCGATACTTACACACTTGTCGATGTATTTAGGTCATATAACGCGTCTCTTACAGGGAACGCTCTAGCATTAATACAATGTATTAAAGTATTCATATCATGATTATTCAATAAGTTTTACGCTTGTTGTCGACTATCTAACACAACACATTTTTTTCTCATCCAGGACTTTGGACCTGACAACAACAATGTTAGTTTAAGACAAAGCATAAAGAATAATATTCGGATGAAGCACCTAGTGGAAAGATTATGGGGACATCAGAGCATAAAAAGTATATATGAGGCTTGGTCGTCGATCTACAATCACGATCGAGTCTGTGTTTTGAGTTATTTCATGTATTTGTTTTATTATGCTATTTGTTATTTATGTTGTAATTGTTTTTCCCGTTTTACCCGTTGCTTAAGGGAAGTCGTATGTAAGCCCAAAGGGCATGTTTGTCTTTTATTTTCAGTCCTTTTTGTAAGAGGCTATTTATAACCCTAATGTTCTTCTTCTAAGGGGGGTGATTGAATGATAAATTTTTTTTGTGCTATTGCTTGAGTTCTTTGTGAGATCTTGAGAGTGCTTGGAGAGATCCCTAGGAGAGGGAAATTTGGATCACCCACCAACCTTGGAGATGGCCGGATTCGTGGTTCTTCTTCGTTATCTTTCCCTTTCCCTTCTCCACCTAATCGCTGGCCACTTAATTCCCCTCACCACCCGCCGATTTCATCCCATCACCATCCCTCCACTGAAATCCCCACAACCCCCCAAGTTAACCGCCGACCACCTAATCCCCCACACCATTTGCCGATTTCATCCCATCACCACTCCCACCGAAATCTCCCCTAAGGCCCCCCAACCTAGCCGCCGGCCACAGTGCCACACATCTCCCACCTTCCCTCCACAACTCAAACCCCTCTCAAATACTTTCCATAAACAATCACTCTTAAGTTAGGAAAGCTTAAATTCAAATTGAAAATTATTTGAATTTGAAATTCTTTCCTAATTTAGAAAATCTATTTTAGGAAAGTTTTCATACCCTTTTCCTATTTGATTTTAATTCCAATTGGAATGAAATATTTCATTCCAAATCTCATTACCTAATTTAAGCAGCATTAAAAATTCCTTAACTCCCTCCCAAGCCTCATTAGCCGTCGGCCCTCTATATTGAATCCTTGGGATTTGTTTCCAATTCTACTAGCTCCCCACTTGGAAACAATTTCCAATTCCCTCTTACCTCTTCCCTCTTTGGCCAAATTTCCCCTAACCCCTCTTAATTAATTTCTTTCCAAAGATCCTCCCTCTTCTTTGTAAACAAATTAACTCTCCCATCCCATTGAAGCCGCCGGCCCCATCATGGGTTTCCAGGGAATTATTTCCATAGGCCTCCTCCCCTCTTGGAAATAATTCAAAACCTCCTCTCCCTCCTCCTTAGTTGCCCCACCCTTCCCTAATTAAACCCTAATCCTTTCTTCAAAGTAAAAGGATCAATTGGGAAAACAAATACGTGATTTCCCTCCACCTTCTCTTCCAAAAATCTGAACCAAATTTCTCTCCCGTGCCCTCATCCTTACCCGGCCACCTCCATCCCTCTTCCCATCTTGACTTCTCAAGATAGTCTCCTCCCTCTCAAGAGTAGTCTTCAAGGGGAGCAACAACAATCATTTTCAATATCTTGACTACTTGTTGTCGGACTTCGACAAAGTTGAACCTTCAAGGGAGCTACGACAAACTTCTTCGACCTCTCGCTTACTTTTTACTAGATTTTGATAAGGGTGAACTTCTTACACCGTTTGATTACTTTCCTAATCCTCTAATCTTGTAGGTGATGACGATTCACAAGGAGCCGAGCTTCACCTTTGCCTAAGCTAGTAAACGTAGGGTTTTGTTTAGCCGTTGCCTAAAACCTAGTAAACGTAGAATTGAGTGTACTTTCCATGCTTCTAATCTTATTGTTAGATTAGAGTTTTTTGGTTGAAAGCTATTCTATTTGCATGTCTTGATTCTCTATGTTGTTTTGATTTTCCAAGTGCTTAGCGTGCAACTTAGCCTAAACGGATGTGACCACTCTTATGTTTTATTTGATTTTTTTAATTTGCTAATAGTTATAATCTTACTTGTTCTTATCAAGGAATCGTGCAAATTCTTATTACAGTCATTTTATGCATTTAGTTCTACATCAAAAGATTTTCAAACTTTTGTAATTCCCCATGTATTAATTCCGTTCCTAGATTTCTTTGCATTTGAATTGTTCCTTCTTTCATTCTATCGGTTAACCTTCTAGTTAGTTATGGACTACTTGGTTTTGCTTTTGGATTGACAATTCTTTTGACCTTTCAGGTATGAAGTTCTTATAGAAAATCTGATGGACCCGGCTCATGTACCTTATGCACACCACAAAATAATGAGAATTCCTAAACGTCCACCATCGCGTACCAGATAAGCACTTCTAAGTAACTTGTTATGTTAGTTAAAGCTTGATGATGTTCTTTGCACGATATTGTGCGCAAATTTTCCATTTTGATCAGTGTTTTAATTTTTTGTTGGAGTAACTAATATAGGTGCATTTTTATTCTCTTGACCAAACTGTTTCTTGAACTTCCATATTAATCAATAACCCGGGCATCCTAGCTTCCAGTGTCTTTATTTTAAGCGAAGTTACAGTCAGTGCTTACTACTTAAGGCTGGCTATTTTTTTGGTTATTTGGTGAAAACCTTCCAAGTTGTAAAAGAATTTAGGTGGAGTCAAAATTTTGAAATCCTAATGCCATACTGATATTCCAAATATGGCCATCTCTTTCTTTATGGCTTTCTCATTAGCATTGTGACGCTCATCTTCTGCTTCTTAAGCGGACTGTTGGCACCACCCCTGAACCGAAATCCTAGTGTTTACTGCCTCTTCTGATTTGCTTCTTGAGGGTGTTCTTTACGCAATATTGTCCTCAAATTTTCCTAGTGTTTACTGGCTCTTGTTAATTTGATTCAGGTGTATTATATGTAATCGTATCCATATTTTAATTTACTTGATTCTTACAACAATACAAAGTTCTATAATTTCAATAACTAGGATCACACGAGCAATACTTTATTTTTTTGTTACCATATTCATTTGTTTAGTAAACAAATCCATAATTTGAATAATCAGATTCACAAAAATAATAATGATGTTCTTAGTGAGTTGTGAGATTCAAATTTTCAGTAACCAATTTCTTTATTTACAATAACCAGATGTATATATCCGTCAATCATATTTATTTTATTATTAAAGAAATTGATTTGATTAGTGGTAATTTCATAATTTCATCAAAAACATATCATAACTGCTATAATCATGTTCACATTTTTCGTAAGTACGTCCAGATTTCCAATAACAAGATATACACTTAAAAAATACTGTTAGGCATCAAGCAATCACGTTCAAATGTACAGAATGCAGGTTTTGGTATTCAATGGCTAGATTCACATAACTAGTAGCTACATCTAGAATTTCAATGACAACATTCACACAGGACGAGCTACTTCGAACTTGAATTTGCATGGAATAGCAAGTGTCACTAGTTTTGGTAAAATTATAGAGAGAAATATTATGGACGGAATAGCAGCATTCCAAGGCTTTTTTTTATAGAGGAAAAATTTTGAACGGAAAGTGTTGGACTTATGAAAAATCCTGAAGATCTAGAGTTGTTGTCATAACTTACAAAAAGTAGTACTAAAAGAATAAATTTTACTCAACCTTGTACCTTACATAATTTTCTTCTCATTTTAAATACACAACTTTTATACTTCCACAGATCGAGAAGGAGGGGTTCCGCTAGAGATAACAATTGAGAATTTTGATATCAACGGGTTCCTTGCAAAGCAACGATTTGGATATGGCAAGTTTGTTGCTCCTTGCCTATATTATGCGTTTCCACTCTCAGGTTCAAGTAATGAATCGGATTCATCTTCAAATAGCCAAACGGTAGTTATATATGAAGTTTGTTCATTAATATCTTATGGTGATTGTTTTTTTTTTTTAATTATTTTTTTATTTATTAAAAGATAGGGCAAATCTTATGGTGATTATTATTCCTCCTTGCTCTCTTAAATTTCTTCAAATTTCTTTGTTTGTTTTGAATCAGATTCCTACTCATAGTTTCCTCAAGGTTCAGCGGAGAATTCTTCTCATTTTCTTTTGCATTCCTGTTAGTCCTGGAAGAAGCAGATTAATTTCAGTCTTCCCGAGAAATTTTTCTGTTTGGATTGATCTAATTGTTCCACGTTGGATTTTTCATGTGGGACAAAATTTGATTCTGGATTCTGATATGTACCTTCTACATGTTGAGGTAAAACAACTTACCAATTCTAGAGTTTTCTAGCTTGTCATTATCAATATAGAGCACAACCTAAGCTCGCTTTGCCTTATTTTGCTAAGAGGACCAATCTCCCAGATATACAGATTTTTTTCTATAGTATAGATCTCAACTACATTGAAGAATTTTGGAGACGAACCAGCATAATTTGAAATTGCAAACCTGGGCACACCCACATTGCTGATTAGGTTAGGATTTGCCACACATATAATCTGTACTTTAGTCAAGCGGGGAAAATATATGAAAACGACATTAACTAAATTACTTTTAACATAAGTATTTGCTTACTTATATCTAATTATAATGTGTAAATCGTGAGATTTTTATGGGAGATTTTAGAATGTTTCTTGGTCAAGTCTGGTTCAGAATACAAGTGTTACCAGTCATTTGATGTAGCTCTCTCTTGGCGTATGCGTGTGTACATAGATAAGTATAAGCAGCAGACATTAGGTGTTTGTGAATTTAAGGTCTGTTAAAGAACTTTAAATAAGCTGCTTCAAATTTGGATTTTATAGAGCATATTTTTCTGCATTTTTTTTTGCACTTTTGTTATTTTAGGTATGCTTTTATATATCAAGCCTACTTTATTAAAATTGTAGATTGTTGCCTGAAAAGTGAAATAACTAGTTCCTAGATTTTAATGGCTTATTGAATTGTATACACTTTAATAAGGAGTAGATATAAATGCCTATGAATCTCCAGTGAGGCTTTTGGAAATGATTTTGATAATATCTTCCTTTGTTTGTACTTTTGAGAATGGGGGTTATTATATCTTCGATTGTATGATTTAGCTTAGCTAACCTTTTCAGTTTTCAAATTCCCCTGGTTGATTATCAATGAAAATATAAATGCTAATTTATAATATTATGTATTGTTTTGCTTGCGTTAATTACCAACCTTTCTTTTCTTTGAAATCTATACCAAAATCAGGCAATATTTGGCATGCCTCATTTTGACACCCTCCAACTAGGGGTGTAAGTAAGCCGAGCCGGCTCGAGCTCGACTTGTTAACGAGTTCGCGAGTCGAGCTTATGAAGCCATGAGTTCGAGCTCGAGCCTATACTCGAGCTCGTATATTAAATGAGTTCGAGCTCGAGCTTAAGCCTTGCTCGACATGAAAGCTGGTTGAGCTACTCGATTAAATTAAAATGTAATTAATAATTAATTTAAATTAGTATTATATAATATATTTTAATAAATTTAAATTAATTCTATATTAAAAATTAAAATATCTAAAAAACTCATTTTTTTTAATTTAAACCTAAGAAATCGAGCTCAACAATTAAGTCGAGCTCGAGCCGATGGATTTTTTAACGAGTCGAGCTAGAGCTTAGTAAACGAGCTCGAGCTCAGTAACAACTAAACAAGCTTAACTTGATTAGTCAAATAGATAACTCGACTCGACTCGTTTACACCCCTACCTTTAACCGAAGGTTTAACATTAGTCGACAATCTAGTTAGATATATTTCTCACCTGTGCCTATCCTAATTTTCACTTCTTTCCTAATTTTACAAATCAGAATGGAATAAGTGAAAATTAATTTGACTCAATCATCACAAAAGTATCATCATACTTCACACTTCAGTCATCTAATAGATTTATCATGAGCATTGATATAGAAGCATACATACATCCAATAAAATACGGGGCTTCTAAATATACTTTACTTATGAATTCAATTCTTTAATATATCTCATTCATATCTTCTTATATATTACATTCAAAACTCTGCCCGCTCCTCCACTTCCCTTTCTTTCTTCTTATTCTCTTTATCTTTCCTATTATTTCACCCAAGCAGCTCTCTCATTCGGTCGTTAGCTGAGTTACGGGAAATGAATGAGAATACTGGAGGTGGATAGTGCTTAGGTTATATATACAAATATATAAACAAATCCCTATACTTCATCTCAGCACTCTCTGCGTGTGCTGCTAAGTGGGAAAACCAGTTTGCTACAGGACAATAGTGGTCGCTAATGTGAATTTAAAAACTTAGAAAAATATTTGAATTAAGGAATTAATTTTATATAAGCCAATATAATATTTACGTGTATGCTTTTATATATCAAAATAATTGTTATAAAGTTTAGAATTTTATTAAAATGTGTTTGGACATTTTCGTGATATGGGAAAAATATATGATTTTTAGGAAAAATTTTAATTATATCTTTTTGCAATTTTTGATATTATGATATTGATTGAAGTTAGTTAATCGATTTCCAGTGAATATCTTTTATGTTTTGGTTAGCATATTAATTAAATTAACCTTGGAAGTTGCTAAATGTAATTCCAGGTTATAACTTGGTCACAGAAGTCATATGATAAGGTTTCATCAGCTATGAACATTTTATGAAAAAATTAGTTCCTATTTGCATCATTTTTGTTTGTCACGATTATCCTTCGCACTGGTAAGAGATGCTAGTGATCATTCAAAAGGGATTCACATCTTATTAGTTCTTAATATAATCTTGATTTACAGGAGCGCAAGATCGCAGAGGTTGGCCCTTCCAATTGGCAAAAAGCTTGTTTTGTGCCAACAAAGTCGGACGAGAAGGTCATTGCTTTCAGAAAATGGTTGAGAAGATATGCAGACAGTCAGATTAACTGGGTAAACAAGTTTGAAAACTACCTTCCTCCAACTCCTCCAAGAGAGCAGCTAATGGACAGGTACCCTTTTGAGTTTGAAATATAAAATTCCTTTTTTAAAAACTTAAATTATGCTGTTTACTGAAAAAATGTGATCTTTCTATGGATTAATTGAATTAGTGGAAGAGGAAAGGAAATTTAAAGAAAAATTAAGATGTAATGAAATACTTAGGCAAAAGGGCTTCACAATTGTTTGAATGTGATGAGAGAAAAATTGCGGAATCTTAGCACAGTATGTGCACAAAGCTCAATCTTTTATATTCAGTTTTAACCTGCTGTGGATGTTGAAATCTTAAAGGAATCCTTCAAGACATGAGATTTCATCAACCAAGGGCACTTTTTTCTGTCCTTAACTGTGCATTCAACTTTTTACTCTATCACACCCTTCACTGTCTCCAGCTATTAGGGCGTCTCCAATTGAACTCCAAACGTAAGGCATAGCTGGTTTGCTCCATTCTAACGGCAAAAAAATTGCTAATCGATGGAGGGTGAACAGTGCGACGCTAATTTGGCGTTGCACTGTTCACCTACGCGATTTTTTTGTCTAACCGGATTTGCAAAACTAACGCGCGAAAGAGGAGAAAGACGGTTACCTTCGCAGAAGCGAACATAATGGAGTTCGATTGGAGATGAATCACGGCATTTTTGAGTTTCATTGCATTTTGGATCGAAAAATAGGATTTTCGGTTGGAGATGCTCTTATGCTGATTTCTTTCAGGTATTCGACACATGTTGTGCACTGCAGCAGCTGTAGTTTGGCTTTGAAGGGGCTGAGAATTCTTGAGATTTCTCTTCCAATTGTTTCAGTTGCATTGATTGGATTATTGGCAGCTGCCAAACAAAGTATGATGTCTGTATCAACTAGAACTGCACTTGTCTCAATGGCAGTGCTCTGTTTTGCAGCTTCCAGGTGGCTCTCTCACTTCATCTACAAAACATTTTATTTCCATGACTATAACCATGCTTTTGTCTGATCTAGAACCTTAATTATCTCATATTTCTTTTTCAAAATGTAAGTACTTATGTGTGCATAAAATATAGCTGTCTTGTTTCAAGTAAAGATAGGAATATATGCAAGTGGAATAAAATATATTCTGTATAGCTGAAAAGTTTATGACTTGGACACTCGCTTTTTTATTGCTTTTTAAAGCAGCTTTTTAAGATGACTTGTTTCTGCTTCTTAAAGCAGTTTTTTATTGTTTCTTATGACAATTAAAATTACACAATGTATGTGGATAAAAAAAGGAATTTAGGATTCACATATCATAAGCTATTCAGTAAGCCAACAATTTTATATATTTTAAATGTAATTAGTTTATACATTAATTAGAACCCAAAAAATAATGCAATCATTGAATATATATAAAAATCAGTGAAATATTTCAAACATGTCAAATTAGCCAATAATTGTAATTTACTTCAATAATAAATTTTGTAGACATATTAAGGACAGAATTTGTTGAACTGAGAACTTGAGGATGTTATGAGTGACTTCACTTTGACTCAATTGTATTTTTATCACTTAAAAAGAATCATATATTCAACTTGTTCACAGAAGAACAAAATTTAGGTGAAGTGATTTTTATTTCAATTAAATTCATTAATTTGCATGCCTTAGAATATTTATTTACAAATTTATCATCTCTAAAATCAATTGACATGATTAACATTTGATCTCTCAATTTTGATTCTTGATAAAATCATGCTCCAAATACATCCATTTTACAACAACAACAACAATATCAAGCCTTTGTCCCACTATGTGGGGTCGGCTACATGAATTTTTTTATTTCCTCTGTGTCCTGTTAAAAGTCAAATTCTCTTTTAAATCTAATAAGGAAAGAACATTTCTAATATTTTATAACCAAGACTTTTTGGGTATACTTTTACCTTTCTTAATGTAAGTCAAATAAAATATCTCTACTTTCATAATCGGGTCATCGGAAGGTCGTCGTTTTATATGACCAAATCATCTAAGACACCTCTTTCTAATCTTATCTTCCACCGGAGCTACTCCTAAAATATAAATACCTCCACTCTACATGTCGAAATCAATCA
The DNA here is from genome assembly GCA_016618105.1 of Dendrobium huoshanense. Classification (NCBI taxonomy): domain Eukaryota; kingdom Viridiplantae; phylum Streptophyta; class Magnoliopsida; order Asparagales; family Orchidaceae; genus Dendrobium; species Dendrobium huoshanense. Next base: position 52,455,793 of record CM028355.1, on the reverse strand, counting down.
ATTGGTCGGCGGAGTTTAGCATTATCAATAACATTCATAGTCAAAGTCATCGACCATGTCACCAAAAATGTCTTCCTAAGTTTGTTCTCCGTCGCCCTCTCGCTCTCTCCTCGTCTTCATCGCTTCTCTCTCCCTCAAACTCCATCCTTCTCAGCAACCTAATTTTTTTTCTTTTCAATACATTTATGAAGCCTTTGCACAAACATTGCAATTTAATTCAAGTTGATTTCAGCTGAAAGTGACTCAATAAGCTATGTCTGGATCAATAACCAACTTCTGAATAATCTGAAATATCAAATCAAACGCAAAGGTCCAAGATCCCTGGAACTTTCAAGTGACTCACAGATGTTCTCAGCATTCTTGACTAAGATGCAAGAAACAGGCAACTCCCATGGCTTTTAATATTGGCTAGTTGTTCATGTCAAGATCCTTGGAGCAAAAATAGACATGATACACACCAACTTGGAAACTTCCATCAAATCAAAACTGAATCATTTTATTGTATTTTATCTTTCCTTTTCAAGATCTGCTCAAAATAAAATGTCATGCTATTATTTTAGCAACAAAAGATTTGAATCAAATGAGTAGCATTCAACAACATGAATAAGAAGGATTTTTTTTTTTTTTAAATTTTTTATAGGAGAGTAGATCTTCCAATTTGAAAAAAAAAGTAGTAGCCAAATATTTGGCAAGATTCTCCAATTGGTTAAGGTATTAATATCCTATGTTGAAGTCAAGATGCTATGTAGAAATTTGCTAACACAAGTTCCACCATAGATTCTCAAAAAATATTTTGGAACCTTCATGGTAATCACATCCATGGGGTCTAATCTTTTTTATAAGTAAGATTAATTAAAATAATGACTATTTTGTCCATGAATGAGCTAATTCAAAGCTGAATCTTCCAACTAAATAACTACCAAATAACAAGTGGATTCACATAAAAACATAAAAAATATTTTCCTAATTTTGTATAGTTGTATATGAACATGTATATCCCTCTCATCATAACCTTAAATTGGCCCACAAATTTAAATAATTATATGATGACATTGCTTATTTATACATGTAATTAATTGTGTTAAATCTCTCCATATATTAGTATTTCTATGTATTTTATAAAAAATAAAAGTTTAGTTACCATATTGATAATGTACGGTTGAGATTATCTCTTAATTCTTTAGAAGAGGGGACTCATTGATGCATAGTGAGAGAGATTATTGGATAGGCTCTCTTCTGAAACTATAAGGTTCAATAAAAATAGATTATGGGTAATATGATGGATCTATGAACAACTTTTGATTATGATTGAAGCCTTAAAATTCATCATAATTCCGCTAGAAAATGTGTTGGTAAAGTTGATATTTTGTGTCTTAGCTTTAGACAAAAAATTAATACAGACAACTAAAACGTTGTGCAAGGCTAGAAAAGTTTTGAATGAAAAACTTGAAAAGGGAAAACATCACGGGATATGGCCACAACAACAACAACAACAACAACATCAATCTCTTATCCCACTACGTGGGGTCGGCTACATGAATCATTTTTCTCCATTGTGTCCTATTAAAAGTCAAATTCTCGTTTAAATCTAATAAAAAAAGGTCGTTCCTAATATTTTTTAACCAAGTCTTTTTAGGTCTACCCCTATATACATTTCTTAACATAAGTCAAATCTAATACCTCTACTCTCCTAACCGGGTCATCGGAAGGCTGCCGTTTTATGTGACCAAACCATCTAAGGTGACTCTCTCTAATCTTATCTTCTACTGGAGCTACTCCAACCTTTTCACGTATATGCTCATTTCGTATCCTATCTCTAAGGGTAAAGCCACTCATCATGGGATATGACCCAATTGAAAAATTCACTATATGCCAGAAGAGACTTGAATTCATTCTTTCTCATAATTGAAGAAGAAGGGATTATTTGAGAACAAATATTTGATTTTTTTCCCTTTAGTGATTATAGAAAGCTAGTATTCACAAATGGATAGTTAACACAAAATAGTATAGCTTGATATTCCCAATAGAGATTCGGGAAGTCTAACGTCCACAAGAAGATAATTAATACCCAACAACAGAGTTAAATCATGATAGGAGTTTGGAGAGAATTGCAGCGATGATAGCTGAACCTGAACCAGATAGAAATGTCTGATGACTCCATGGAGGATCTGCATAGCCCTTCCACCCGCCGACTTGGTGACCACCTACATACTTAATTTCGTGAGAGAGAAAGCACGCAGCCTCGAAGAATGGATTGCATGAGGAAGAAGGATGAGCAAGACATATCTCGCGAGAGCTGGATTACATAAGGATGAGCGACTGTGAGGGATTTCGTTTCTCTAGATTTAGGAGAGAGAATGGCAGAGAAGGCTAGGGTTTTGTGAGAGATGAAGAGTTTGTTAGCATATTGTTCTTGCATTTTAGTTTTTTATGCTCGGTATTCGAACCTCCCCTGATTTGAGCGGGTTTGAAATATACGCAAATGCGCTATATGAGATATTTGAATTTAAAACTATGGTGTTTGAATTACTTTATATTTTAAACGCAGCAAACCAAACAACCCCAAATCAAATAGTCATAATCAAACCCTAATTATACATAATTTGTAAACCTCTTAGTGGCCTTAGTACACCCATGGGACCCACAAAAAATATATATGAAAATTTTCATAATTCATAATATTAAGTACTCCCTTCCCTCCCTTTATATGTACATCCTTCCCTTAATCTCCAAATCATTCTCCTTTCGAATTTCCAAATCGTTATTAGTTATTACCCTCCAAAGTCCTCTATGGACCTCAACCAAAAGAATCAAATTCCCCACCTTTCACCCATTCAATCCACCAAATTGAAACCCAAAACAAAACCCACAACCAACTCCGGCGTCGGCGGCCCCGCCAACAAGTTCGTTGGAGTGCGGCAACGCCCCTCCGGCCGATGGGTGGCCGAGATCAAAGACAGCAACCAAAAAATCCGCTTGTGGCTCGGCACCTTCGAGACCGCCGAGGCCGCCGCCCTAGCTTATGACGAAGCCGCCTGCCTCCTCCGCGGCTCCAACACCCGCACCAACTTCTCTAACCGCCGCCCCTCCGACGGCTCCGCCTCCGCTGACTCCCCTCTCTCCGCACGCATCCGTAAACTCCTCCATCATAAGAAACTCGCCCACAACGGCAAAGCCTCTCCCCAGCACCATAAAAATGGTTCTTTCGTCCTTCCGGCGCCATTGCAGCTGCTTCCTCCGGCTGCGGCTTAAGTTCTCCGGCGAGTGAGCGAAAGCAAGAGATTTACAGCCCGTGGTTCGCTGAGGCTGCGGTTGATACAATGTTCAACGGATTGGAGCTGAACGATAAAGGATGCCGGTGGCCGGAGCTGGACGGCGGCGGCGCGGCGGAGGAAGTGGGTGTGTTCGAGAGGATGAGAGAGGAGAGGCAGACATCAGCGTCTTTATATGCGATGAATGGAGTCCAAGAGTATTTTGAGGCAATGCAGGATTTGTCTGTTTCGCCATCGTCGTTTGATGCCGTTTTGGATTTCCCATCATTTTTATACGAATTAAATGAATTCTGATTCTGAAAAAGATTAAAATGGCCGAAGACTGTTAGATTCTGCTTCTCTTGAAAATGCCACTCTGCTTTTTTTGGGGGGTTTGAGGGGTTTTTTTTTTTTTTTTGATATAATTTTCCCACTTGCATTGCATGAAAAAGATATACATAAGGAGAATCATGATGCATTACATCATCCAGTATAAAGTAAAATTATAATGTGACGTCTCTTGATCCGCCACTGGTCTGCATTTGATGACCGCACGTAATAATTTCTCCATTAGAGAAATTATTTCGTGCGGAGTCCGGACGTAGAGGTATGCCCAAACTCCAATAAAATGTTGACACGTGGAGTGAACTCGTGGATATTCAATTGGATTTATTTTTTACTTTATATATTTAATGTGTCCGCATAACTTTAAGCCAAGCGCACCGCAGAAAAAGAGCAGTCAAAACACAACTACAATGCAATTAAAACGCAGGTTAAGCACAAGTAAAGCACACAAAAAGTACAACCAAAGTGCGCTCCACGTGTCAAATTTTAAATAGATATCCAAACGTATCTCTCGTACTCCGCATGAAATAATTTCTCCTTCCATTGAAGGCAAGAACCCAAAAATTATATATAAAAGATGACATGAGCATGAGAAAGACCAGAGATAACCCAACTAAAATTCACATAGCAACTAGAAATAGGACTAATAATAACAATAGTGATTAAGCGACAGAGCACAACCGATTAAATAATGAGTTGATCGAACCAAATCAAATTACAATATAGTTCAATTTATTTCACTTAACCGAATTTTCAAATCCTACTAAATCATGAAAAATCCATCTAGTAACAAAATATATGATGTGACCAAAGCATAACATGTTTCTTATGACTAAATTTATGTTGCGACAAACAAATCTAAAAAAAAAAATATCATCTTAGGCTTAGTTTTGGACTGCTTTCTTACTGCTTTAAGGAACAGTAAGAAAGCTATATAAAATAAAGCCATAGGTTTCGTTTGGGACGGCTTTCTTGCCGCTTCTTAAAACAGCTTTTTAGTTCAAAAATTAAAAACTTTGAACTAAAAAGCTGCTTTAAGAAGCAATAAAAAAGCCGTCCCAAACGAAGCCTTAGATTACTAAGGCTTCGTTTGGGACGGCTTTTTTACTGCTTCTTAAAGCAACTTTCTAGAACAAAATATAAAATTTTGTACTAAAAAACTGCTTTAAGAAGTAGTAAGAAAGCCGTTCCAAACGAAGCCTAAATCTATGCATATGATTACTTTGTTTCACAATAATGAAAGTTAGAGCATCCGCTTTGAACTTTGAAGGAAAGGCTCAAACATGAAATGATAATATATAATTCGAAATAAAAAAAAAATAAAACCATCATTTAATAAACCCAACCAAACAAACTAAATATGCTCCATCAGATACGATATTTCAATTTAAACTAATTAATGCATGCACTTACAAATAATAACACGCATTAATAAAACCTAATTGAGAGAGGGAGAGATAGAGAGAGATGTAAATAAATTAGATCTCTCACTAAGGAAAAAATATTCTGTGCGGATCCAAGATCAATCAGAATGCGTCACGTCATACCTTTACTTGGTACCGCTGATGTGGCTGCATCTAATTTGCTTATGGATGTAGAGGCCGCACATAATACAATTTTATATGAAAGTAAATCAAATAAAATCTGACCACATTGAGTGTATGAATTTGTAATTTCAAATAAAAAAAATTTCAAACAAATTAAGTCAAAATTTTCTTTTTTTATAATTAAATAAAAATATTTTCTCGGTGTAAAAAAACGAAGGGCAGAAATTTTAAATAAAAATAAAAGGTCTGTCAGACAGCTTCAAGGCCACCCGGTCGATCGAGACCAACCGGAACGATCCTCTACAGCTTTGATCAACGATAGATCTCCACCGTCAATCACGCTCCAGCCCTGAAGCCACGTGTCATCAACCAGATTTTATTGCTTGCCTAATTTACTATTGTAAATGTAGCAGTACGATCCTATAGAACAGATCCTGTTCAAGTAAGGTCGTGAAGTAGCCGCGTAGAAACCGATATTTAACATTGATGATGAGAAACCTCCCCTGCCGTGTGGGACTAATTACACGCCTGCTTTAGTCCGCTTAGCTATGATGTAGAGAAATATACTATAACAAGATTACGTTCATAATATATGATGGATATTATCAAATATACAAATTTCCGTCCTCTTTTTTTAGACTTTATATTTAATATGTGATATTATACATTTAAAATAAATTAAATTTTTTAGATTATATTGTCATCAATAATAAATCTATTCAATCATATATGAAACTTGGCATAAGCATGTGAATCATAAACTTTAAGAATTAAATTTATGACAATCAAAAGTTCAATTTTGGTAAGCCTATAGTCAAAACAAATGTTTAGTTAAGATTAGTCTAACGATGTTAAAGTACAATCATTCGAATCAAAATAATCTTAAATTAAGCATTCGAAGTATATTTAAAAACTTCATAGTTGTGTTTAACAGACAAAAAAGGTCTTTCAAATTTGAATATTGAGTGTATGTAGCCAAAATGAGTGTTGATGAGAGGAATCTAATGAGCCCAATATCAATAAATCATGATGTCATTCATGCACTTAAATGTATAAAGAATGATATTTGATCACAAGGGTCAATATTAACCTCCCAATGAATGGTTTAGGGATTTTGGCCAAAAGAATCAAAATATGACTCATAAAAATATAAAAAGCCTAATATTCTTGATATTAGGAGGGCTTAGACATCAACCAAAAGTTAGAAAGAGCTTGTTCTGATGGTCATCCCTTGACTACAATTGCATAACCAACATCACATAGTTAGCAACGCCCAACAATCATCACATAACCTCTGTTGTATGACTACCAATAAGGTTAAGCACACACCGCCAACATTGATACTTACACATGACATCATTGGCAAGGTCAATGCACGCCGTTAACATCAATCCTAATGCATGCATTGCCAACAAGTTTAATGTGTGTCATCAACATCAACACCAATGCAAATCATATTTAATAAGGTTAATGCATCCTGTGACACCAACTCTAAATCATGTCATCTCCAATCAGGGTGATGAATGTCATAAAGAAAGCATTCACACGCCATCATTAATAGGTTGATGCGCACTTTCAATAATGACATTAATGAACTCCATAACTAATATGATCAATGCACATCGTTGACACCAATAATAACAGAAAAATCACCAATAAGGATGATGCACTATTGCTAACACGATCAATACATGCTGATGCACTCCAACATTAATAATGTCAACGCCCAAAAATATGCAAAAACTAATCCAAATGCCAATACCAAGTCTTATTCTCTTCTTCTTCATGCATGGTCTCCCATCTTATTCTCTTATTATTATTATTATTATTTTATGCAATCTTTGTACAAATGCTAAATTATCTCTCTATTGCCAAAAATATTTCAACACTCAATAATTGTGAATTAAAAATAACATTAATTATTAATAAATTTTAACCTATTGATGTTAATCATTAATGCTGATTTAGTTTTATAAATTAATAATTTTATATCTAATTTACTAAACCGGATATTAATAATTTGAATTATTAATTTTATAAATTCTGATTATATTAATTAAATTACAATGAATATAACATAATAGTTGAATTAATCATTAAATATAATAAGCTTTATGATATAATTTTATGAATAGAAATTTATAATTTTTTTATGTACATCAAGAATTAGAGCTCATTTTTAACTCAATAATGCTCGTTTGTTTAAAGCTCAATAAGCACATAATGAATTAAACATGAACAAAATATGAACACCCATTAATTTAAACAAATCAAGCTTGAACACAAACAAAAAATAAACTCGAATCAAACTCAAACCGAATTTAAATAGGCTGATAATAAACGAATTCAAACATGAACACACACATACTTGGCTCAGCTCGATTCATTTACAACCTTAGATAAAAAATTTGGTTTAAATACGCGGACATAGCAATCCCGGGTCAAGTTGTCGGGCCGCACGATATTGAGTGAGAGCACGTGGCGACATGTTATTGGCGTCCGAACGTAGAGCTACGTCAGGTCACCTTACCTAATAATTGTTCGTCAGACGGCTATTGAGTTTTATATGGTTATAAAGTTGATGTGGTGAAGTAATTTAACTATTCTAATTATAAAAAACAACTTTTCATAGAAATATGTTAATGATGGTGGTCATGCATCATCAATTAGTAATAGTAGCAATGTAGGATAGTGAGTGGTATGTGGTAGCGACGGTCAACATATCACTCACTATCCCTCAAGGGCGGAACCAGCAATAATTTTCAGCGGTGGCAAATTTTTAAGTAACTGTTTGCATATATGTCGGGGGAAAAGGGGGCAGCACCCCCTGACGGGATTTGACCAAATGTTTCATTATTCCCTAACAATAACTCATCTACACAGGGTATTTAATTATATTTGTTGCAATTGCCTAAACATCATAGTATTTTAATATTTTTAGAGGGGAAAAAAACTAGAAATCCTTATAATAAAGACTAAAAATTACATAAATAATAATATAATGAGAAGAAAAAAAAATTCGGGTGGACAATTGCCTCCTAACCACAAAGGGGTTCCGCCCTTGCAATCTTTGTAGATGCAAAGGTGGTGGCAATGTTTGTTGACTTGTGAGCGGCATCGATTAGAATCAAGCGTCGTCGATGATTTGTTGTGATAATAATATAAAATTTATAGTTTATTTGAATGTAAACCTAATGTAACAATATCTAAACAAAATTGAACCAGATATTTTTAAACCCTGCATTATTTATTAGCATTTATATAATAATATTTTATTATTATTATTAAATATTAAGATAATTGATATCAAATGTAATCATTAATTATTATTGCTTAAGCATTAATCATTGATTAAAAATGAGCCATCTCTTTGGAATAAATTATTAAAAATTATTTTATATCATAGTAAACTAAATAAAAAATATTTATTCGGTGTAAGAAATACATAGGGCAGAACTATTATAAATAAAAAAGTAAGGTCTGTCAGACAGCTTCAAGGCCACCCGGTCGATCGAGACCAACCGGAACGATCCTCTACAGCTTTGATCAACGATAGATCTCCACCGTCAATCACGCTCTAGCCCTGAAGCCACTTGTCATCAACCAGATTTTATTGCTTGCCTAATTTACTATTGTAAATGTAGCAGTACGATCCTATAGAACAGATCCTGTTCAAGTAAGGTCGTAGTGATGTCGCTTAGACACCGATATTTAATATTGATGATAAGATATTTCCCTGCCGTGTGGGACTAATTGCACGCATGCTTAGCCATGAAATAGAGAAATTAACTATAACAAGATTAAGCTCATTATATACGATGAATATTATCAAATATATATAATTTCATCCTCTTTTTTAAGACTTTATATTTATTATGTGATATTCTATATTTAAAATAAATTAAAATTTTAAGAATATGTTGTCATCAATAAATTTATTCAATCAAAATGAAATTTGTCACAAGCATGTGAATTATAAACTTTTAAGAATTAAATTTATGACTATCTAAATTTCAATTATGGTAAGCCTATAGTCAAAATAAATGTTTAGATGAGATTAGCCTAATGATGCTAAAGTACAATCATTCGAATCAAAATAATCTTAAATCAAGCACTCGAAGTATATTTAAAAAAACTTTATAATTATGTTAAACAGATATAACGATTTTTCAAGTTTGAATATTGAGTGTATGCAGTCAAAATGAGCGTTGATGAGAGGAATCCAATGAGCCCAATATCAATAAATCATGATGACATTCATGTACTTAAATGCAAAAAAAAAAAAAAATGATCAAGGGGGCAATATTAACCACTCGATGAATGGTTTAGGAATCTTGCTTAAAATAATCAAAATATGACTCATAAAAATATAAATAGCCTAATATTCTTCACATAAAGAGAGCTTAGACCTTAACCTAAAGTTAGAAAGAGGTTGTTCTGATGATTATCCCTCGACTACAATCGTATAACCACCATCACATAGTTAGCATCGCCCGACAATCATCAAATAACTTCCGTTGTCTAACTACTAATAAGGCTAGCGCACACCAACAACATTGATACTGATACATTATCTCACTAACAAAGTTGAAGCACGACATTAACACCAATCCTAATGCTTGCATCGCCAACAAGTTTATTGTGTGCCGTTAACATCAATCTTCTTCATTTACTGTATACCATATTATACTAGTGTCTTCTGTTATGAGGAAAATAATCATTTATTAACTTAAGACATATTAGTGGAGTACTTTCAATTTAGCAAACTCTCTTTTTTTTTTTCCTTTTTTCTTTTTTGGATTTCAATGTAAAAAGAATTGTATGTTCTAGAAGCTACTACTGACTTGATTTATATGTATTTCTGCATGCAATATATCATATATTTGAAAATTTAGTTAAAGAAATAGGGAAAGTAGTGTGTTTTAGGCTTTGTTTGGGACAGCTAACTTACTGCTTTTTAAGCAACTTTTTACTAAAAAAATTTATTTTTTTAAACTAAAAAACTGCTTAAGGAGGCAGCAAATTGCTTCTTAAAACAGCTTTCTCGTAAAAAACTTTAATGTTTTAACTAAAAAATTACTTTAAGAAGTAGTAAATAAGCCGTACCAAGAAAGCCTTAGCCACTTTTAGCAACTTCATGTGAAGACAGAAGAAAATACGTAGAGATGGGAAATAGAGATTTGTGATATTTCAATCTCAAGACATCTCAACTCTTGAGGGACAAATATAAGAATTTATCCGCTTTCCTTTGAGAGAAAATTATAATAAGTGGAGACTGGAGACTACACGAGAGAGAGAGAGAGAGAGAGAGAGAGAGAGAGAGAGAGAGAGAGAGAGAGAGAGAGAGAGAGAGTGGAGTAGCTCCATTGGCACTTAAGATTAGAAAGAGTCATCTTAGATGAGTTAATTACATAAAACATTGGCATTCTGATGACTTAATTAAGTGAGCAGATTTATTAGATTTGACTAGGGATGCAAATGAACACAGTATTTGACGAGCTACTCATGGCTCAGCTCAATAAGAGCTCATTCATGTTCGTTTGATAAGATAAATGAAAGAGCTTACTCACTTTTGATAAATACTCAATAGTTAAATAAATGAGCTTAAACAGCTTGGCGCTCGGTTCGTTTATGTTCACAAATAATATCGTTTAATGCTCATGAATAAACTCAATTAGAGCTTGACTGAGAAGCTCAATTAGAATTATATTAGAGTTTTAAAAATAAATATTAAATTTAATAATTTATTTTTAATAATTCCATCTAATAAAATTGTTTAATAATATATTTTTACATCCCCCGCTTTCACATTAAATCTAAAATAGCTCACTCTTCAAACAAATATAAAATGAATTATAAAATGAATTATAGATCATTTGTTCATGAACGAGTTCATTTGATAGCTTCAAAATACTAATTATATATATTCATGAATAAGCTCATTTGATAGCTCAAAAATATTCATTACATATGTTCATGAATAAACTTGTTTGATAGTTTAAAAAATTACGTTAGATATGTTCAAGAACATGCCCAATATAATTTTTTGTTAGAAAGCTCGATAAGACTCATTTGTTAAGTTAATATACATCTAGAAGTAGAGCTTATTTTTAATTCGATAAGACTCATTTGTTTAAAGCTCATTAAACACAAAATAAATCAAACATGAACCAAATATAAACCCCCATTAAGTTAAACAAACCAAACTATAATACAAATAAAAAAGCTCGAATCAAACTCGAGCCAAACATGAACAAGCTGATAATAAACGAACTTAAACATAAACACACACTCGGCTAAGCACGTTTCATTTGCAACCCTAGATCTAACCAATGTTAAAAATTTGATTAAAAAGTATTAGTACTAATATTTATTTATTATATTAAAATAAAAATTTGACTCTTAATAAAACACAATGAAGCAAAAAATTCATATAACCAACACCACATAATAAGATATAAACTTGATCTTGTTGTTGCTGCATCAATAACCTAAATTTATAAAAGTAATTGAAGCTAAACATCAAGATTAGGACATATGTTCAACACCAAACAAATACACAATAAAATAGCAAATTAAAATTCAATGGCACATTGAACATAAGAATACTTAAGGAAGGAACCATTCATGATACATACAGTCTGTAAAGGTTGCAAAACTGAATACAAATAACCAAGAAACTGAGACAACAAAACAAAGAAAAAAAAAACTGATCTCTCTCCTTAAGCAGCAATAGCTTGAGATTTGTTGAGGATGACACCTTCATATTTGACCTGGAACCATTTCATGGCATCATCCTTCGTCACACGGTGCTGCACGCCGACACGAGACTTGCAGCGGCGGCGCCGGCTCACTCGGTAACCAGGACGCTCTAGGACGACGAAGAAGTCCATGCCATAGATTCCGGTTGAAGGATCATACCTGTGGCCAAACATCAGAGATTTGTAAAAACATCAATAAAACATAATGAACATACTATTTTTACAATTCTGGTTATGTTCATACAACATGTGAAGTTCATAATCTGAACCCAGAACAAATATGTTGGAAATAAAGATGAAATTATCATTGATACATTCAGTTATCTCATTATTTTGGCTTGATATTCAGCCTTCTTTTGCCATATTTACAACAGCAATCATCAAGGAACGAGTTTCATAAGTGACCATCAGAACGATAGTAAACCACAGACAAAAGGTCTGTTCTCTCCTCTAAAGGCAAATATTAAGGTTGCCTACTGACAGAAAATACTTGAGTTCGCAAGTAATCCTATTCGAATCTACTTGAGTTCGCAAGCAAGCATAACAATAATCAGTAAAAACAGCGAAAAAACGAAGAAATCGTAGTGAAAGACCGATCAAACGATAGCAATTCTTATAGAAAACAAAGGGAAACAAGAACAAAGCAAAGATGCAAGAGATCCTCAACTCGAGAGGAGGATCGTCTCTCCCAAATCTCCATACAAGAGAGTTTAAAGCACAAGTTGTCAAAAAACCCTAATTCAAATCAATCAAAACATAATCTCCCCTAATCCCTCTCATCCACTTTAATACAAAAACTTTCCTAATCTAATTTCACTCCCAAGCCCTAGCCACCCCCTCCTTTTAAATTTCAAATCCAATAGACAAGTGGGGCGGGACCAAGCCAAGGGAGGCGGATGGATTCCGCCTCCTGTATACTTGCTGAAACAGCCCGGTTCGCACATCACCTATACAGTGGGTTCCTTTTGTGTTCCACCTGATGGACAGAAAAACAACATTGATACAATTCTAAAGAACTAAATCTTTTAAGATTCACCGTAATAGAAATATCAAAGCTGTTGATGAATATAATAACATTAGCAGGAGGCTCAGACTTTTGCTACTCTGTTCAAAGAAGGGCTAGATCGAGCCCTTCTCATACAAGAGGTGTCAGAAAAAGGCAATAATCATCACAGCCATTTACATTACAAATGTCACCTAAAACAATGCGACTGATATCACAAACTTAATAACATAATTCAAAGTTAAATCAAGTAATCAACTGGATTTCAGCAAGGAAGCCATAAAGGCTCGCCTATCTTGCAATTTCAAATTATGTCATTTAAAATAAATAAATAAAAATTGAATACAAGAAAACCATATCAAAACAAACTATGTAAAGAATAAAATTTAAGAGGACAATTAATAATGAAAACAATGCAAAAGAGATCTAATAACATACTTAATACCAAGGTCAATATGCTCCTGAATGCCAAATCCAAAGCATCCAGTATCACTGAAGTTTCTCCTGAGAAGCTCATATTCCTTAACTTTCAAGCCACTTTCAAGGAGTTGCATTGCCTTTTCTCCTCTAACAGTGACATAGCAAGCAATTTTTTCATTACGCCGGATTCCAAAAGATCGGACAGTGTACCTGGCTGGAAAAAGCAACAAATTTTAATGAGAATTTGAAAACTAGCTTAAATGCAAGAGGATAAAATTTTCATTGTACCTTTGGAGAACACAGGAGTTTGCCCACTCAACTGCTCCAACACCTGAAAACATTCACCACATAATTACAGTAAATCATCGCATGCAATGGTAGAAACTTAAGTCAACTTTAAGCTAGCTTAAGCCCCAAGAGCCCAATGGAACAGTCTATTTCATTTAAGCAGAAACTTAAGCTGAGCTTATCTAAGCTTTAGGCTTTAACAAGGCCAAAAGACAAACCAATTAATGGCAAGCTAAAACATAAATAATTAAATATATCTTTCATGACAATTAAATACATTAAAATTAAGAATCAATCACCATTAATTGATCTTTATGAAGTTATTAAGCTTAATTTGTCATAAACTTATATTTTCTAAGAAATTGAGGTTTCCTTTTCACAAGAACAACTTTTCAAAGTAAGCTTATCTTCTTAAAATTAAATAAATTGAAATTAAAATGAATTCAATCAGCAACAAGTTTATAATTATAATAAGTTCCTTTTATGGTAAATCAACTCATGGTCTATAGCATTAGAACACCATGATGAGTTAAGGAAATTAGCTTAAGACCAAAGGCAATCAAATAGTTTCTAAGCTCATCACATATTTTACCGCTTATCTTTTACATCAACTAGATGTACCTCTCAAGTGAATAAAACGTATCACATAATTCAAACCACAACCATATCGCAGCTTTAAATTTTAATTTTGCAAAACATGAAAATAATATGTACCTCTCAAACTCAATTAACACAAACCAAGCAATAAACCACACAAAAAAACATGCAAAATCCAAAGAAATGACTCATTTAACACATAAATAGGCACCACTAACCATCCACAATTCTGCACGCAGCACAACCAGGATAATTCCAAATGCAAGTAGTGAAAACTATATGTCCAACCACCGCTTATCTTTTTCACCAATAAATGTTTTTTTTTTAACTTTTTTTACTAGAGAGAAATTTCATTCAAAATCATCGCATGTCACACCATAATTTAACTCACAAGGATATTGCAATTTTAAATTTTGCAAAACAGCAAGGCAATAGGAACCTGTCAAATTCAATCACAAGCCATAAAAACCCATACAAACAGCATGAAAATTTTGAAGAACAAACCCACTCAACGCATGAATGGGCAGCACCAAACATCCGCAATTCCACAAATAGCACCACCAAGGATAATTCCAACTACAATTCGGCAAAATAATAAAGCAAGCCAATATAGAAACAAAATGTCCAGCCACCCCACACCCCCATACAACAATTTTTCTTTTAATTCACCTTTTTCATATTTAAACAACAATACCAAAGTCTATCATATTATATTAATAGCAATCAACGCATGATGCCAAAGTCCATTGCCTACTTGATCGAAAGGCCAAAGCAAACATAAAACCCAAGAATGACAGCAAATGTATAAGAAAGAAGGAAAAAAATGCAAAATTCACATCACACAAAACCTCAGACTGGCTTTGTGTTGTTGTACTATAAATATCTACTAAACAAATTCATCATGCATCTATATAGAAATATTATTGAAAAGTTATGAAGTAGGGGAACACACAAGATTGGGATTTTCCTTGTACAAGATCTTTAACTAAACAAAAAGTAACAATGCCAAACAAATACCAATTGAAGCTTTACAAAAGTATGGCTCAAGCAAAGATAAGACCTTGGGAAAAACCAATATATTTAAGTAATCTCTATAAACTAAAAGCACTTGTCAAGTTTTAACCCTCTTTATGAGAATAAAGCAAACTAAACTACAACTAAACAATAAGCACCAAAAAATTAATGCAATGGTCTAATTAATTATTCTAAAAGATAGTCAATGACTAAGTAGTCATTAATGCTTAAAGAGCTATCTAATTCATCATTTAATAAAACAATAAAGGGCTCTTGATGCAAATTGGTGAACGATCTTCCAAAGTGATAGTCCGCAGATTGCAGCACTCAAAGTTCTTTTAGGCCAACCATCCACAGCTTAGGTACACTTGATTTAAAACTCCTCCAAGCTTCTCGGTCAACTTAAAATCCTATCTTTATCCAAATGGAAAATAAAAAAATAAACAAAAAACGCATAACCTAGAGCTTATAATCTTTTCAACTGCATTCTTAATGCAAAACCTTTTCAGGTCAAACTAGATTGACAGCAAAAACAAAGGCAGAAATGTCATTTAGATTTGGCAAACCTACAATATAATGATGCCGTCAAAGGAAATTTTAATCAAAATAGCCTTGTGAAATTCAATTGAGACGGAACTGTAGACATTTAAAAAACTCCTCAAGGATAATGAACACGACAATAAATAAACAAGAAAAATATGATTTCACTCCGCCCACTAATCAAGGCTTAGGTTTTACACCTAAAACTTTTTGATGTTCTCAAGAACGTATATTACCATAAACCTACTAACTGCATTGGAATTTTCCCAAAATTCATCGTAGAAAATAAACAGAATGCTTTAAAAATAAGGATCCCTCAACTTCTTCTCATCATTGAAAAGCAAATTCATAGAAGGATATTCACAAGATTTTGCGCCTAAAATAGCAGAGATTTAAAATCTAATTTCCAGCTGCGCTGCCACAGCATAGAAATATCAAGATCCACACTAACACCCAGTGTATAAAGAACTTCAACCGCACATGTCAATCAAACGCATTACAAGATCATACAACAGGAAACAAAAAATCAATACCTTGGAAGCCCTAGTGAGGCGATCTCCGCTCTCTCCCACCGATATGTTGAGCACCAGCTTCTGAACCTTGATATCTCGCATCGGATTAGATAACTTCTTCTCTGATGCCTATATGACAACATAAATCGATGAGAAAACCTACAAAGATATCCATAGAAAAAGCAGAAAAGAAAGGAGAAAAAAGGCTTGGGGAAGAGAGGAACAGAACTAACCATAGCTGCGATCAAAGCAGTTTTGAGGAGTCGGCGGCAAGTTTTGATGGCGGAAACCCTAGTGCTTATATAAGCAACGAGGGTTTTGTCGATTGTTTACACGAGAACCGTTAGATTGAAGTCAAACGGTGATGCAAATGCACATTGTCCACGCAGCCCATTTAAAAAAAAAAAAAAAAATCAAGCCCGGTCTTTAGGCCGAGTTCGATGGGCCAAGTAGAGGTCCTCTGACCGGATGCTCTACGTTCGATTAGAGGAATGTTACTCAATTTTTGTTTGGTATTTAGTCGGTATTGTTAGATATTTTTTGGTAATAATGAGGATTACCGCTCTGTAAAGATCATTTCCGAGTAATACCGAGCAATATCGAGTTTTCCCAAAAAATACATAGTTTTTCTAGAAAAAACTCAGTATTTTTTTGGAAAACTCTGTATTACTCAGTGATACGTCATCACAAAATTATCTTGATCGGGCACGAATCTTGAGGCAAGAGCTAGTTGGAAACTTCAAAAAATAATTTTGGGAGAACCTGAACTCTGATTTCAGCAAGCTTACAGTCAAACTGAGCGTCTCGGAAATACAAACCCAACGACACCAAGATCAACCCAATCCGAGCCCAAATGAGTCCGAATCAAGGGTTCAAAGCGCTGTTGGAAGGTTCAAACCGCAATTTGAGTTACCAAATGGTCTCCGATTTTGATGAGCTTATACTCGAATCGAACGGCTCGACGAGACGAATCCAACGAGCCCAAGATCATTAAATTCTGACATCATTAAGGCCTTCAAATGTCCAACAAACGGTGCATGATCAAAGGATCCGATATCGGCCGTCCATTCAAACCACTCCCAATTCGCCCTTGATCTCACGCCTATTTACGGGCTATGCCACTCCAGAAAAACTATAAATTGAGCTCTCATTCTACACCAAGGGGACTCAAGTGAAGAGAGAGAAGAAGAAGAGAAGGAGAATGAGAAAGGGGAATAGGAGATTCCTCACCTCCTCGACCACCGCCACCGGAACTTTTCCTGCCGTCTGAAGACGCCAGAACTCTGCCGGATTTTCGGTAAACGTCAGGAATTCGCAGAATCTTGTAAATTTCGTGGAAGGAACAAATTGTACTTGGATTATCCCAACTTGTGGGACGAATCCGCCATTTGTAAACTACAAAAACACTAGTGGAACTTTACAACTGGGCGAGGCCCCGTGGTTTTTTCCCTTTTTGGGTTTTCCACGTAAAAACTCTTGGTGTTCACTCCTCTTTTCTATTTGTGTGTTAAACTTACGTGCAACGCTCGGACGCAAATTTACAAACTCTACCGCCGCGTATTTTCTAACATGCAACACTCAGTATTACTCTGTATGTTATCTTAAATCATTTAAAGCTTACTCGACAAAACAAAGAACTAAAAACTAAAAATAAAAGTCCTAAATTTATGATGTACTTAAAGAAACTATGATTTCAAATCAATCATCAATAATCAATTAGATTAGTAGACTAAACTACTTCATTGTTTCTTTCTATATTTCAAACATAAATTTTTCAAAATTTAGAAATGAAGGAAAGATTTCAAAATAGTAGAGAATAGTATAAATTTCAATCTTTCAAGTTTTGAATGAAATAATAAATCTTTTTATTTTTTATTTTTTTGTGCAACTTAAAGAGATCATTATTATAATCTTTTTAAAATTAAATGTGCTCCTTTATTCACCTATTTGACTTGTGATATTAAAAGCATGACATAAGTTACTCATATTTGCAATAATTCATATAAATTTATAAATATTATTTCTATTTATTTATTAGATGTTTCATATATATTTCTTGTAATTTAGGTATTCATTCCCATCAATTAATACTCAGCACCTGACATAAATTTTTTTCATTATTGAAAAATGTAATAAATGTGAACATTTATTAAAATTTATTTGCAAATAGAAAAGTTCATAAAACACAGCCAAAAATAGCATATTGGCCCCTAATGATTTCTCTAATATTAGCACAGCCCATCTCTATCTTCTTCTCCATCCCATTAAGCCGATCCAAAGCATAAAACAATTAAACAAAACCTGCTTACGCCATCAAACAAAAACAAAAATATCTTCAGTGCAATTTCTCCCATCTCATTAATATCCCCTTGACCTTCTTCCCCAAAGCTCGCTTTTCCTTCCATGGAGGACGAGGAGAAGGTGGAGGAATGGGAGCTCCTCCCTCCCAACACCTCCTTCCTGGAACTGGGCCTTGAAGGCATCAAAGACCTCTTCTCCAACGAAATTGACTACGCGGACTACTTCATAGAACAACCGGCTCAGCACCTCAATCTCAGCCAATCCGCCACCGGCGTCGAGGAACCATCACAGTCCACAGCGAGCAAACGCCAAAGCTACGATGAGGAATTTCAGGAAGAAATCAAAGTTGAAGATCTCAAGCAGCAGACCTGCAAAGTCAGCGAGGCTAAAGAAGAGATCAGTGAAGACGAGGGTAAGGAAGTTTCGGGTGAAAAGCTGCGGCCGGTGGCAGCGGGGATCGGCGAGATGTTATCGATCGGGGCGGCTGTGGCGGCGGCGATGCTGTGTGGGTTTTTGCTCGGCAGCGGGCGGCGGAAGGAGCACCCGCGCCGGGCCGATACTATGCGCTTACAAATATATAAAGACGAGAAGGTAATTGCTTTTTAATCTAATAAAATTGGCGAGTGTGTAAACAAGTGATGGAAGCAGAATTTTTACCTGTTGTTGTTGTTGGTTTGATTTCAGGCGCTGAAGCAGATGGTGCGACAGGCGAACAGGATTAATCAGGTGTTGGTGGCGACGGCGAGTGGGATGCCGCCGCCGGTGATGCAGCCGGCGACGATCTCCTTCGGTGGATGCTTTGGCGATATGCTTTGATGGTGTTTACCACTGTCTGTATACACTGTAAATATATCTTGGTGTATTGTGATGAATTAAAATGTTGGAATGATGCTTCGACGTTATTTATTTGTATTTGAAATAAAGGAATCTAGCTGTTTATATGACCTTTTTAAGTTTTAATCAATCTCAACCAGAAACAGTTCAAATCAAATGAATTTGCTGATACATACAAAATCGACCAAAACTAACACAAAATCATCATTGCTTAAGAAAAATTCACCCTCTGCTGATGAACGAAATATTATTACTTGCGGAATCCAGGCGCAGAGAACAGTTCGGTTTTGTGACTGCAAAAGCAATTGAAGTTCGCCATTATGTTTTTACTTTTCACAGTAACAAAACTGAACTGTTCTTTAAGTCCGGACTCCGCATTTAATAATCTCTCCCGCTAGACACACCGAAATCAATATTTGAGAAAAACAAAACAGGAACCACCAAATAAAATCCTCCTTAGAAATAAGAGACATACAACAAAATTGAAAGATAAATGGCCTCAGAATTGCAGAATAACGGCATCATTAATAAAATCAGTTGCAAAAGATGCTTTGTGGTTTCAGATGTCCTCACAGGCCGAAATTATAAACATTTCATAAAAGAAATCATAATCTGGAGGCTGAAACTGATAAATACCATTAATGACAAAGAGAGTTTCATGTTAATATAAGAAAATCATAATCTGGATAGGTCCACTAAAGGATAAATAAAAAATATGTGTATATATATGGACTCAACAAAAATTTGAATCCAATTGAAATCAATAGTTTAAACTCGTGCAGTCAATTCAGGCTCAATATCACCCCACAAATAAATGATGTATAGACTATTCACAATAGAGAAGGAAATTTTAAGAAATATAAAATCTTTTGATTGGGAATCAATCTTTGGCGAGTAAACAAGAATACAAACATAGAACAAATAAAGAAAAGATGTGAATTGAGAGGTTAGAAAGGCATACAAGAGAAAAAGTTGGATTCTTTCTAGAGAAAAAGTTGGATTCTTTCTGAAATTGTCAAACAAAGAAGAAATTATTACATGTGGAGTCCGGACACAAAGAACCGTTCGGTTTTGTGATTGTGAACAGTAAAAATGCAGTTATTGTTCACTACTGTGCTTTTACTGTTCAGTCAAAAAATTGAACAATTCTTCGTGTCAGGACTTTGCACGTAATAATATCTCTAATCAAAGAGAAATTTAGACAGCATTTATCTTATTTTTAAACGATTTACATACATACCACACAAATCTTATATATTTATATATCTAACACTTAACTTTTTAATTCACATCAAAAACACTAAAATAATATACAAATAACTATAAAAATTTAGATGGAAGATACATAATTGTGTTATGTGCAACTAAAAACCCTTTCTTTCTTATGTCTTATCTCACCAATCATTTTATTCTTCACAAAACATCTAATAAGATTATTAATATCCCAAATGAGAAACTAAATCTGAAGTAGAGCTCAATTATTTTGCTTCATTCCCAACATTCAACTCTAAGATCAAAACTTGAGAAAGATTAAATGAAGAAAATAAATTATTACTCAGTTCCCTCTTGCTACTAAAGTAATTTGTCAGTTAACTTCTGCTCTCAATTAAAAAAAAAAACAGTGGCTTCTTTATTCCTTTCTTCTCAATCATACTTTCAAGAAAAATTAGTATCTAGCACTGATCTTTAGATTTAGAATTTTGACTATTAATCAAAAGGTCTTTGATTTGAAGCTCGATAGATATCAGAAACCATCTAAGAAAGGAACGCCTAAAATAGATTTCCTCTCCCTCAAAGGATTCAGGGATGGCATGGTCTCATAAGAGACTCAACTGCATCTCTTGATGTTTGCCTCTGTCTGAACCGGAAACGGGATGCACAGGCCAGTATTCGGTTATTCGAGAGGCAGTTAAAACTTTATTAATGGAGAAAAGTAAACGAAAGAAAACAGATACAGATACATACACGAGAAATGTATGAGGCCGCTTGGAGGAATCCAAATACCTGAAGCTCGAACAATGAACAAGATCAGATCGATTAGAGTCCCCTCAAAAGATCTCGATCGTATCAATGTATGCCTCCTAACTAAGCAAGACAGCGTAGTATTCGAAAAAGCCCGAAGGCATCAACGATTTTATCGTCTTGCTACTCAAAGAGGCAGTTTTTGAAATCAAAATATAGAAAAACACACTCATCACCAGATAACTGGCAAGATTTGGTAAACGATGCACGAAGAGTGATTCAACTGATAATAGAAAGAAGATGCCTGATCATACCTGGGTTTTGACTTGAATGCCCATCATATCTTCTTGCTAGCATTCAGAGGGAAATCAATCGGGTAAAATAAAGAGAGCTGAGGCCTTAGTGAAGTGGAGAACGGAAGCTGGTTTGCTAACGGTGCAAGCGTTCTCAAGATGCAGAGCTGCAGGAGGGGAAGAACAAATAACCAAAAACCCTAGATGCATATATATAGATGCGCGGGCTGTTTTGAGAATTGTACCGTAAACCGTTGGATTGAAATCACACGGTGGGAATGGAACTCGTTGCTTGTCAGGAAGTATCTTAAAAAAAAACTCCAGCTATTAGTTTTCCATTTATGAATAATAGTAGAGAGATTAAAAAGTCTATCAACTCAAGAATATCAAACAAATAATCAATAACAAAGCAAAAAAAAAAAAAAAAAAAAAAAAAAAAGATAAAGAGAAGAGAGGTAGGTCATCCTTGTCGGTGAAGTATTGCTTGTTACATTATGAATCAATTACAAGCTGAATTCATTCAGGCAGTGATGAATGCTTTAACAGATCAACAAATCATCTAAAGCAGAAGACTATACAAAGCTGAGCCACTTGAAGGCCACAGCACCAGACAATCAGACAAACAGGATCATTACTACTAAAAAGGAAGAATCAATGCAGTACAATAACAAGAAGTCCCCCTATGCCGTCCCACTCGTCTCAATCCGAATGAGAGTCTTCATCTTCATCAGAGTAATCAGAGGACGAAGAAGAGGATGACGACATATAGTAGTAAACTCGGATCTGGTGCCGTCGGGGGTTTGGGTCGGGTAGACAGAAGAACGAGAAGAGGCAGAGGGCAAAGCGGCGGAGATGATGAAGCGGAAGGTTGAGTAGTAAGTGGAGGAGCTCGTCGTTGGTAAGTCTGTCCGGATTGCAGGCTAGGTATTGCGACCAATGGGCCGATGCCCGCGCCACCATCACCGTCCATCCGCCGCTGAACATGAGTACTTATTCGCTTGTTTTCTCTCAATCTCTCGCTTGGACAAAGCTGCAATGGAATTTGCAGAGCAAGGAAGAGGAGGCGAAGAACTTCAAGGAATGGTAACGTCCTAACATCTCCTTTCTTGCGAAGGTACTATACGCTAGTATATGAGTAGTTATTTTATTCTAAGGTTTTTTTTTTTTTTTTAATTCTTAGTTTTTAGTTCACAAGAAAGAATATTTGACAAAAAAAACATGTTGAGTGCGAATAAATTAAATAATTTATAAGGTATTGATATCCCATGAAAAACCATCTTGATCTGACACAAATCTCAATGTAAATGAGATATAGAAATCTCAATGTAATTGAGATATAGAAGTTTTAAAAATTAAATTCAAGATTAACCGAACTCCAATTTCAGCAAACTTATAATCAAATTGAATGTCTCGAAAAGATGAACCCAACGACACCAAAATCAGTCAAATTTGAGCTCAAATCAAGGGTCCAAAGCATATTTGAAAAGTTCAAAAAATAATTTAGATTACCAAACAAATTATAAACGTGACATGCTTATGATCGAATCGAGGGGCTCGACGAGAAGAATACAACAAGCAGAAGATCACAAAATTCTGATATCGTTAAGACATCCAAATGCCCAATAAACGGTCCACAACCAAAGCGATTAATATCGATCATCCATTCAAACCACTCTCGTCTTGACCTTGATCCTCCCATATTTATAAGACATGTCACTCTTAAAAAACTATAAATAGGCCCCCATTCTTCACATGAAGAGAGGAGGAAAGGAGGAGGAGAATGGAAGAATTTGTGAGCTTGCTTGCCACAGACCACCGCCAGAGTTCTTTCCATCTGCCGAACAGCACCATACTTCCGCCAGTTTGTCATCTAACGTCGGACTTCAGCCCGTCCGTCGACCACTGTCGAAGCTCTTTTAGACCACTTCCACTAGTTTGTCGCCCGTCGTCGGACTTCCACCATTCCGCCTGTCAACCCCCGTCGGACTTACGCCCATCTGCAAACAACCGTCGAAGTTCTTCCCGACCACCATATGACTTGTCAGTCCGCTGACCACCGTCGGACTTCCGCCAGTCTTCTAACCACCACCACACTTCCTCTCGTTTGCCGACCATTGTCAAAGTTCTTACCAACCACCGCCAAACTTTTGTCAATCTGCCCACCACTGTCGAAGTTCTTCCCAACCACAACCAGACTTTTGCTAATCTGTCGACAACCGCCGGACTTCCACTCATCGACCACCACCGAAGTTCTTTCAAATCGCCGTCAGAATTCCACCCGTTCATAGATCATTTACAATCTTTCTGACCTCCATCGCCCATCGATTATGGTCTTTCTGATAACTGTCGACCAACTGTGACCCTTCCGACCACCGTCACCCGACTACGATCTTCTTGACCTCCGTCGCTTGCCAACTATGAATTTTTTGCCCCAAACGAACATATCAACGCTAATTCTTCCAACTCCCAGCATATAATGAACTTTGTATGATGTATATTTGCTACGTCGAGTCAAGACCTTTCTTCTAAGGAAGGGCCTCATTTGTAATCAATTGCAAACATTAGTGGATATATTGAAACTGCTCTAGGCCCCGTTGTTTTTCTCTTTTTTAGGGGTTTCCACATAAAAATTATGGTCTCCCTATAAAATTTATTATCATACTCTCTTATTTATTTGTGATGGATCTTCGTACAGAACTAAAACGCTAAACTACATTACTCTCTACCGCTGCAAATATCCAGGACGCAACAGGTATCAAGAAATAATCTGAACAATTTAATTTGAATCTGATCTAAAAAAATGAGTTCAAGTTGACTCATTTAATAAATTGATCGTATTAGATATTTGTTTGTTAAGCGTATTAGTTTACTAACTTTGGAACTCATATGTGATCTGAAAATAGCTGCTTTTCTTTTTTCTTTTCTTTTTTTGCTTGTTTGTATGATTTTTTGTATCGATCAACATAAACTCTATAGTTGATAATTTTTAAAATAATAATTATTTATTTAGCATGGCTCCAATTTAGAGTGGCAAAACAACATGGCCAACCACCATAAATCGCCGTCGGCCAGCGACCACATCTAGCCACCCTTAGCCACCACCAACCACCAACCATCATCGGCCACCCCAACCATCATCAGCCACCACCAACCACCACAATTTTGATATTTACACTTCGTTTAATTTACCTCAACCCCAACAAGAAATAAATAAATAAAACTTGCATTTATTTTACACTTATCCAAACAATTCCAAATTATTTCAAATACACCAAACAGCCCCTAAATTGAAAGATATAATTCCAATGCAAATAAATTTTATTCAAGTTTATTTATTCAAAATTGAATAAATTCAAATAAAAGTATAAAACCTCATACAAATGCACATGTTCATAAATATATTTGCATTTGAATATCTGGCCACTCATTTATTTTGTATTATTTGAATGTCCATTTATTTATTTAACAAATAATTTATCTGGTTAAGAAAAACCCTTAATTATTATCATATATTTTTAAATCAATTTTTAATATCCTACTTTTTTTTAAAACCATATAGTTTTAAGAGCTGTAAATATGAAAATAAGAAAATCACTATTAAACAAATTTGTTACCGTCAAAATTCTTAACCTCACAGAAAACAGAAGATTGCAAATAAACATTGATTAACTTGAAAAAAAAAAAAAAAATTCAATCGTTAATGCCAGCCTTATTTCTCTTCTTGCCTCCCTTGCCTGCCTTCTTGCCAGAGGCCTTCGCCTTAGGACCCTTACCCTTAGCTTTGGGACCATTGCCCTTAACTGGACGGCCACCCCTCCCAGGCCTCCCCATCCCTTTAGTTCTCCTGTCTTTCTTCATCCTCCGGTCAACTACAACCTTCCCTTTACCGCCCTTCACCGCCACCCCCTTCTTGGCCACCACATACTCCTTCTTAGGCCTGGTTGGCATTGCCTTCTTGTAGAGGTGATCGATCATCTTTCTCTTAGACCTTTCAGAAATGTCAGTCTGGTCTGAGATCGCATCGGCTTTCTTGGAAGCTTTCTCCATCTTCCTCATTGCAGCTCGCTTCTTCCTCGCTTTCGCCTCTGCGACTTTCTTCGCCGGCCGGGCATCAATTTCCCTGAACTGTGCCTTCATTGCTGCAACTTCTTCCTTTGTCACAGGCTTCATTGGTTGGGAGTGCCTCTTCTCCTCTTCTGCAAACCAGTTTGGCAAGCCAACATCATCAAACATGTATTTGTTGTAAGCATCATCAAGAATCTGCTCCCTCTGCTTCTTTCGCAGCATCTTCTTCGCATATGCGAGAATCTCTGCCTTCGTGTCGTCGTCTTCTTCTTCCTCTGATTCCTCATCGGAGGAGGAAGAGTCGTCGCTGGTATCCATGCGCTCTTCCGGAACTATCTCGAAATCTTCTTGGTTTTTGGCTTTTTGGGATTGCGGGGGACTGGGACCTTCTGTGAGGAGTGTGCTGTCCTCTGCGGTTTTTGAAATTTTCGGAGGCAAGACTTTTTCGTCTTCACTGTCACTCGCCTGTAACACACCCTCTTCTGCTGCTGCAGCAAACACATCTTGACTGAACCATTGCTCCATTATTTGCTCTTGAGTTGGCTGGTCATCTTCATTTAATGGAACAACAAGAGGATTTGCTTCTTTCTCATCCTGATCCTGATCAGACCCAGGATCCATAGCTATATCTTTGCCGTCGTCATTCTATAAGAGACAGGGTGATGAAACAACAAATTGAGCATCAGACCATCATGAAACCAACAATTGCATTAGACTTTCATATTTCAAAGCATCTACAATTAGTAAGATTTTCTGTTGAACAGGAAAAAGATAACAGAATTACATAATTCTTAACCTAGGTACAAATAAGGGAAACACGAGGTCCACCAAATTCGAATTAAGCCAGAAATCAGTAAGGATAAACCATCCCAGGAAGTCATATTAAACATTTAACAAACCTAGAGCAGCAGCAGGAAGCCATTAAGACTAAGAAAATAATCTGCAAGGGATTGAACAACAATAGAGGTCATAGTTTAGGAGGTTTAGCATTTTATGTTGGGATTTGCCATTTTTCACCATGTGTTGGACAGGTGGAATAAAAAGAAAAAAAACTGATAGGAAACCAATGAAGTTGAAAGAGTTCACATGTAGCACATTGATAAATCTTCAAACAGACCTTGCAATGAAGACAGGAAGTGAAAATAAAGATGCTAACATTTTGTTTCAGCATCAAGAACAGAATTTAAGTCTGATCATGATGCTTCGAAGGTTTAAACTTTAAATTAGTTGAAATAAAAAGCTTCTATGGAGGTGCTTTGTAAAGACAGATTTCATTTGGGAAGGTTTTTTTCCTGCTTTCTAGAGCAGTTTTTAATACAAAAAATTTTTGAACTAGAAAGCTACTTTAGAAAACATTTTGAAAGCCGCCCCAAACGAAGCCTAAGAAGTACTCAGTGTTAAGATTTATGAAAGCTGGGAAATTGAAGCTGGGAAATGAAGTCCAGAAATTCTTGAATAAGAATTTATGATGAATAGAAGTGGGAGAAGAGTTTAAATGATTAGAGGGGAGCGATCAGAGCTCAGTGAAGGAAGTGTTTGTAAAAACTAAATGGGAAAAGGTCCGTTCAATTTGATGATAATAGGGTTCTACAGTTGAGAGTTTAACCAAGTGAACAAAAAAAGGCTGGTAGAGAGGTTTGCCAAACCTGTATATAAAAAAGACATTGTTTCCATCAAGGAATTTCAAGGTTGGGATCAGATTATCGCTAGCTTTTTCAAGCTGAAATCTGCTACAATTTGAATCCCCCGTGACCAACCAAGGATCATCAGAGGAAGAGCCAAGATAAACAAACAAGAGATTCCCACAGAAAAGTTATATCAGTGTGTGCTGGCTTCTGGTATGTAGAAGTTTATTTGGATGATTTAAATTATACATGCTTTCGTATTAATTATTACGATGAATCTATAAAAGAATGAGTTATATTTTGTAATAATATAGCCAAACTATTTTTGACTCATGCGATCATGTTTAATAAAGTCATGATGGGTGTGATGATAAATATGTCTATGGTTGACTAAAAAGGTGTCAAAATGAGGCGCAACATAATATATTATCACCCATCCTACAAAGGCTACAACAAATGTTCACTCGTCATGTTAAATTAACAAAATAAGAAGAATGGAAGGCTGACAATTAAGAATCTCACCTGGAAGAATAAGATAAGATAATTAACTAAATATTACAGCACACATGAAAACATGCACGTCAAGGGAAACAGAACCATGCCATATAACTGATGTCACCGTATTAACATTAATTTCATAAAATACCTCCATTAACTCTGCATCTCCAATAGAAAGGCTTCGTTTGGCACGTTTACGTTGTTTTGTGCTCCCTCCCTTCCTATTCAGATATCTTTCATAGACTTCATCAAGCATTTCCTCAACTTGCTCATCATATCTGTCAATAATCAAAGTTGCATTATTAAAAAAAAAGTTTGAAAAATAAACAAACAAGAAAAAAAAAGTATAAAGTTTCAAAATGCTTATGTTTGTCAACATGTAATGATATTTTTAGCACATCAGAGATGTTGGCAGAACCAAAGACATACCGCCTATGTTCCTCATCAGAATCTAAATCACTAGAGGAATCAGCAGCAACACGAGTTTCTGCTTCACTTTCACTGCCTCCAAGTTCACCATCTTCATCACTGGCTGACTCAATTGTTTGCAAATCTTTTTTCCCTGAAACATAATATGGCAGAAGATGATCAAACAATAAACTATTTTTCCTTTTTTTTTTTGACACAAGAATAAGCATGCTGCCGAACAACAGATGAATTATAAGCCAATATCAGTATAAAAGTCATCTCTATAACATATAGATGTTGTTAATCTAATCTACAAAAGCAGAGACAAATAAATATTAACATATCAAAGGCCGATCGATCTAAAAAAGTAAAATAATAAACCATTATCCGCTTCTAAAGTACAAGAATGGTATCCAAAGAAAAAAAAGGGAGTAAAAGATAGCAAAAAAGAACTTCATAAGGAGAAAAAATAATCAGATTCATAACAATGCTTGCCTCAAAGAAGAAAACATGGCAAAGGCAATTTTCTACCAATCTCAGCCATCACATTCAAAATTAGACATGATGCAACTATTTCATGGAACTGCAACGTATTATAAATAGCAGAAACCATAGCAGTTATTTCCATGAAAACAAAAAACAAAATACATTCCAAAAATACCTCTCCAATCTGAGCTTCGAACTAGCTAAATTTTCAAATTCAAAAGGTTATCAAAATTCAGCAACTTTGTTTAGAATGGAAAATTGCATTCATTTGTAAAACCCACCCCAGCAACCCACATGCACAAAAGGGAGCATATGCGGTGTGTAACATGTCCAGACACCTTGAGAAGGGAAGAACCATGTTAACTAGCCTTCTTGAACTTCTAGGTAGCTTTAAATTAGATTAAGCATAATTATCAATGAAATAAAAGAAAAGTAAGATTACACTTGGAACATTTAAATGCTGAAGAAAGTCCAAACTAAAAACCCCATTGAATTCAGAATAAATATCACAGCTACTTTTCCAATCAGGCTTTAAAAGTCTAAACTTATTTGCAAATGTTCTAGACACCCTGTAGTATAAAACTCAAAGCAGAGGCATAAAATCAAGAAAAAAACAGTTGAAGCGAAGCCAAAAAATGTTCTAGCAAACCTAAATATACGATGAACAAATTTGTTGAAAAAATGACTTGAATGGAATACAGAGAGTCACCACCAAGGAAATTTACCACAAATAACACTATAAGGAGAAGCACGATCAAGTAATCACAAACCTTTATTGCAGTGAGCGAGAACAACTGTTTATCAAAATAACTGTCTTCAGTGGCATCAATTTGTATACCCAATGCTTTCCGCGCTTTATCCTTGGCACGGCGTTTTTCAAGGAGCTTCCTTGCTTTCTTTTTCTTGCGCTCCAATGCATTTGTCAGCTCCTCCATTTCAATAAGTAAACGTTCATCCTCATCAGCCTTCATATCTTTTTTCACATTTGCAACTTTTGAAGCATCTTTATCTGAGGATGACAGTGCCTTTCTAATGCGCATCCGCCACCTAAGTACAATACACATACAATGGATTCAGTTGAAAATTCAACTTGCAAATTCAAACATAGAAACAGACTCAAACAACACAAGGTCGATCTACTGGAGTACCCATAATTCCACATGTCTAACACCAACAGGAAGAAGTACGTGAAATGCCAAAGCAGACTTCATAAATTTAAAAAAAAAAACGTTTGAGATGCATACCTCAAGGCATGTCTCAAATTGAGGCTCACAAACATCACCTCGAGGAATAAGCCTCACTGGAATCAATGAGGCTAGCTTGCTTTTTAAGCAAGGTGCATGTCTCAAGGCATTTTGAGGCTGCGCCTCACTCAAAATAGAGTTCTAAAATTTTCTGTGTTAATTACTATTGGTAAAAACATATCATATTATAATACCACCCCACCCACACGACCAGCAACTGTACTAAGGATCAAGTGGGATCGGGATACAGAGGCAGAAAGCTAGCTTCATCTTCTTCGAATGTATTCGTCCCTCGTCATCATCATGTTGTCACATTCAATTTAGCTCATTCATCGTGCCATTACTTGCATTCCCACAAATCCTCGAGTCAATGGGATCGGAATAGGGAGACCTAGAGCTTCATCTTCTTCATCCCTGTTGCCTATAATACGCAAGCCATCGCAAGGCACAAGGTTTGACAGCAGGTCGACTGTGTCAGTCTTCTTCACAGCATAAGTTAGTGAACTTATACTTTCTTTTTCTCAACTAATTAAGAAACTTTGCTTATTTCATAGGTACAGCTAACTTCATTGTTCTACAATCAATAACATATGACAACCTTGTGAATCCCTTTACTCTTGCATTGATATGTTTCTTGATAGTATGAATGTCTTTCACTATTTAATCAAGAAATATATGCAAATTTGAGAACCTATTTATGCAACTGTTAATCATGAAGCACTCGATACTACTTATGTCTCATTTGGTCTCATTTGGTTGCATGAAGATGAAAAATATGTTTTATAAAGTAATTACTTTTCATGTTATAATAACATCTAATGTGAAAATTTGTGGTTCATATATTTATGATGATGAATAAAATAAATATGTTGATGGTTTATTTTATTTTTGTCATTTTTATGAATTATTTATAATTTTATCATTAGTTTACCTTATATTTCAAGGCTTACATCTCGATCCGCCTCAAGATTTCTGCCTCGCCTCACTAAAGACAAAACATGTCAATTCTCAATTTCACATTTTTAAACATTGGTAAATACTAACTCAAGCCCATTTAGTCATTTACAATAAATTTTTACATGATCCAAGTAAAAGGCCAAATAAATGCCAAATAAATGTACCAATGACACCAATAGAAAGCAATGACTCAAGTAAATCAAAGGTAGTAGCAGACTTTTCTTTTAATACTAAGGAAACAAACCAAGTTAACAGATAAGATTACTAAATATTTTAGAAATCAAAATGACTACTAAAGCAGACACACAAACAAAGAAGATTAAGACACTATAAGGTCAATTTAAAAATTATGTCAATAAAAAAAATATCCAAATAGAAATCATATCAAAGATAGAAAAAAATGGTACAAGCAAATAAAGTTCAACTTACCTCAAAAGATGCTTGAAGCTATTCTTGTCTAAAACATACAAATCCTCACATAGTGATTTAATCTGTCCAAATAAAGATAAAGAACCAGTAAGAAATGAAAGGAGATAGATGCCAAGCAGCCTTCTCAGAACAAAAGGAAAAAAATAGATGAAATTAAGAATACCTCATCTGTTGTCAAATCGTGCTCCTTAACAGATAAAGATGATGAATCCTCAAACGATAATGCGTTAACCGAGCCAAGAAACTCAAGTGGTGAGTCTGACCATATAAAATCAGACACTTTCCCGACCTTCCATAAAGTCGTAATTCCATCCTCATACCTACATGCAAAATCAGCATTTTTATTACACAGGAAAAACATAAAATGATCCTAACATAACAATTAAGGAAAATGTAAGATAATTTCAAGAATACGCAGTTTTAGAATGAAAACATATTACAAAAAAATTAGTGGACAATCAACATCGAACAAGCAGGGGAAAGAAAAAGCTTAGTTGCATCTACCAAGACTAAAGATTCACCACCTCATAAATGGTGGCAACTTATAAAATTGATGGATAAAACATAAGAGCAGAATCAGAAACAAATGCTTTGTCAGCCTCTACGAGCTTAAAAGATGCATGAATAAGAAAATTGGATGTGCTCTCAAATGCATTTGTGAATTATCAAAATAATCCATCTCTGCATGTACAACGAAAAGCTACATAAGTAACATAAGCATCAACAACAACAACAAAATCATCAAGCCTTTATACCTTTACGGGGGTCGATTTAGGGGTGCAACCGAGTCGGGCTCGACTCGTTAATGGGCTCAACGAGCCGAGCTTATCGAGCTCGCGAGTCGAGCTCGAACACGAGTTCGAGCTCGAACGCTAAACAAGCTCGAGCTCGGACACTGGGCTGATCGACTCGTTGGCTCGTCGAGTAGCTCGGGTCGGGAGTGTGTCGCGTCGCGTCTGCGGGAGGCTGGGAGCGGGTGCGGGAGCGAGCGATTGCGGGATCGGGCGCGGGCGGCGGGAGCGGGCGCGGGCGCTAAATCGGGAGTGGGCGCTGGCGCGGGATCGGGCACAAAAGCGGGATTGGGCGCAGGCGGCGGGAGCGGGTGCGAGAGCGTCGCGTCTGCGGGACCGGGGGTCCGGGAGGCTGGATTCCCGTACGAGACATCCGCTCAATGAGCCGCTCGACTCGACTTGTTTTGTGAGACGAGTCGAGCTCGAGCTCAGTATTTGGCAGTCGAGCTCGACTCGAACACCCCCTGGCTCGAGCTCGACTAGACTCGTTTGCACCCCTAGATCGGTTACATGATTTTTTTTTCTTCATTGGGTCCTATTAAGAATTAAATTCTAATTTAAATCTAATAAAAATTGTCATTTCTAATACTTTCTAACCACTACTTTTTAGGTCTACTACCTCTACCTTTCTTAACATAGGATAGATCTAATACATCTACTCTCCAAACCAAATCATAACCATCTAAAGCGATTCTCTCTAATCTTATTTGCCACTCGAGCACTCCAACCTTTTCATGTATATACTCATTTTGCATTATGTCTCTAAGTGTAAAGCCAGTCATCCACCTGAGCATTCTCATCTTCGCAACACTTAACCAAATTTTATGCTTCTTTTCTAATGGCCAACATTCTACGCCATTTGTAGGTCTTAGCACCATTTTATAGAATTTTCCCTAAGTTTGAGGGGTATTTATCTATCACACAACAGGCACAATGCATTCCTCCACTTAAACCATCCAACTTGAATTCTATTAATAATATCTCCATCCATTTCAACAACGCTTTTAACAATGTTGTTGTCGGGTTTCAACTCCTGAATGAGAAAAATGAAGGGTTGCATTAGGTAGTCAACAACCAGCATTAAATTTGTCAAACAATCATGACATAATTTTTTTAATAAATGAGCATAAAACTTATATGATGATATGCACAAGTATGCATGCATAGGTGTATATACATAACTCAATTACTTTGGTGAGAAAAAGAGTTCCATGTTGCTCAAAATTTGTTCATGTTTACTCATTTAGCAATGAACAAGACATTGAATACTACAACAGGTTTTTTGACAGCTTGAGAAAATAAAAAGACACATTTCTTCGCTTCTTCAAATACCGCTTTAAATTGATTATAAAAGATAACATAAATGCTGCTATTTTACTGGTTGTTCTAATGAACAAAAAAAAAGAACTGTCGATATCCTATTCTGAACTTGTATATCAAGCACGGGTCAGGACGAAAATGTTGACAGATCTGTAAACCTGCTGAAAAAAATTGATTGAAGTATATCCCAACTATTACAGTGTCATTAATGTAATACTAGAAACTGCAATCTCAAGCTCAAAGCAACCCTCATGATATATGGGAAATAACCACCACAACTCATGTATCCGCTTCAAATGAGGATGACTAATTCACTTTTCTGCAAACCTTGGCATACAAGAAGGCTCCGAACATAATAGGCAGTAAAAATTGAGGATCAACTATGCTAATAGACAACATCCAGTAGAATTGGTTGACAGGGTTTGGAGAAAAGCGATTGATTTCACAACAAAATTGGTTCTATATATTGGGGATATTCTCAATTAAGAGAATATGTTGCATAATAAAAAGTAAAAACATAATATTCCAATTACTAACTTTCTAATTTGAAAAATATCTAAAATAATACTCACCCTCAAGCTTGAACGTATGTATAGGAAAGATTGAGTTTGCAGTAAAGATTACAGAGTTGAAGTGATCCCAGAGCCTTCATAAAAAATGTCTTCACTAAAGATACATCATTGAGTGATGATCTTCTATGATAGAACATCATCTTTAACAAACTGACAATCTACTTCAATACATTTTGTTCTTTTGTGAAAATTAGGTTTGTATGATTATTGCACTTTAAGAATTATAGCTTTAGTAGCAATCAAGTCAAATTCATAATACGATTTTTAATCCACAACATTTGATATGCAAAATGGGTCACTACTCAATATTTGGCTTCAACATTTATTATTGCAAAAACAATATATTTGCCTACTTCTCCATGAAACAAGATTTCCTCCCACAAAATTATATTAAATTGAACTAGGCTTTCAGTCCAATAAATCCAGTCCATTCAACATCAAAATAGGCTTACATTTATAGATAGTTTAGTTTCTAGAAACAGATTATTTTCCCAGATGTTTCTTAATATATCTTCAAATCTTTTAGACAACATCTCAAAATTTATTCTTTGAATTTTGTATATATCAAGAAAGCAAATATTCAATCGTTCTAAAGTGCGTACATGGTGCCTCAGCACAATTCAGGCATTTACGCGTCAAGGCGAACGCCTTGAACTTGAAACGCGAGGCGTACGCCTCAAATAAACAGAGGAGGCACGCCTCTTCTCACTTTGACTAGGCGTTAGCCTCTTAAAAAGGTATTATAAAAAAAAAACTAAACATAATCTATATTCTTATTTCCTTTGTATTCGACTTCGAGTGCTATTCGACTTCGCTCGGACACTTTGAACATCAGCTCTTCGACTTTGCCTGCGTGGGTTCTACTTTGCCCGTTAACTTCGCCTGCATTCATAACTTCGTGTTCTGCTACTTCGCCTAGAGTTCGGCCGCCTTCCTCTTCTTCATGTTCCTCCTCTTCGACTTCGTCTAAACACCGCATGTTAGATTTAGGATGTGTTATTAAAACTTCATTGCATTCTTCGATGAAGTTCTAAAACCTTCATTGACTTCTTCTTAGAACGCTCGTAGGTGGAGAAATATGTGAGAGTATTTTGATCCTTTTTTAAAAAAATATGATTACTTTTTTAAAATTAAAACCAAAATTATTATTTTTTTATTAAAGAAACTTTCTTTTTTTTTTTTTGAAAAATTATCATTATTTAAAAATTATATTTAATAAATGATTAATTAAAAAATGACCAAAATATCATTATATATTTAGCACCATTAACTCCTACATTGAATGTTAGGACAAAAAATATCTCATTTTAAAGAGTTGGGGGACCAAAATAGACCCTCAAAAGAGTTGGGTGTGAGGAACCATTTTGGTCTTTTTTTTCTTTTGCTTTTATTGTTGGCGGTGACTACTTGCTCTAAATGTCACAAGGTGCATGCCTAATAATTAGTTTTCACATTTAGTTCGTGTAGCTAGAAAACTGGATCTGGAACCTAATGAATCAAGCTTTCAAAAGCAAATAAATGTATCATTGTCATTTTTTCAGGCAATAGAAATCTTGGATAAAAAACATTTTACTCTCCTTTATCCTTAAAAACATGACCTCAAGAAATGCTTTTTCCTGAAGTGTACATTGACACCAATTTCATAGGTTTAATGATACATGTTAAATAGAAGATAATCGCATGACTGGGCAGAAAAAAAATCATGCTATCAACAACATTCTTTAAATGCCACTGTTTTATGTCTGTAATGCTAACAGCTTCAATTACAAAATCAAAAACTTTTCCTAATTACAATATTTTCAAAACTATAACCTCAGTAATCAGTGCTTCATAATTTTGGCAATAGTGTATACAGTGTCGGAAAGAAAAAAAAAATACTTTACCCTGATAAGAGTATTATTTTAGTGAAAGAAATCTACGATTCTCACAAACACATACCACATGATCGATTGAAATATTAGACTGTGTTTAAAACACAATTTTCAAGCTTATACATCCCCTCATTTTCTTACGCATAAGTAAAAGCATATCCACCTCGATAGCAGTGATAGAGTTTAAATTGTTCAAGATAATACAACTAGTATTCATACTGCATATGACATATTTCAACGTGTTAGCATCAATTTATATCAAAACTTAGAAAAGCTTACCCTTCGCGGTTTCTCTTCTGCTTTGTCCCTCTTAGAACATCGATAACCTATTCAAAAAATATAAAATCCACCATCAAAGAAATACTAAACAAACTATAAAAAAAAATAATGTAAAGACTGTAAATTTCAACTTAACTACTACCTTAGGTTGCTCTGCCGATGCCTGAAATAGATGTTTCACATCAAGGAGACGTGGGTCTATTTTAGCTGGGGCCTTGTATCTTTGACCAATAACATAAATTTCTGCAGAGGTGCTGCGACTAGCTACTGGTTTAGTTACCTCAACTTTCTCAAAAAGCTGTAAATAAGGAACAATTAATTTAAGGCAACTCAAGCTTCGTTTGGGACGGCTTTCTTGCTGCTTCTTAAAGTTGTTTTATAGTACAAAAATTAAAATTCTTGTACTAGAAAGCGGCTTTTAGAAGCAGCAAGAAAGCCGTCCCAAACGTAGCCATAGTTATCAAGCTATGTAAAAGCTCAACAGAAAATGAACAATGAGGTGGCCATACCTGTTTAAGGCAAAATATGATGGCACTATAATCCTGTGACCTAAAAACCTACCAAGATAAAACAAATTTACATATATAAGGCAAATCAAACCATAGCATGAAGAGATTTACTAAATAACAGATCATGTCTTTCTTGGAAATGAAAAGCTGATAAAAATTTATCGTGTCATCACATTATTGCGCTCACTAAACGGGTAGATACATAAAATCCAATGATATCCAAGAGGCAAACTGAAAACCGAATTATGCACCCTTAAAGTAAAAGCAAGTAGTTTTTTCAAATCAAAGATTACCACATTCAAGTGTTTCAGTTTGCTGCAAATAAGTTGGCCACATATAGTAATGCAACTGTAAGCTTTAAGGTTTAGAGATGACTGTCCTAATAAAAGGATGAGTATGCTCACCAACTTCACAAGAAAAAAACCATAAGTATGATCCGCATTAAAAGTCAGATGGTCTCAAAAGTCTTTTTTTTTTTTAGATTCCATGGGTTTATATGATGCTCCACTTCTTTGTGTTATATCATTTAATCTGAGCCACATAACTAAGGATGAGGATCTCCTGCATTCTGAAAAATGGTGATTTCTGAATTAACAGTACTAAGCCCTAGAAAAAATGACATTGCGTTTCTACCATTTCCACTAGAACATTACCAAGCTTTGAGTTCTTAAGACTACTTTTTTTTTTTTTTTGTGCAAATAAAGAGAGCTAGATCACTTTATCGCATGTCCCAGCATCAAACAGACGTAAATAATGGAACCCTATAGTTACTTTGAAGTATTCCCCACTCAAATAACTTCAACTTGAAATGTTTATATCAACCCAACACTTAATTTGCAGACAATATTTTCATTTGCAGCCCCTAAACATAGAGAATGCTGCTCCTGGAGAGCAGTATAGATTCTCAACTCCACAAATATCTTCCTATTAAGAGGGCAGGCAACTTCATAGACCCTCCGACTCCTAGGGTTCTCAGCCCATCTCTTTGAGCGGATAGATAAAGTTTCATTTCTTATGATCTAGAACTCTTTAACTATTTTAAGCCATTAGAAGTCATAATATATAATTTGCTCATTTAGCCCATTCAACCAAACAATAGAAAAAAATTAAAATTTATGAAGCTTCTCTGATGATGAATAAGGGGTTCCTGTTGCAGAAGCCTGAATTTTTCATTGGAATGGTGGCATAAACTATTGGGTACTCCAAACAATCATATTCTCTAAAGGTATGTTTGTTTTGAAGGAATTGAATTAACATTTTACTTCAACTTCATATTGATTTGTTAGCTTTTATGTAATTAAATAAGTAAATGGATTTAATTAAAAACTGTGAAACAAATGCATTTTTTCACATATATCTTTCTATTATGAGGTAGATAACTTCATAGACATTTTTTAATGCAGCCTTCCCGGCAGCCCTTGGATTCCTATAAAGAAAGAATGACGATAAACATTTATTTTATCTTTTGGCATATCATCATGTACTCGGTGTTACCTATACTTGAGCTAGTGTATTCTCTCTCTCTCTCTCTCTCTCTCTCTCTCTCTCTCTCTCTCTCTCTCTCTCTCTCTCTCTCTCTCTCTCTCTCTCTCTACATTCTCACAGGTTTTCATGTCAAAACTCAAATAAATCGCCTTTTAGTAAGATCGGGTATCACCACGGACATATATTGATTCAACAATTAATACACACAATGTTTCACTTCTTATGATCAAACATTGCTATTTAAACCATTATAATGCATGATACATTATTTTGCAACTTTGACACATTCATCGTTGAAATAGCAACTGAAGAAAAAATATGACGTTTCTCTGCAGATTAATAAGAGTTCCATATTGCAGTGTTCAGAGTTATTTTTTCTTACCACGCGCTAATGGATAATCCAAACATTTTAGTTTCTTAATTTCCCATCATCATGCAGATGGTTTAATCAAAATAAGTAAACCAACCTTGGTTAGGAAAATGCCCTTGGGGGCCAAGAAACTGGTAGCAAGTCGTATGGAATCAACAACGAGAGAAGACTGCATTGTCGCATCCTTTCCCCATGCAGCACCAACATTCGGCGAACCATCATGAAGAACAATATCGAAGACGGAAACGCCGTTCGAATCCATTAGTCGCTTGATAGCGGCACGGCACCGCGGGGTAGTGATATCCTCCGCAATGGTGTGCGCGCCTCGTATGGGGCGTATGGGCACGAGATCGACGCCGAGAATGAACGAGCCAACGGGAGCGTGGCGGACGGCAACCTGTAACCAGCCACCCGGTGCTGCGCAAAGATCGAGCACGGAGCGTGCAGTGGGAAGGAAACGGAACTTGGCATCGAGTTGTAGGAGCTTGAAAGCCGCGCGAGAGCGGTAGCCTTGCTCTTTTGCGAGATGGTAGAACTTGTCGAGGCGGTTCTTTCCCGTCTTCGTCTTCCCCATTTTGTACGAAGAACTTGAACTTTTGGTAACGGCGGCGGCGGCTGAACGCCGGCGGTGAAAGATCGTAGAGCCGGGAAGCGAAATACTAGGTCCGGCGATGGAAGGAAAGAATGCAGGGAGTCAGGAAGAGGAAGGTAAGGGTTTTGGGGATTGTAGGATTAAAGTCGACTGCCGTTTGATTTGAATCATGCGAATACTGATGTGCTTAGAAATTAATAATTCTTAAAGTTTTCTTTTAACTTAAATATCATCAAAATTATATATAAAGGGATTTACATATAAGCAAATAGCTCACTCATAAATATAAGTTGTATATTTTATTATATTAATTATTATTATTATTATTATTATTATTATTATTATTATTATTTATGATATATTTAATTATAGGCACGACCCAAAAAAATTTTTTTTGGGTTGACTCGAACCTAAGCCGGGTCGGGTTTGAATTAGGGATTTTCGACTTGTTTGTAAAAACGGTCGCGTTCGTGTTGACCTGGAAACCCGAAATCAGCCCAGTTAGACCTGGATTTCCCGCTCAGTCACGTCGTCCAACTTAGTCGCTTCCTTCTCAGATGTTGAGTCAGTCATGTCGTCCCGTTCAGTCGCGTCGTCCAACTTTGTCAAGCTCATAGGTCATTGTCGATCGTTCTCAAACGCTGGTTCGACCTCCGATCCGTTCGCAGTCACTGAGCGCTGCATCACATGCCCACTATGGCCTAGTCGGTGGCCCGACGCTACCTTACGACCTAATATTGTAGTTATCGCCCATCGGCGACCCTTCTTGTCGTTGTGTCGTGGCCTAGCAAGCCATGTGCCTGCGAAATCGCGTGAGATGGGTCGTGTCATGTTTACTCGAACCCGAGGCGGGTCAAGTTCAAATATGAGAATATGACCAGTTTGTAAAAATGGGTTGAGTTCAAGTCGTGTAGAATAGAAGCGAGTCACTGTCGGGTTCAATCCGAACCCGATCCGTAACCCATTTTTGACACCCCAAATTAATTAGTCAATCTTGACTTAAAAATATATTCCATCATCTTTAAAATCACATTTCTTGAATCTCTGGAAAAATAATGCTAACAATCATATAGATATTGGTTCTATGTGCCCTAATTTTACCTGAATCTATCAATAGAAATATGTGGTAACATTTTTATGTAGTTATTGTGTAATTATTTTTGCATTGAAAATTTATCTTATTTTATTATTGAACATCTATTCAGTATTATAGCATTAAATCTCTAGAATGTGTGTTTATTAATGGTCTTTTCTATGAATATTTGTTTATGGTTTTGTGATATTTATTGGAAGCAAATTTTTTTGTGTGGACCTCCACTCGACCAACGTCATCGAATCTCCGTCTAGAGACCACTACTGAGTATCCTTCCGACTACCCTTGCCCGCCGACTATGATCCCTCTGATCTTCCGACCTTTGTCGCATTGCCAACTACGGTGTCTCTGACCTCAATTGCTCACCGACTACGGTGTCTCTTACATATGTCGCAAGCTGACTAAGGTGTCTCCGACCCCAATGACCCGACCACTTTGGTCGCTCGAACCTTCCAACCTTCATTGCCCACCTCCAACGATCCCTTTGACCTTAATTGATCGCCAATGACGATCCCTCCAACCACCATTGTCCGTCGACTACCATCTGACCTTCGTCACTCATCGACTATTGTCACTCCAACCACTGTCGCATGTCGACTACAACCTCTATTACCCGCCAACTACATTCCTTATGATATCCGTCGCCCACTGAATATAGTCATGCCGACCACCGTTGTTTGAATATGGTCCCTCCAACCACCGCCATTCACCGACTACAAATCCCTCCGACCACCGTCGCCCGACTATGGTCCCTCCGACTATCGTCATTTGACTATTGTCCCTCTGACCACCATTTTTCGACTACGATCATACAAACCAAACAATCAGACTAACAATCTTATGAGAACAACTCTCATATAATTGGATTCTTCTAACTCCTAACTTGTAATTTGCTCTATATGATATACATTTGCTACACTTTCCGAAGGCCTTTCCACAAATTGACGAATATAATAAAAAAATGCGTAACCCTTCATCAGAACGATGAATAATTTTATCGTAGATTGTTCATTCACTATCAAGTGCCCTACAAACATCATAATCAAATGAGATTGTGCATGTTAGATTCGTCTTGTCGAGCTACTTGATTTGACTATAACCATGCAATATTTTGAGAATGTTTGATTTTTTTAATTAATATACATAAGTTTTTAAAATATGCTTCAAGTACTTGATTCAGATTCATTTGAGCTCAAATTAAACCATCTTCAGTGTTGTTGAATTAATATTGTTAGTAAATTCTATTTGATTATAAATTTGTTAAAATTAAATTTTGAATGATCATAAATTTAATTCCGAAAAATTCTAATATGAAAAAAATACATTAAATTTTTACAAATCAGGTGAAATATTTAGATTCATATGAACAACAATTGAAATATAATTTTGGATGGTAAATGTTTGATCACTTTTTTTTTTTTTTAATAAAATACCCTTTATTTCAAAAAGAATATTAATGAAGCTATTAGTTAGTACTATGAATATGCATTGTATTTAACTATAATAATAAAGCCTTAAAAAATTAATCAACACATAATTAACAAAAATAATTAATGATTATTAATTTTACTATGGTCAGTGAGGGAACCCATTGACGATGCTTTCAAACCCTCTCGGAGAAAAATAAATAAATAAATGAGAGAGATAAAGCGCATTCTCACTCAATCGAGTAATTGGTGATCAAATCATCCAGCGTTAACCTCCGACGACGAAGTTGGTCTCTGCCCAATCCTAAAGTTTTCACCTTTCTACCCTCACATGATTGTTTTCCCTCCATCAGACACTTCTGAGCCGACAAGATTCCGCTTCTTTGGAGCGCCGGACAAACCCCACTTACTCCGGTATCTCCATTAAAGCACGCTTCTTATTCGTAGGAGAGAGGGAGAGCTAAGCCGGGCTTAAGCTTTCGATTAGTCTCCCAAATTCTCCTATTTCTCTGCGCAGCGCAGAGGCTCGGCCATGGCTTCTGCAGCTTCGTGTTCGTCGGTTTATGTGGCCGTGAACTCCTTCGGAAGTTTAAAGGGTTATAAGCGGCCGTGGAGGGTCCGGGCATCGTTGGACAGCA
The DNA here is from genome assembly GCA_016618105.1 of Dendrobium huoshanense. Taxonomy (NCBI): domain Eukaryota; kingdom Viridiplantae; phylum Streptophyta; class Magnoliopsida; order Asparagales; family Orchidaceae; genus Dendrobium; species Dendrobium huoshanense. Next base: position 52,413,466 of record CM028355.1, on the reverse strand, counting down.
AGGTATCTGATATGAGCGCCAATGGTGAGATTTTTAAACTAGGTTCCTTTATTCATGCAATCGTTCCTGATGATGAATTCTATGGTTTTTGGGTTTGAGATTTATATTTTTATGTTAGTTTCTATAGAAAAGTAATTGTGAGCGTACGTGGGAGTTTGGTTGGTTTGGGCATTGAAAAGGTTTCTGTTTTTCATCTCTTTACCATGGTTTTGGTTGTGCTTAGGCCTAAGCGTGTTCCCAAGCTGGGTATGGAATTTAAAAAGATATTTGCGCTCTGTAAGGAGGCCTGAAATTAGGTTGCGAGCAAATTATTGTTTTGGTTTGGGAAATCAATTGCCAAATTCATCTTGTTATGCTGCTTAATTTGTTTTATGCTCGTCATTTGAATATGTTCCTACTGACTATTTAGAAAGATATTAAAATAAGAAACCCAACCCTGTCTAAGATAGTGCTTTAGAACAAAAGAAAAAGAAAAAGAAAAGTTAGGCTGGAAGATTTGAATGAGTTTTCTCTGTAGTTCTGCAAAGACTGATGTAGAATTTGATAATCTTCTCCTTAGTTGTGTGTATTATATGGTACTATTGCTTCCATTAATTTATGGTTTCCAATGTTTTAGCATTTGATTACAGAGGGCCTAGAATACTTTCTGATTGATGATGCCCAATGACCATCAACTATTATTTTAACCGCATCTTATGGGCTTCCATGCTGCGCCAATTCATCATGATAACTTATTCGCATTCTTATTGAAACTCAACTACTTGCTGTCATATTTTTCTTTTAGGCTTCATTTTGCACGGCTTTCTTATTGCATCTTAAAGCAACTTTTTAGTATAAAAATTAAATTTTTTTACTAGAAAGTTGCTTTAAGAAACAATAGTAAAGCCGTCCCAAACGAAACCTTTAGTCTTTATTACGATTGCTAGTAACATCTGAATGTATTATATGTTGCTTTATTTCTCAGTAGATATGAAGTCCTTCCAGTAGAAGTTTCCCCTTACATCATGCTCATATTTTTGGGAAAAAAATATTGGAAGCATCTATATTTCTATTTTTCTTCCTTATCCCAAATAATTGTGATAACGCGAAATATGTTGATGTTGGTAGGTGGAATTCTTGTTTTGTAATGGTAGTTAAGTTTAGCTTATCATCTAGTTTGAATTTTGAGCCAAGTTTCTTTCAAATTTTTACATATTTGGAATCCACGCTTTGAAATGTGCTTGTGATAAGCTTATACAGTGGATTAAGCAGGAAAAAAAAAGGTAGTTCTAAGGTTTCATGGATCAAAGCCGTTTGAAATGATTTGCGACACACAAGATTGGATGAAAAATGATGATTCATAAAATTAACCACTATTAGTTGTGATAAGGCTAGTTATAGTGATGATGATAGACTTAGGCATGAATCTGACTTTTTGAAATGTTAATTTTCTTTACAGTGTTGTTCAAATGAGGATTTAATTTCTTCAGAAAATTTCTATTGTTTTTTTAACATTCTCAGTGTGATGTTAGCATTTTTATTGTGGGTGTGGCGCAAGAGTTGTTTCAATCTAATACCGTGGGACGTGATTGCCAATTATGATAATTTAGAAGAATAATAGGATTGCTGGGTTCTTATATCTGCAATGGTGCTTGTGAGTGGGTTTGGTTGGAAAATTTTCATAAGCTTCCATAGCATGCAACATACTCATTTTCCTTAGCTGATTTTCTGTCATTGCAAAACTTACACTTCATTCATTCCTCCATTGTTTATTAGCTAATTAAGGCTTTACAAAGTTGTCATTTCTCTTTGAGCCTCCTAAAGTGAATTTTCCTCGAGCAGCTCCAAAAGGGTTATTTCCGCCAGAGCCCGAGCACTACAGGGGACCTAAACTCAGAGTTGCTATCATTGGATCTGGGCTTGCTGGCATGTCTACTGCAGTAGAACTTTTGGATCAAGGGCATCAGGTAAGATAACGTTATGTTTTGTCCTGGATCTGACTTGAGGTTTCATCAATATTTCTGTTGCTCTTGTTGTGTTATTTGGGATCATATCGGTTTGTTTTGTCTAAAAGTGACGCTCACATATGTTCTATGCACTCTCCTAAAATTTATCAGTAATGTATTTTTTTCTGAACTTCTTTCTCGTACTTTTTTGCATGATCCATCACTGAAATATTTTTTCTCTCTGTTCAGGTAAGTCATTTTTGCTTGTTTCTTTATGCTTTTGCAGCTTGCTTTCGTTATATATTAAGGATTTTTGCTTCTGTATTTTTATGTTATGCACCTGAAAGCTTACATGGGACAAACAAATCAGTTTGCTCTATTTTGCAGGTTGACATATATGAATCTCGACAGTTTATTGGAGGCAAAGTGGGATCTTTTGTTGATAAACATGGAAACCATATTGAAATGGGATTGCATGTGTTTTTTGGTTGCTACAGCAATCTTTTCCGTCTAATGAAAAAGGTATCTAACAGGCCAACCGGAGTATCACTGAGCATATTATACTTTTAATAACCATTTGTGCATTTCCTGGTTTGAAATCGAACTTAGTTCTGGATCTGCTTACTAACAGTTAAAATAGTTGGGATATAAAAACTCATTAATCTAGTCTTGGAATTGTTGCATTACTTTTGTTATTGCTGATGGTTTTACTATCACTTCTAAATATTGTATTTTATTTTATCATTTTATGCAGTTTAGTATCTTAACGGTTTCTCTCAGTGATTATCTGAGTACTTTCTCATACTTAGAATATGGTTTTAGAGGCTTCTCATTCGTGCTACAATGCTATTTCGTTAGTTGGTTGAAATCACTGAAATACATTTTCCATGACTTGAGGAACGCTTTTTCTACCGATTTGATGGATTATTGCACTTTAATGATGTTTTTTTTTTCCTGTGCCCCTTTAGTCCTGTTTCAATTGCTTGTTTCTCATGAACGCCTTACTTTTTGATCTTTTTGCTCTGTAGATCCACAGTTGCCTAACTACGACCTATAGCTATACTGTACTTTCAAATTTTTTTCTTGCTGCCTGTTCCCATTATATAGATGATTTATTATTACTGTTTAAGATGGCTTATTTTGGGATGAATTATCTTCTTCTTGGTGTTGCTACCAAAGAGAAAGCATTTTAAATTTGTATTTAGTATTATTCAAATAGATGTCAAATTCATGTTTCTGCTTATTGAAAAACTTAGATAATCATTTATTTGATGGTTATAAAAGTTATTCCCTCGTTTTGGAAGATAATTGAAGATTTATCATAATAGATCATGCATTTCTTGTGTAGGATATCTTTTGAGATGGAACAATTTGTAATCCTTTGTGACACTTGCTTTAAGAGGCATAGAAGACAATTTGAATTTGATTATGGTTAATAGGGAATCATCATTCGCACCTGTTATATGAAAAGTTAAGAATCAACGTTGGGAAATGTCTGACAACTCATAGTTCAAATTTCTTAAATACATAATTGAACTTATTCTCATTTATCAAATTTGAATTTACTCCCCTTTTTTGTGGGTTAAAGTTACTTCTGTTCAATAGAATGCTGCTAATGTTCATTATGTCTTGGGATGTTTCAGTTCAATATATATATATATATATATATATATATATATATATATATATATATATATATATATATATATATATATATATATATATATTCATTCTTTCTCTTTGCTGTTTTTGCAGGTGGGTGCTGATGGAAACCTGCTGCTGAAGGATCACACTCACACTTTCGTAAATAAAGGGGGTGACATTGGCGGTATGTAATATTTAACTATTTTGCTTGTGCTCAGACATCTTCGTACATTTTATCTCTGTTCATCTGGATATAAAACAATAAGAAAAACAGAAACTGATTATCTATGCACCAAAATAGTAATTTGAGGTTTATTTTATGCATATACATGAGTTTTGCTTTGCGATATTTGTGGAACTTGCTAATTTTCTCAGATTGTGATATTAGTGTCCACATATATTGAGAAGTCCAGATTTGTGAATATTTTCTAACTGAAATTATATGATAAAAAAAATTTGTCCCATTGTCCCATTCAGTATGCTTTAATAAATATAAGCAGTATAGCGTTAAGTGTTTTTTAATATATATATATTTTATTTATTCTTATTCTTAAATTCTGAAAATCGAACCGAAAAGTGTACATTTTGTGACTGTCTTTGCAAACATTAGGTTAAAAGATCAACTGGTGCTTTATCATCACGAATCGGCTCGGAGGCTGAAATTAATGAGATAGAAATAGATGATTGAACGTAAATTTAATTTTTTATCTATTGGTACCAACTAATATTAACATATTTAGTCGCACAACATCAATATATAAATTATTTTTAAATCAAATGTAAGATGAAAACCTTTTTATAATGCCACGTTTATGATAAATAGATTATCTTCGCTCACTCATTTAGTTCTTAGTCAGGTATCATGAATATATTAATCACAACAATGATGAGTTGTCATCACTTAATGTTATATCATATTTTTGAATCATAATAACATAATGGGAATAAAAAATTCAATTATGCATACAACAACAATATAAAGCCTTTATGCCACTTGGTGGGGTCAGCTACATAATCGTTTTTCTCCATTGTGTCTTGTTAAGAGTCAAAATTTCATTTAAATCTAATAAAGAAAAGAAATTTCTAATATTTTCTAACCAAGTCTTTTTATGTGCACATTTCTTAACATAGGCCAAATTTAATACATCTACTCTCCTAACTGGGTCACAGAAGGCCAGCGTTTTATGCATCCAAACCATCTAAGGCAACTATCTCTAAAATTATATTCCATTGGAGCTACTCCAACCTTTTCACGTATATGCTTGTTTCACATTTTGTCTCTAAGAATGAAGCCATTCATCCACCCGAGCATCCTCATCTCTATAACACTTCACTTAATTTTTATGTTTCTCTTGTAGTGACAAATATTTTGCGCCATAAAGTGTTGTAGGTCTCATCACCATCTTAGAAAAATTTCCCTTAAGTTTGAGGGATACTTTTCTATCACAAAACAGGCCCAGAGCATTCCTCCACCTCAACCATCCAATTTGAATTCTACTAATAATATTCCCATCTATTTCAACATCACTTTAAACAATAAACCCGAGATATTTAAAACATGTACTCTTATTAATGACTTGATCACCCAAAGGCACAATCCCTCCACTAGATATATTACTGCTAAAATTACACTCTATGTATTCAATTTTAGATATGTTCAAACGAAAACCTTTAAACTCTAAGGTGGACCTCCATAATTCATGTTTTCTTTGAAAACCCTCTATAGTCTTATCAACAAGAAGAATATCATCAACAATAAATTAAATATGTATGCTGATTAAAAATAAATTATCATAAATCATTTGACGATTCATTTTATTCAAATATGGCCAAATAAGAGTTTTAAAATCTTTCATCGTATCATATCATATTATATTTAACTTTCTCATTTCGTAAATAATTTAACCATCGCATTAGCCACCATCTAAATTGTACCATATGGGGTAGTTTATTTTTCATTCCCTTTTCCAATACATTTTTTTTTAAAATTTCTGCATGCGGGCATATTGCATCCCCAACCAACTCTTTAAGGGGGCGTACGCCATTAGTTAGCATGCAAGCACTGCTATATACGTTATTTTATTTGCATTCTTCATATCATTCCATATTTTTATATAATGAGCCTTATATGACATACGATAATGAGTCAAATATATTTATTAATTTCATCCATGTTAACATGCTCAATTTTTTGTATTAGAGATCAATCATAAATGGATTTGTAATAACAATGAGTTGAATTAATATTGATAATAATTGATGTATTAGATTAAGAAAAACAAAATCATTATTATAAATTAGTAATATGAATACTCACTTTAATTTTATAAAATTTGGCGATTCACTCTAATCCTTATTTCATCTTCATTAGCTTGATACCTAAATAATTATGTATAAAACATTGTTATATATATATTATAATAATTTACTCATATTATTTAATAATATCTATCTCTCTTTTATTAACTTATAAAGTGACCCGTAAGGAGTCTAAGAAAGCAATATATAATGCAAAGATTTTAGTTTTTAATGATTTATATAATATATTATATACTAAGGAGGGTGGAAGATATATATAAGTTAGCCAAACAAAGAGACAAGAGTAGTAAGGATTTAATTTAAGTGAATTGTATTAAGGATGAAGATAAAAAAAGTACTTTTAAGGGTGGATGAGATATTTTTATAAACTCTTCTATAAAGATTACGAGAATGTGATTGACTTTAGTGATCTTAGCACCCTAAATGAAAGTAAAGATTTTTGTTTTTTATCGATGTATTAGTAAAACCAAAGTTAGAGAGGCTTTAAAGAAAATAAACTGTGGAAAAGCTGTTGGACCTGATTATATCCCATTAGAGGTGTGGAAATGCTTAGGAGAAGCATGAATTTCTTGGCTTACTAAACTTTTTAATATTATTTTGAAGACTGAAAAGTTGTCAGATTAGTGGAGAATGAGTGTGTTGATTCATATTTTTAAGAATAAAGATGATGCACAAGTTGCACAAATTATAGAGGAATTTAGTTAATGGGTCATATTTTAAAACTATGGGAGAGAGTTATGGAGCATAGGTTGCAGCGTGATACTAACGTTTCTCAAAATTAATTTGGATTCATGTCGAGTAGGTCTGCTATGGCAGCTATACATTTATTGAGAGGTTTGATGGAGAAGTATAGAGAGAATAAGGAGGATCTACTTATGATATTTATTGATTTAGAGAAAGCATGTGATAAAGTTCCAAGAGAAGTGCTATGGAGAGTTCTAGAAAAGAAAAGGGGTTAATAATGCTTATATTCAAGTCATTATGGATATGTATGCAACAACTGTTACTTATGTCCAGACACAAGGTGGTTTGACATAGTATTTTCCTATTTTAGTTGGATTACATCAATGATCAACCTTAAGCCCATATCTTTTTGCTTTAGTCATTGATGTTCTCGCTAGACATTTGCAAGAGGTTGTAACCTGGTGTATGCTTTTTGCTGATGATATTCTTTTTGTTGGTAAGACTAGAGAAAG